>JASGCC010000119.1:600000-985000 GCA_030067915.1 Hydractinia echinata
CTTTAAAAAACACCCAGTCCGGTCTGTGAACGGTTGGCGCTAGGAAGGGCATCCAGCTGTAAAACAATGCCAAAACTCTTTATTAATGGCCGTAAGAACAGTTGATCAGACAAACTGCGTAAACGGGACTGGAACTCTAAGGAGTGATGGTGTCGCGCACGGTAGGACAGATGTCAGGTGTGAGCATCGTCAGACCGTTACCCAGCTATCACATCACAAGGTAGATAACACTAGGTTGAGGATGGCTAGTGTAAATGTTGGTACTCTGAGAGGTAGAGCAGGTGAAGTAGTTGAAATGTTAGAACGTAGATCTGTTGATATGTGTTGTGTTCAGGAAGTCAGGTGGAGAGGAGCTTCAGTGAGATTTGTGGAAGGTAGGAGGGCAAGGTATAAGCTTTTTTGGATTGGTAATAGTGATGGATATGGAGGAGTTGGCATATTCGTTGCAGAGAAGTGGGTAGAAAAAGTAATAGATGTTATGCGTGTTAATAGTCGTATTATAGTGATAAAGTTTTTGATAGGTAATAGGATTGTCACTTTTCTGTCAGTTTATGCTCCACAGTGTGGACTCAGTGAGGAAGATAAAGATAAGTTTTATGATGAGTTAATAGCAGTCACATCAAAGTTTGGAGACACTGAACTTGTCATGGTGGGCGGCGACTTTAATGGTCATGTTGGGAAGTCATCTGAAGGTTATAGAGGTGTGCATGGAGGCTATGGATTTGGGAGGAGAAATAAGGAAGGGGAGAGATTGCTTGAGTTTGGAATGGCAACAGACATGGTGGTTTCCAACACATCATTCAGTAAGGGATCGTCTCCGAGATCGTTTCAAAAAAATCGTTTCAAATCGTTTCATTTTTTAATTAGCATAGCATGTGATACGAATTTGAAACGATTTTAAAAGTAATGTTTAATTTTTTGAAATCGTTTCAGATCGTATGGAAATCGTTTCACTATTTTGTAAATCGTTTCATTAAAAAATAAAATCGTTTCATAATCGTTTCATAATCGTTTCAAGATTGTTTTATTATATTTACTTGAAATCGTTTCACATACCATAATTCGTTTCAAAATCGTATCATTATGATCGTTTCAGTATATTTATTTTAGATCGTTTCAAAATCGTTTCAAGGTGTTTCTTTTACATTCTTTTAACATAAAAGAATAAAAGAAATTATTAATCTAATAAAGGTCTCTCAATAAAACCTACGCGCTGTCACATAGGTTTTTCTATCGCTGCTTTTCGTTCTTAAACTTTTAAAATGCGATCTCTAACGAAGCTTTTTTATCGCCGCCTTTCGTTCTTAAACTTTTAAAATGCGATCTAAAAAAGCATTTCTATCGCCGCTTTTCGTTCTTAAACTTTTAAAATGCGATCTAAAAAAGCATTTATATCGCCGTTCTTTTCGTTCTTAAATTTTTAAAATGCGATCTAAAAAAGCATTTCTATCACCGCATTTCGTTCTTAAATTTTTAAAATGCGATCTAAAAAAGCATTTCTATCGCCGTTCTTCGTTCTTAAATTTTTAAAAAGCGATCTAAAAAAGCATTTGTATCGCCGTTCTTCGTTCTTAAACTTTTAAAATGCGATCTCAAAAAGCTTTTCTATCGCCGCTTTTCGTTCTTAAACTTTTAAAATGCGATCTAAAAAAGCATATCTATCGCCGTTCTTCGTTCTTAAACTTTTAAAATGTGATCTCAAAAAGCTTTTCTATAGCCGCTTTTCGTTCTTAAACTTTTAAAATGCGATCTCAAAAAGCTTTTCTATCACCGTTCTTCGTTCTTAAATTTTTAAAAAGCGATCTGAAAAAGCATTTCTATCGCCGCTTTTCGTTCTTAAACTTTTAAAATGCGATCTAACGAAGCATTTCTATCGCCGTTCTTCGTTCTTAAATTTTTAAAATGCGATCTAAAAAAGCATTTCTATCGCCGCATTTCGTTCTTAAATTTTTAAAATGCGATCTAAGGAAGCTTTTCTATCGCCGTTCTTCGTTCTTAAATTTTTAAAATGCGATCTAAAAAAGCATTTCTATCGCCGCATTTCGTTCTTAAATTTTTAAAATGCGATCTAACGAAGCTTTTCTATCGCCGTTCTTCGTTCTTAAACTTTTAAAATGCGATCTCAAAAAGCCGTTCTTCGTTCTTAAATTTTTTTTCATCGCAATATTTTCCATTTTAAAGGAAATTGTTAGTTTTAAGAAAAACTGTTTATTTTTAGTTTTGAAAAACTGTTTTACGATATTTACGATAAAAGATGTTGTTGATGATGTCGATGTTGTGTTGAATAAAAGAAAGAGAAACAATAATTTTACATTTATATATAAGGTTAATTGGTTTTTAATTAGTTCAACATCATTTCAAAATTCGTTTCAAGAACTTCAAAGACTTTTACATCGTATCACAAATAATATTTTGACAATCTATCAAATCGTTTCACAATTTTTTCTAATCGTTTCAAAATCGTTTCACAATCGTTTCATTTTTACGTAGTTCATACAAAATCGTTTCGCAAATAAAATATGAAACATTTAATTCGTTTCATGATACGATTATGAAACGATGTGAAAAAAATATTGAAACGATTTCCATACGATGAAAATCGTCGAAAGGACCAGCTAGACATAGACAGACCTGGTGGTGGAATAATGAGGTTGACCAGTGTATAAAGAAAAGAGGAAACTTTGGAAAGAGTGGAAGTCAGGTGGTAGTAAAAATATTTACTTAGAAGCTAAGCGTCGTGCTCGTACAGCAGTGTATAAGGCAAAATCAGAAGCAGAGAGAAACAGATTTGCAGATGTGTTAAGAAGGAAAGACCAGCGCAATGAGGTATTCAAGATAGCAAAGCAAATGAAGAAGACTAATCAAGATGTTGTAGGTGAGAAGTGTATACGTAATGATGAAGGTGTTTTGGCTAGCACAGTGGAGGAAAAGGGTAGCTTGGAAGAATTATTATCAGAGGTTGCTTAACACTGAGTTTGATTGGGATGAGGATAATTTGTCTGATGATGATGTTGTAGAAGGGCCAGCTATGCAGATCAAGACAGAATGGGTAGTGGAGGCTATTAGTAAATTGAAGATTGGCAAGGCTGCAGGAGTATCAGGTATTGTTGCAGAGATGGTAAAAGCATCTGGATATATTGGAGTTGAGCTTATTACAAGTCTTGCTAATCAGATTATAAAGGATGGTGCTATTCCGAGTGAGTGGCAGTCGAGTGTAATAGTGAATTGTTTCAAGGGCAAGGGTGATGCATTAGAAAGAGGTAACTATAGAGGTTTGAAGTTGGTTGATCAAGTAATGAAAGTTATTGAAAGAGTGATTGATAAGTTACTTAGAGAAAGAATTGATATAGATAAGATGCAATTTGGTTTTGTTCCAGGGCGTGGCACTAAGATGCAATATTTTTACTCAGACAGCTTCAGGAAAAGTATTTAGGAAAGAGAAAGAATCTCTATTTTGCCTTTGTAGATTTAGAGAAAGCTTTTGATAGAGTGCCACGTAAAGTTATTTGGTGGGCTATGAGAAAATTAGGTGTGGATGAGTGGCTAGTTACGATGGTACAGTCTATGTACAGCAATGCTAGAAGTCGTGTCAGGATTAACGATTCACTTAGTGATGAATTTAGTGTAAATGTTGGTGTACATCAGGGTTCTGTACTTAGTCCTTTGTTGTTTGTTCTAGTCTTAGAAGCGCTGTCGATGGAGTTCAGAACAGGTTGTCCATGGGAGTTATTGTATGCAAATGATTTGGTTCTCATAGCAGAGTCGATGGAAGAATTAGTTGAAAAGTTTGAGAAGTGGAAGAAAGGACTAGAAGAGAAAGGGCTAAGGGTGAACACAGCAAAGTCTAAAGTCATGATTAGTAGCATTGCATCCAAGTGTGACCTTGTAGTTGGAAAGTGGCCTTGTGGAGTTTGCAGGAAAGGGGTTGGTAGTAACTCAATTTTTTGTCAGACTTGCAAGCATTGGGTACATAAGAAGTGCAGTAGTATAGGTGGAAGGTTAAGAGCTGACATTCAGTTTGTATGCAAGCGTTGCAAAGGTGAGATTATAGAGAATGAAGTATTTCCAGCTTTAATGATGTACAACAGTGGCTCGTTAGAGATAGTTGAGAACTTCTGTTACTTAGGTGATATGTTGGGCAGTGAAGGGGGTGTTGGAAGAAGTGTTACTTGCAGGATAGGTTCTGCTTGGAAAAAGTTCCGAGAGTTACTTCCTTTGTTGACCAGCAGAGTCTTGTCAATTGAGGTAAAAGGTAGGTTGTATGAGGCCTGTGTAAGAAGTGTTATGTTGTACGGTAGTGAGACATGGGCAGTGAAGCAGGAAGATCTTGACCGTTTAGAAAGGAATGATATGAGAATGGTTAGGTGGATGTGTAACGCCAGTCTGAGAGACAGAAAGAGTTCAGATGAGCTAAGAAGCAGGCCAAGTATCCGTAGAATTAAAGATGTTATCCAGATAAGAAGATTGAATTGGCTGGGGCACTTGGAAAGAATGGAGGAGGATAATTGGGTAAGAAAGTGTAGAGACTTGATAGTTCCTGGGGCAAAGCCCAGAGGCAGACCGAGAAAGACTTGGCAGGAGGTTATAAGGACAGACTTGATACAGCGGAAGTTGAGTTTAGATCTAACACAGTCTAGATCAGATTGGAAGAGGGTCATTAATATACCCCGTCCAACCCATGCTAGCATGGAAAACGGACGTTAAGCCGAGAATGATGATGATGATGATGTGACGTCACACGACGTACATAGCTCAACAGGATTTGTAACACGATGAAGTAAGATTCACTCACTTCTTCGTCTTCTAAGCATCCTCGTCCCCAGGGTTTGTTGCCTATGTCGGAGCCGCTAGCGCTTACTTGACAGCTAAACAAGACCCTGGCACAGGCTGCTTTTCATAACCAGTATATGTTACTATAAATAATTAATGAGTTTGTCTTGCTGTTACAGTTCCTGCGGCTAGTAAGAGCAACTTGATCGAGTCCTCGTTCTTCACACAGGCGGGAACGATGTCATGAAAGTTTTATTTCAAACCAAGTTATTATTTGTTCACACTGAAACTATATTTTATAGTGATTAAATATTCTAAGAAGCCTTATTTATCAAAGCTGATTTTGTTGGGATATACTGATACATGATAACCTAGCTCAATTTAGCTGGCTAGCTAGCTATTATATTTTACAAGTGTAGTACTCTTTAGGAAAAAGTGTAAGTCTTAGATAAGGAAACCAAAGCAAAGCTAGCTTGAATAGCTTTGGTTTGGCTGAATAATTTTAGCACCTAGTACCTTTATTTTACCAACACAGTTGTTGGCTGAATAGTTTTTTATAATTAACCCAGGTTGATAATATTAGGTTTAAAATTTGGTCAAAATTAGCATATTGCTTAGCAACCTTCAGTCCTTATATCTACGCTACGCTATACTGCGATCCCTTCCCTTCCCTCAGCTAGCAACTTTCCCAGTTGAACTATGGTGAAAATTTTACTAGAAGCAATATATGCTGCGTTTAAACAGCAACATGTGCTTTAGCATGATAAATTCACTACTGATGAACATGATCCGAAGGGTCAAGGTCTGGTTCACCTTTCCCGAACTGTGTTGGTAAAATAAATGTACTAGGTGCTAAAAACAACCAGCTAAGAAATTTGTGATCAAGAAAGCCCTTAGCAATTTACCTTGCCTTGCCTGAACCAAGAGAGAGATTAATCTTTTCTTCCACTTAATTTGTTATATATTTTATAACTAGGGGGTTATTCAATAATTACGTAACACCCAAATTAGCCATGTTTTATTAACCATTTGTAACCCATCGTAACAAATCTAGTACCACCCAACCCCTTGTTACATAATATTTTCGAATTTTAAGACCTTGTCTATTCATTTCCATAGTACCATATTTTCATATTACCAAAAACGTTTATGTAACAGATAATTAGGGAAACAAGTGCTCTAATATGAGAAAAAGATATACAATTATTTAGCACACAAGATGACAATTTTGGTACTTTTGTCCAGAGACCAGAAACAAATTCAAGATGTAGATCATACACTAAAATAACTTAAAATATCCGTAATACGTAGCTTCAAATTCAAAATATAACAAAATAAGAACAGAAAACTATTAATAAAAAATGTTTTAAACCAGTCTGTAAAACAATTTACATTTCGTCTTCTTTCGAGGACTCAGAAGAAATAGACGATCCTTCTGAACCTTTACTATTTTCACAGCCGTCGACACATCCACAAAGATCGCTACAATTAAGACCGTGCGATTTGCATACGCACTGGTTGGTGCGACACGGTGATCTTCGACAGTCACAAGAGATAAGATCTAAGATATCCTCTGGTGCTGCTCTTCTCAACATCCACTGGATTATTAAAACCCCATCTTGCAAAATCTAACCATGTCCATTGGGATGTGGCACCTGTGGGAATTCCTGAAGTGATGTTTTGATAATAGCTGTTGCGTACGTAACTCTTTTACAGTGACACAACAGAGCGTCACGTGTTGGTGGAAGTTGTTGGGGCTCTGGTGTTTTGTTCTTACTACAAAACCTTTTGTAACGAGCTTCGTTGGTGTTGTTGCGGTTAATACCATACAGCTGACACTAAAACGTTTCGAGTGTTGGGAACAGTGTTGCATTAAACGTAAATGTGTCTCCGATTCTTCTAAAGACGCTTTGAGACTCCATAGATTTCTTGAGCATGTTAAAGGATTTTACCTTTCTAATACCGTGAAACGCACTGGTGTAGTCGTTCCCGGTAAATGTATGAAGTGCAGGAAGTGCTCAGCAAAGATTGCGTTCAAGTTGCTGAACAATATCTGACACGTCCAATGACCTGCGGTCGCCTAAACCAATATGAATAAACATTTTTGTGGTTATTTGTTCTTCAAAGTACAATGCATATATTGCAATGTCATTGTCAACGGTATATATGTAAGTAGAATGGCCTCCGCTTGCATGGACATGTTGTGCGCGTAAGAAGATCTTTGTATCTGCCACTTCCTGACTTGTTTCCAGTGATTCCTCTTCCGAACAAATGTTCATTCCGTTTGCACAAGTTAGTTTTTAAGACTTCGAAGCGGAATTTACATATAGAGCAGATTGCGCAGAGAAATATTTAGCGAAGCGAGATGCATGTGACCAATCCTGTAGAAGGTGATCAACAATTTCGCTTTAGTTTAAATCGTTTCTCATAAACTTCGCCCACTGCCTTGGTCGATGCTGCTCACATCTTTCAATCCTCACTCGCAGGGTTCTTGTCTCTTTCAAATGATTTAATTGAATTTTGATTATATTGATCGGTAACAAAGTATATTTCAGTGTTGGCCTCCCTGATTCGCCGTAACACAAACTCTGAAACGTCGCCAAATGTTAAAAGATTAACGAATGTTAGCTGTTGAAATATGACCATTCCATCAAATATCCATGCGTCAAATTCAGTATCATTATCAGGACTTATAGCACTGCTCTCTACAGCTCCTAAATACGACCAGCAATTAGCGGTTATTGGAAAAAGAGTTTTGTTTTTAATATTTTTGACATTAGTGGTTAGTTTAAACGAAAAGGTTTTATAACAAGCGAAATACCTATACCTAAAAGTTTGGCCTTCACAGTTTTTACCATTCCTCCTTCTGGTAGACCCAATGGCCAAGGAATTGGACTCGGAGTATGACAGTACGTCTTGGAGTGAGATGGTAGCTCTGCTTTTGGCTAGAACTAACAATCTTCCGAAAATGCTTCGTTTGGCGGCAATGGTTACAGACCTTTTATTTCCTTTGACAACTTTCATTTCCTTTGACAACTTTCTTTACCGCCAGGCTCTGAAACGACTTTAACTTTATCCTTTTTATGGGAACATAAAAAGAAGTATCTCCATTTTAAAGACGATCACGGATGAAGTCGTTACACGCACTTTAACCAAGATTCCAAGCAGTTAGTAGATCATTGGCTACGTCGCGGGGAGCTTCAAGACCTGAGCAGAGGTTCACAAGTGATTCCCGATATTCGAAAGACCCTCCCAATTCTACCAAGACATTGTATAATCGTTGAACACAATCTGCATCGAACTTTATTCGTGAAGGTCCAAGGTCTTTAGGGCGTGATGATATTGTGTTTACGAGAATGCAGTCCTCCATGGTTAATTGACATTGTGCAAGAGTATGACTTTTAAGGACCCAGCGTTGGATATTTCTAGCAGAAGTACTGTATCCAGTTATTCCACCGTGACATTTCTGGTCTCTGTTTATTGTCTGTTCGATGATCTGATCGGATGGAATTTTGAATCTGCCAATAGATCTTTTCACACAAAAATTTACGGCCCTAAAGTACAACACAAGGTCTCAACAATTTAAATTGCAATATAACAATTTCGTAAACATCTACTTACATGAACTGCGCATATATTTCTGTGTGAGTTTCCGGCAGTTGCACCATATCGGACAAATAAAGTGTCAGGAAACGTGCATAATTTTGTCTGTTGTATGCAAAGAACTGAGGCAGCATTTTTCTTGTTGCTTGTGCAATTCCCATTAACCAATCTTTATCGAACGAATAAACGCAAATATACTTTCACCATTTCAATAAACGAATTCCAGAATGCACAAGTTGGTCCATATACGCCATCATCTTTCATTGCTGTATTGTGCGCTTGTAGAGCTTCCACTAGTTTCTCACTATCATCGAAAACGCTATCCAAATTTCCAATGGTAGGCTAAATAACAACGTTAATAAACAGTGTGTTGCAGAAATTGTCATCTTTTAAGTTTTTGATAAAATAAAAATACTTACCCTGCGTAAAAATCCTTAAACTCGGCTCTTGTAATTAAATTACTTAACCCACCATATCCATTGTCCAATAACCAACTTTCAAAATGTTCAACGCGCAATCGACAAATAGCGTTATATGAATACTTTGATATACGAACAGCGTTGTTGTACTGCTTGCCAGATAACATACGATCGACCGAGCATTCACCAATAAATTATTATATTCTTCTCCATCAATAGCCATCCTCTGTCTGCATCATAAATGCCGAGACCATGACAAGTATGCGTGAATCGAAGTATAAGCATACATGTAAAATCATGTATTAGAAGTTAAAAGAAACATAATTATACTTAACACATTTGCCTCGATTATCCGATTTTTAATCCAGCCTCACTAAACAGCTTTTCAATAACCGCAATGAATATGCACGAAGTGTGAAATGCAAGTGTGAAATTCTTTTAAATTTACGGAGCTTGGATTCTGTAAAATTTCGACAGCTTTAGCAAAATCCAGCGCCACATCAGTATCTTTTAAACCTAGTTTCTTAGCCTTGCATTTAGATTGTACTAGTAGTTCTAAAACATCTAACTTTGTTGGAGACTGGTCGATAGCAGGTAGGTAGGTGATAGTATCTACGCTTTCTTCTTCACGATCATCGTGAAGTAGGAAGTTAAATCCTGTCCAACTTGGAATGTTACCGAGAGACAATGACGAACACAAGACCCACATGAAATCGACCAATTGTCATGCTTGGAAATATTTTTCTTCCAAAGAACGTAGGTCGAGATTTTGAAGATGATTCGGATCTATCCTTTTTCTTTACAACATAAGAAGCCTGGATGCAAGGCATTAAAGGAACGTTTTCGTTTTGGTCTCTAACAATTGCAGTTCTGTTGGTGCTAATGCAGTTGGTTTCACTACGCATCTGTATTACAATACCATTTGTGCAGTGCATGGATACACCAGTCAACGTTTCGGAATTGATGTCGTTATTATCCCAAAAGGATGTGATAAACCTGAGATAAAAAAAAATAAGAGAAATTGATAAACAAAAAATAGAACTACTTGATAACTACGCAATATCCGGTTTGTATGCGCTAAAAAAGTAAACAAAAACAAGAACGCGGGTACCTTGAAGGTTGTACTAAAGATGGGCAGTAGGTTGGAAGTCTTTGTTTATCAATTTCATCTGTAGCCAGTGTTGTCTCCACATATGCTACCTCGTCGTAAGATATACTATGTCCAAATTTGTTAAGCCATCTTACCATTACTTTAGACCCGGTCTTTCGTTTCGTGCACAGGGACAGTAGTGTATTCTTTAAAGTTCTATGCTTTGCGTTTGTGACATTGTAAATTATATCTTGTCCCAAAGATGACACAATCACATTTTTCCTTTGAGACATTTGACTTTTCTTGTTAGAAAGCAGCGAGATGAGAAATGAGGTCAATGGGAAAGGGAATTTAGTCTTACATTTTAGAAGTTCACTTTTCTGTTGCTTCTGACGCAGTTGTCTCCGCCCTCAACTTTTTCATGAAACGATTGATGATCTGTCCTTTAGATTGGTTATCCTTAAAAACAAAAGCACAACCGTATTGAGGCGTGTGAAGCGACACCTCCACTGCGAAGTACGCTAAAACAGGATCAATAACAAGTCTAGCGCCTGATATGGCTTTGAAATTGGTTAACAACAAAGAATTGTATTTGTCTAACATCTCATTTGATGTCATTACATTGTTGTTGTCTAAAACAGTTTCCTTGATTAACGGGAAAAGCTTTTCAATGACATTGTCATCATCGGAGAGGATTCTACTAGCTCTAGTGTAATCACGATAACATGACCTATGATACTGCAACTCCGTTGCTACAATGTTTCCCCATTGCTTACCAGACAAGTCGGCAAGATGCTGTGTGTTGTCTTGCTTCAAATCACAGCATTGCTTTAACTTTGTCGCAGCCAACTCTGCGATGCACTCTTTTAAATTTTCGTGTCCACTTCCAGAAGCATCAGTGTTTGTGGAAAAACAAATACAACATTCCTTTGGAGCAATGAATTAGCCTAAAAACCGAAAGTTTCATTAAAATTACGCGCTTTTAATAAGAAAAATGTTTAAGGAAAGATGAGGATGATAGTACTTTTAACAGCTAACTAGAGACAAAAGTAAATTTTGAAATAGATTGGACTCGTATGGCGTGTAATGTCTTACTTATTTTAACCGTGGAGAAACATTACCGTACCAGACATGTTCTTTCTTCTCGTAGACCATCTTTCAGATGCGGGACCAGTATTATCCTGAGCCGCAAGCCGTAGACTCTTCCTGCTCTCGTTTCCTTAATATTTTATCCACTGATTTTTTATGTGTGTAGCTATCATAACATTTTTGATGAAATCGCAGAGATGTTATGTCTTAAGTTTCTAGTGCAGATAGTACCTCGCTATCCTCCTTGATATGACTAAAACGAAAAGATTTCTCTTGATAACGGGAGAAGTTCAATTTCAAAATTTTTATTCTTACAGCAAAATAATACGACAATGCTGTTATGAAGGTAACAAAATGAAAATGTTTTTTCATATGAACACGAGACTTTACCAAAAAAAAATAAGAACAGCTACATGCGTAAAGTTGTTTCAGAACTAAGAACAACCCAATTGTGAATTTCCCCAATTATTCAAATGATTTTTGACATTTGACAAACAACCGAAGTCTGGTTATATAAAAGTTATATAAAAGTGAAATAATCAAAACTCGCTTTTCTCACTTTTTCCAATGACACTTCCCACACTTTCGATTTCTCCTTATTTCTGGAAACCAGGATATTCGATTTTTGAAATCGAACGTTTTCATTTTATAAAATAAGTATGGGGTCGGATGTAAATTTAAAAGCTATAATGTTTTACCTTGTTTTTCATTGAAAATATAATTAGCTTGTACTTTTACTTACTTTTGTTTATGTAATTCTGTATTAAAATTGCAGTATTTTTCGAGCTTTTCGAAATTATAAAACTTGTAAATATTTTTTATATACCCCCTGATTCATAATTTAGTAAGGCAGTTAAAAATAAAGCGGTCTTCCGTGGTGTAAAAAGATAGCGTCTTCGATGCGAGAATTTGTGTTCACGTTTTCTGTGAATGTTTTTGTTATTATTTCACCACACAAGAAAAATTGAAAGGGCCAGTAAAGAAAATCTGTTTTCTTTGTGTAAAGAAAATCTGTTTTTTTTGTGTAGTAGGGAATTGATTTTTATATGTTTTAATTTGTCCGCAAAAACTACGAGTACTCGTCCAGTTTTATGGCCGATAGCGCCCTGACATGTTAGCAAGATAGTTAGCTAGCTACCTGTCTTTTCTCACCAGCTAAATTGCCTATTGTTTTTTACAAAGCTTTAAAGACAATTAATTCTGATATATATCACAACCAAATCTCGGTATAGGTTACGGGAAATAACAAAGCACGGTTCTTTGTTACGTGGTGTCATTCGTAAAGAGTGAGCCAATGACACAAATTTTTAGGATTTACGTACAGGGCACTCTGGTTGCACTAATAAGTGCAAGAAATGCACACATAAAATTTGATACTTATTACAAAAATACCACTGGGTTTGTTTACAAAGGAGAACAGCCTCGACGTTGTTTGATGTTGTTCTTACAGTTAGCTTAGCTACCCTATAGCTAGATTTAGGATTAAACTAGCATTTATTACTTAATACTCAGTAAAATAGGTCAAGTTTGAATATTAAACTTTTTCACTATAGCTAGCTAGACTAAGTATGAAAGGACAAGGCTGAGCTTTTTAGGTGGGTCAAAAGTCAAAACTTAGGAGGAAAATTACATCACAGTTTTCAAAATTACAGTTGAACTCATGTAATTCGACTCTTCAGGTGGTCTCACGATTTGGTCGAATTACATGAGTTGTCGAATTAAAGGAGTTTTGTAGTAAGGGTTTCATTCTGAAGGAATGAAGAATTTGGTCGATTTACATGATTTGTCGATTTGTGGGAAGTCGATTTACATGAGTATTATGTATATTACACATATTTGAGAACACCTGTGGGGAAATTCATTGTTCATCAAGTTACCCCATATGGGTAACATGGAAGATTTCTTCATAAAAAAAACATCAGAAACTTTTTCATGTGGATTACTTTCACATTAACAAAAATTAAAAAAATTTTAAGATAAACTTTTCAGATTTTGTGATTTATTTTTTAAATTTGTAGCTGGGAAAGCCATGTCCCACAGTAACTTTCTGGTCCTTATCCTAATGTCGTATAAGCTATGCAACAACTTTTGCAGAAAAATAAAAACACATAAAGAGAAAAAGTTTTTTATTAAAATATTATAAATTAATTTCAAACCTATTAGTCCCTGCAGCCATTTTGGTGTCAGCGGTATGAAAAACTATGCTAAAACTATACTAAGTGGAAGTCCTATTACTTCATTAAAAATTGAAATAATGACTTGAAACTTAGTATTATATGTTTTTAGACCAGTTTGATGAAATGAACCGAAAAATTTTTTTTACTACTATCATAGTTTCTGAGTTCCTGAATTTAGCCGTTTTTGGAGACGCCGATAAACTGTTTTTGACAGCATATCAATTTTGACAAGCTACATGTACAGAAATTATTCAAAGTGATTCTCAGGATTAAAAATAATTAAAACAGATAAAATGTGTCCCAGGTTTAGGACCAAATACCTTATCCAGCTCAGAGAAAGTGGGAATGTGCTTCTAAAGCACAGTGCCAAATACATAATCTAAATTTTATGCCGAATAAATACAAGTTGGTTAGAAAGTTATTTTTTTTGTCCACCTGGATCTGCAACACGTTTACTTGCACTAATCGCTCAGCCTGGTGTCACTCACAATTAATTTTTGAATATCCACAGGAACTTATATATATATTATGCAAAATGAAAAATGCTAAACAACTGTATTTGCTTTGCAGAAGTAACAATAGGCTTCATCATAAGTCCTGTGAATTATGGTTTATGAAAAATATGTTATACCTTTAATGCTATAAGCGCTCCACTGGATTTGTGACACATTATATACTAAGTGCCCTCCGTGTGAAACAGTTTACCCTGTACTAAGTTCTAACCTGGACAGAGACTTTAGGTCTTCCCGCTCCAAGTGAATATAACTTCTTGCTATACTTTCCCAAATTTTGTTATTTCATAAAAGAAACCTGAAAATCTACAAAAATTTATTGATGAAAAATAGGTTTCTGTTCGATAAAAGAAACCTGAACATTTGCAGAAATTTATTTATGAAATATAGGTTTCTGTTTGTCGTGACAACATATTTAACCAACATGCAATGCCTTGCATACCTAACTAGCTGTATACTAAAGTCTTGACTGTTCACTGTTATGGGAGGTCCAAATAGCTAGCTAGCTATCTTTATTTAAAATGACAGAATGCCTTGAAAAATGTTTTATGTAGCCAGCTACATAAAAATAATATATATAGCACTTGTACTTTATCACTTAATTATTTAATAACAAATGTGCCCCTGGAGCGCTGGCATGGTACTAGGTAGCTTAAAATCACAAAATAAATATTATCCAGATGCGACCATCCCTCATCATCAGACATCAGAAAGGCATTTCTGTTCTTTACTTCTCATTGTGGGGTACCTCAAATTCTTGTAAATCCAATGAAAAAAAATTATTCAAAACTTCCTCTTCTTTCCCTTGCACTACTCATGGCATTTCTTTGCATGTCTTCAGTTCCAAGCCACGGTTCCTTAGTTTTCAACCGCGAAGTTCAGTTGCTTCTCGTTCACAAGTTTCAGCGCTAGCCAATATGATGGACAACGTCGAGGAACCCTGGGTATTTTTGAAAAAATGTGGTTCTGCCTTATGATTTTCAGATTTTTGCTGCTGATATCAGCATATTTTAGCCCTCGAGTGCCACACTTCCGTATATATAGGAGTTAATTATCTTTAAAAAAGAACTTTTATTTTCATTCAAAATGTCACCAATGGAAATCTGCCAAAATACCATCTTTCATAAAAATATTTACTGTTTGTCTCTTTTAAGAGTAATTTAAATTTATCGCGAGATTCGAGCGCTGAAGAAGCTCCTTGTAGAAAAAAGAATTTTAAATGCGAAAACAGGTAAAGAAACAAAAACTTTTTGTTTTGCTTTGCTTTCACAGAATCTCTTCAAGTACACTTCATTGCGCATAATCATTTGAACTGTTGTTTTCGAAACTAGCAAATTAAAGCACCTGTCGTCTTTCAAGATGTTTTGATACAAAAAATAACACAAGAAAAATTTCATAATAAAATCAAATACACGTAATACTTATAATTTTCAAGTGATAACCTCATGTCCAAAACTATATTTATGACAGTGAAACATTATTATATTTTGCGAAAGATATTTATTTCAAAGCATGATGAATAAACTTACTTTCAGACAATCACAGAAGACGCAGTTTTTCCCGTTTAGCCTTCCCTCGCTTCGTTTATCCAGAATGCGTTTGTTTACATCCCCGCAGAATTACGCCATGCAAGTTAGTAATTTACTGAACAGAAATGCCTCATCGACACTGTCATGGCGGCAACCGTAGTACTACTTTGATCTTAAATATCTCGAGAACCAAAGCTCACAAATATAAAAAAAATTTACACAGTTCGTATTTACACTATAATGAACATGTTAAGCACAGCTTGTTATCAATCGTTAGTTCTTCTTTAAGCAAAAAAAAATTAAATACTCCATAATTAGTCCAATGATATAGCTGACCACCGCTATATACTTTGCGAAACGTTAACATATTGGTTGTACATTGGTAAAAAGTCTAAATTTGGATAACTATTCACGTTATTGACAAGAACTGTCTCTTATTGAAGTAGTATTTTAACTTTGTCAGCTTTCTTTTTAGCCATCGTTTTTACTGGAGAACTGTTTCAATTCGTGGCTTTTTGTGGTCGGTACCCATACGTGTTATGGAACATGTTGTTGTTTTCTGTGGCAAGTGCGTTAGGCCAGGTATGTAGTTTATTTCCGAAGGGCAATTGCCTCCAAATTTTGGTGGGGTTGTAGAACTATCTGCAAAAACATATATATTTATTTATTTTTTAGAATTTCATCTTCACTACCGTCACAAACTTCGGCCCGCTCAATTGTTCCGTTGTGACGACAACACGAAAACTTTTCACAATATTATTTTCTATTCTTTTCTTTGGTAATCCGATAACAACTCAACAATCTTTTGCCGTTGGTTTGGTATTTGTGGGACTTGGACTAGACGCCATATATGGAAAGAACAGGAAAAGTTAACGGTTCGCGAAATGTTCATAGCGTTTTGAAAATTAGAAGTATGCAAAATATCTAGCAAAAACTTCAAACAAATTTGGAGGACAAAAAAGAAACAACATGAGATTTGCTTTAATGTTTTACTGCGCTGTATTTAAGGTTTATCAGCGCAACATAACCTTTTGGTAATATATATTCGATATATTAAATAAATTTTTGTTTAAATTTTTATGGTTTGTTAATAATAACACGTTTATATTTATTATCCATAAGAAATAAAAGCGAAACAAGCGTGCAGAATATGATTTTTTGTTTTAATCTAATAAATCTCTTCTTACGAGTTTGCAGTTATAAGATTCGTTGTTAATTAAACTTCCAGTGACGGGTTCTTCAACAAAAAACCTTTTTATACTAGAATTCAAAACTTTCCTACGTCAGGTTTAGAATTCTTTAAAAATTTTGTAATCTCAATGAAAAAGTTCGCAGTCTTTTGTTTTCAATTCGGATCATTTTCTCGACCCGTAATTATTTGATTGAGGTTATCAAATTTTACTGGTACTGTTGTAACATGAGCTAGTTAATACTACTATACGTATTTTTGTTGGAGGTTGACAAAATTTCTCTATCAGAAGAGAGATGTTCGTGATAACAAGTAACAACCTCAATTTCAGGACCTGGTGACTGGAAAAGTATTACAGGCCTTGATTAGCTTTTTTTAAAGAGTAGTACAACTGATAATAAAAAAATAACAATTTCACTTTATCCATATCCAAGAATACTTAATAGCAATGTGAAGAAAATATTGGTTGCTGAGAACAAACCTTAAGTACTATTTTTTTACGAAACATTGGATTTAAAGTGTATGAACATTTTCTATAATACTTTTCAAAAAGAGATGCATAATTTTTAGTTATACTTCGGGTATATTCTTCAATTCAACCTTGTTGCTAGCGCTTGCTGTGTCTTTTCTATTGCGGCGGCGAGAGTGAGCGAGGTTAACTAACCTCTTCGTTCATTGAATATAAAAAGTAATTACTTGTTCGTGAAAAATGAAAAACTATAAAAAACAAGAGCAAAAATTATTCGGAAAAATGGGCGTGGTCAAATGAAAAACCCTTTGTTTGCGCAATTTCATCAACCATGGTCCTGATTTTTGGAGTGCATTGTAGTGGTTTTAAATTTTAAAAATTCTCTACTCGACTTACTTCAATGAGCTACAAAAACCGGAGCTTGATTTGTCTCCCGTCAGCAGCACACAAATTGTTGCTAAATTTAGTGCTCCACATGGCCGATATCCTTCCGCTTTCTGAATTGCTCTGAAAATAAAAAGTATACGTACAAACTTTTCTGAGCAAAACCCACGGTGTATTAAAAAATTACATTCAAAGAACATTCGTCTTAATCATCTTCCACAAATTATCGAAAATAAAATCAAAATTATCCTCAGAAAAAAAATCTACAGGCTCTTTTCAATACTTTCCACCATATTTTATGTGAGCACTTTATGTCTTCGCACTTTTTAAACCATATCTTTTTCTATTAACTGTGCTTGAGCCAGTACCCTCGTCCCAGGGTTTTTGACTTTTTGATTTGAGAGAAGACGACGAAAAATACCCTGGTATCGGTGAGTGATTTTTGGCTAATATATAGCCAGATTATGCGAACGCGTCATACGTTAATTTATGTGACCAACACAATGGAGGAACAACTGTTCTGCCTGGATTATGAACGCTGCCCGGATTATGTACGGCAGCTTCCCTCAGCTAGTGTAGGGGGTCATGATAACCAGGATTTTCCAAAAACCACGGTCAAACTCTCATAAAAAATATCATACTGAATTTTGCTTGTGACGTCACAACTTTTCGTCACACCCCATTGCACAAAAATCTATTGATATGCATGAAAAATCCCTATCATGCGGTGTTGAGTAGGGGTAAGTCCCTATTAAATAATGACGTCATTAAATACATCAAATGAGTTAAAATTCTAACACAGGGGTAATTCCCTAATCAACGCATGCGCAATAAAAACACCTCGGGAAACTTACGGCGCGTCTTTAATTTTTTCGGGAGAAGCACGTGTATACCGCGTTTCTTTAAATTATTTCCCGCGTTTTGCTGTTTGACGTGTTCTTTTGACGTGCTGATTTTGTGGCAGGATACATCGCTGACATGCCATTATTTTTAAAGTGTGGGAAGAGAGGAGGGCAAGAAGGCAGCCATCTTCTTTACGAATGTCTTTTTGACAGAAATGTTTGGGACGTATTTGTAACAGAACACAGAAAAAAAAGGTTTGACACATTATGTATTGTATATATTTGATCTTTCCAGCTATAGGTTAAATTATATATATATATATATATATATATTACTAAGAACTCCCAAAAGTGTTTACCTGGCTAGCTAAAGTTTAAATTTTTACCATCATGGTTTGACAGCTAGCTAGCTATACCTAAAGCTATAGCTATATAAACAGCAATATAAACAGTAATAAAAACAGTCAGTCAAAAAATACAGACTCTTTATGTAGGTCTTAGATCACTGCAGATTAGCTAGCTAAATAGTTCGTGGGTGCAAATCCTGCCTCTTTACAAAAGAGTAGCTTAATTAGAAAAGCAGTTTAGCTAGCTAGTATTCTCTTTTATTAGTAGGGTACGGATATATGCACCACATAATGAACCGTAATGAGTGAAAGTTTTTGAGTGCTTTAGAAAAGATTTTGTTATTTTATTTTTAAACTGATCTGAACTTGTTTCATGGGCGTACGTCTAAAAGTCCCTTAGTGGTTGTTAAAAACAATATATCTTTAATTTTCTAAATCAAGGATAGCTAGCTGATAAAGTATATACAAAAGCTATATATTTAATAAAAGCTGTTGAAAATAATATGTATATTACTCACAAGTTTTAATGTTTATGTTTTAACGGGAGTATTGCACAGGTTTTAAATCGACAGGCAATTAAAATGCTGACTTAGAAAAACTTATTTCTTGTGTAAAGTTAAAACAAGACCAGACTTGAGATCTGACCTTTTTTATAAATATTGTCCTCAAAATTTCTAGAATATAATATTTAAAATATAAACATTGTTTAACAATATATATATTCTGAAAAAACAAACACTTTATATCTTCCTCCATTGATCTAAAAGTTTCTGAGCAATGTTATTTATTTTATATTTTTCCCTGTAGGTGTCATTTAACCGCAAGTCATTTATACTTGGCACCTTCAAATTTTTGTCTACAAACTGTTTTTCCCAAGTTTGAATACAAACTTGTGCTTCCTGTTGAGCATCCATAATCAATTTGCGGAAATGAAAAATTAAATCTTTACACCTTTTTCTTGAGTTTTCGTTTTTTGTATTTTTAAATAAGACATGATGTTTATCAAACTCTTGCAATTTTACTGAGTGTCCAATAACATGTGCAATCATCTTACCAACGCTGGACACAAGCAAATCGCTGTTCTGTGTAACAACCATTTTTGTTTCTAACTTGGAAGAATGATTTTCCTTTACCTGTATAAATTTTTCAAAATCGACGGCTTTATCATCCATGTCAAGTATTCCAGGTTGTTCCTCTAGTGAAACTTCAGTAACTTCATTGTTATCTTCGCTTCCTGGTAAGTCATCCCTGTTTGTTTCGCACATCTCTACATTTGCTTCCATATTTGTTTTGTCTTCTACCATTGTTTCCTTATTTATTTTGCATATGGAATCCTGAAATGTTTTGCACTTCAAAAAGTCACCATTGATATCAAATAAATTAATTTGTTCAATTGGTAACTCAATGTTACCTTCCACACATCTTTCCCAGCAAATTTTAATATGCCTTGCTATGGATTGAAGGTTGTCCCTTTTGAAGTGGCTCATTAGCGGTCCTTCATCCCTGACATTATCATCCTCCTCTCCATCATGAAATATTACATGTTTTTTATCTTCATCCATGTGCCACCAAACACCAGCACCACAAACTAGAAAGTCTGCCAGTCTTTCTAAATGAGCTTGATATTTCCGTGTTGGTAGATTTATATCAAAACTGCTTCTTTTCCCTCCATCTAAAATTTAACACGAGTCTTTGTGCTCATTAATTTAGTAGAGGAAAAAAATGTGGATAATTGTTGTATATACACTATTTATGAAGGTTACAAATTTGAAGAACGTGTTTCAGATTCTTTTTTCAATTAAAGAAATTTTTCTGGATTTCATGATTTCGCCAAACAATTTAGCTTAATAAAATCTCACGATCGAAACTTTTTATTGACTGATTTGGGAAATTAATTCTCGCAAATAAAAACTATATACCTAAAACTAATTGTCTAAAGAAAATTGGTAAGATGAAATTTAATTTAATTACCCTTTGGGGCTACGTTAATGCAAGAATAAATTAATGCCAGTGTAGTTTTGGTGCAGTTTGTGTGGACTTATTTTCAGTTTCGTAAGAAAATGGGTGGATTTTTTTATTCTTTTAAATTGTTTTATTACAACACCCTTCAAAAAAGCTGATAAAGTATTTAAGATAAAATCAAAGGAAAAAAATAGCTTTTATGATATATATTACGCTTAATTAAAACTTACCAACAATAGACTTGTAAAACATTGATATTTTAGAAGTGCTGGAAGATGTTTTACTTCTAGCATTCTTCATATTGAATTTTTGCTCTTCTTGAATGCGAATGATACTATTATCACGTATAGACTCCAACGTTCTTGATGATGTTCCCAAGCTGATTTGATTTATTTTACTGAACAACTGTTCTTCATTTTCTGAATGTAAGGAGCTTGGAGCAACAATTCTTGACACCTCAGGCAGGTGAGCAGTCAGGGAATGAAAAATATATGCCATAGAGTTTTTCTTTTGTTATTGTTTTCAGGTTATTTCCAAGTACAGACTGACATAACATTGCATGCTGAAAGGTCACATTATGTATGCGTAGAATAAATTTTGGTGATCTTTTTTGTGACTTCATGTAGGCTAAACGTACTATCTCCATCAAAGTGTACAAAAGGTCTTCAATTTTGTTCCTGCAATTGTTTTCATTGCTTGATAAACCACTATTGTCGACATTCGGTAGTCTGATCCTCTGATTTTATCTTTATAACCATATGTGGCATCCAAGGATTGTTGGAATATTTTATACTCCTTAGGTATTAAAATCTCAGGCAGGACATCCCACACATTTTTTATATGCCCCTTGCAGTCATGTAGTGGTTCAATTGGCATAACTTCGTATTCTTCAAGATTCAATGAAGCCATGGTATCATGCTCATTACCATAACAAAGAGCTGGAGCACGTGAGATTCCTTAACATAAAGAAAATAGTAAATATATGAATGACTTACTCAATTAAATAATAAAACGGTTTCACATATATATATGTGTTATGAATTTCACAACAAAATGAGTAAATTAACAAATAATTAATTAAATTTACTGACCTGCCAAATGATTTTTCAACAATAGTTCAAGATCTTTTTTATGTAGTTTTTCGTACGTTGATATGTTACGATCAAGATTTCTGTAATTAACTTCTAAGCTCAAAGCATCAACTTTGAGTTGTTGAAATGGGGATATAGCCTTGCATAATCTTCCAGCTGGTCCGGCAATAACCTACATAATGAGTACAAACGTTAAGAAATAATCATAAGGAATTAAGTTAATGCTAAATTAGTTTAGTTGATATTTAAGATTTTCCTGTGTTTTGCATTGCTTATTCAAAGTATATAGTATTTTAACTTGTATATAAATTGTAAATGGTGTACCTTTTGTCTTCTGTCTTCTAAAGACATTATATTATTGCTGTAAACATGTGCAATATCATTAAATCTGCTTTTCTTACATCCGCAAATGCATGGATGATTTCCTCCATGCAAATTGCCACTTTCATATTGTATCTCTGGATGGTCACCTATATATAAATCAAACTAATTATACATTTTTCATTCTAAAATAGCATTAAGGGAATAATTTTTGTAAATAAAATTTTTTGATATCGCAACTTAAAATAAGTTGTTCCTAAAATTTTTTGATTGCTAATGCAAACTGTGGTGCTCCGAATCATTATCATTTTTGCAATGTTTGCGAAATTCAGCTCACACGAAATTGTATTTTTTCTAGAAATTGTTACACATTATACTTAAAGAAACAAAAAAATAATTTAATTTTTAAACTTGAATTTAAAAATGAAAATTATAAATATCAATATGATATACACAGTCTTTTAATTGTTTGAAAATTTTTATTCTAGCTAGTTACTTCTCTTAAGATACCTGTATTTTGACTTATTTTTCCCCATTTAAATGTACTGTAGTAAAATAACACCCACCATGAAAAAACCTCATCACATCCACCAATCTTATGCCATTGACAATAATTTCCTCCGACATGGCTCTTATGTCACTAAGTCTTGTCTCTACATAGGACAGCTTTTCAGCAATACTATCTTTAGCAAATCCAACTATGTATATTGATGGACATTCCACCAATTCTTGTACGTTATATGAAATGCCTTGTAAACAAATGTTAAATAAAGAAACATTTAAAATGCATTTAAGAAGAAGCACAGTTTGATTTTAAGGTGTTCAATATTTTTGTTAGATTTATTTTAGAAACAAAATGTCAATTCTGAATGTTTATTTTACAAAGTTCTAGCATAATCTCAGCCTAATGTTTTTCATAAGACATTGAATTTAAAAATATATAAAACAACAATTTGTGTATTACCTGTTTTGGCAAACATTTCTTCATCAGTATAAAATATTTCATCATCATACACAACTTTGACAGTCAGCAGTAAATGTCCAGCATTGAGAATTGATGCATGGTCTGACCACAGTATAAAATATCTTGTTAAAGTTGAATTTTTATTTCTCAATATACCCATTTGTTCATGTTCTAGAAAGATTTTCTTGCGTATTTCGCTCATTGAAATGCATCTACCAGAAACTGTAAACTCCTCTATTGATATTTGACCATTTTTCATTACTATCTTTTTATACTTTTTTGGTTCAATTAAAGACCCAAGTAAGATCTCTCCTGATTCAATTTTTTTTAAAACTTCCTTCTTTATCTTTTCAAATGTGGGAGGCATTGGTACTGAAACACCACTACCATCTGTAAAGTATATATATACATCTTTTTGGTACAGTATTATACATTTTACAATTTATAGAACAGTAGTATTACAGATTATAAAGTTCATAGAACAGTAGTAGAACAAAAGTAGTATATATATATACATTAGAATATTTAAAACTACAAATTTGTGTGATAAAAATACAAAATTTATTAAAAAAAAGCTTTCAAAAATTAGAAAATCAGGAAAAAGCTGTTGTAATAACACATTTTTCTTTAGATTCTTACCTGGAAATTTTTCGTATTTACGACGCATTCGGTTTGGATTAACAAAGTTGTTGGTAAATTTCGATAAATCGATGCCATTGTTTTCCAGGTATTCTTTGACAACCGTATTTCCAGTGGTGCCAGGAATGCCATACTTTCGTGCCAATTCAGAATAATTTATCTAAAATTTATAAAAATTATCCGTGTGTTAATGGATATTGTAAGTACTGTTTACAGAATATTATATTCGTAACTACCTTTGAACCATCTTCCATATGCTTTACTTCTTCTAACAGTGCATTTTTGTCAAAATTAATTTTATTCGTGTCTGGACTATGCCTCTTTTTCTTCATTGGTGTATCATCTGTTTGAGATTGCAGTGATTGTTTTCTTCCTAAAAAGATGTTTATTTGTTTGTTTGTTTGTTTGTTTAATTTGGTTTGTTTATTATTATGTTTTAAACATTTTTTTAGTTCTTTCATTCCTGCTAAAAAGTGTGTAACGTTTGTTTTGTACAAAAATTGTAAAAAATCATACAGCCCAGTATAGTTCTAACTTGTTCTAAAATTAGTTTTACATATGTTGGAAACATTTGTTGCTGTACATATATTTATAGATGTATATATATATATATAAAATATGTATTTATAACATTGCTCTAATATTGGATAAAAAATAAATAAATTTGTTCTTACCAATCATTCTTTCAACTGCTTTTTCTTTATTCTCAAGATACTGAATGGATCTTGATTTTTTGTAGGTAGATTTGGACTGTCTGATTCCCAAAATCGTATCCATGACTTTGCCTTGACCAAAACATTTTTTTTCCAGGCATTTTTTAATTTTTGTATTTTTTTGCCTTAACTCTCTTTTCTTTTCGCAATTTGTTTTTACTTCCGCAACGTTAGCTGATTTCACTTTCGTCAAAATTTTAGTAAACGGTGTATCAAATATTTTATCCCATTTGTCATTGACACTGTCAAGAACAAACTCGGCTGCTCCTTTCATATATGAAATGTCATTTTTTGTGTGCGGAATTTCGAGAGTAATATTTATTGGTGTATCTGGTGTATTTGTGATATCAGCTAAGGGTGTTTTCAACCGATTAGGTTTTTTGCGTCTGTGTGTTGTTGAAATTGGAAATGTATTTATATCGGCTTTAAGTGAACTGCATCCTACACATTCGTGCGTTGTATGACATTTTTGCTTGTCACTGTCCAGCTTTAACCACTTTTCTCTTGAAAACTCCTCCAGGTACTTACACCTTTTTTTCGCCCATCCATTTAAATTTTCTGACAAATGCATTAAGCTCGCTGGCCTTTCTGTTAAAGTATTCCTTAGTTATTGATTGATGCGGAAACATAGCCAAAAAATTATTAAAACGTACATCTTTGTTGCGATAACTAATACTTTGAGTACTGCGTATTACTTCTGCTCTCATAAACGCACATTGAAAAAAAGTTCCCATACTGCAGTAATTGTTCAGCAAAAATAATGTTTATATTTTACCGCCTTAAGCTACCATTTTTAATTTTCGCGCTTCTGCTAACATTACGGAAAAACTCGACGTATTCCCGACACTGTCGTCAAATGTTGACGAAAATGCCCTATTTTGACGAAATATTTGAAAAACTGTCGGAAAACAGTGTTCTCACTATGCGCGGGCAACCTGTAAATATTTTATCTGTCACAATTCGTGCCTGATATGTCAGTGACTAACAAAAAAGCTGTTAAAAGTTTCCGGGAGCCGTATTTTTGAATAAATTCAAATAAAACGAACCGACAAGAAAACTTGAAATCGACGCTGTGACGTCATTTTTTAGTTTATAATATTTTAACAGCTTTTTTTAAGAACAGTCCATCAAAAGCTACGTTTTAGCCTAAAAACCGACATGAAAAGTTCTTTCCCCATAGTGAGATCACTACATTGGCCTGTTAGGGACTGTCCGTAAGTTGCCCGAGACGCTACGTCGAGCAATATTACAAGTCTCTGTCTTTTAACAGATTGTACAAGATGAATGAAGAAATAGGGCGAATGAAATTAAATAAAATGAGGCAGGCTGCGAACAGGAGGTGCCTTCAAAATTATAAAGCTTTAAATAGGACCGGCTTATTAGATATGATACTTATTGATATGGAATACCATCATCAGTTCAATAAATCAGTTCTTAAAAACCCCCGCATGCTTCAGCATGTGCCAGATCAATTCAAGACACAGGACATGTGCAACAGGGCTGTCGAGGAGGAGCCCTACCTGCTCATGTATGTGCCATATCAATTCAAGACGCAGGACATGTGCAACAAGGCTTTTAAGGAGGATCCCCTGGTGCTCTGGGATGTGCCGGATCATATAAAGACGACGGCATCCCTACTATCTCAGGCATATACCGGATCATTTCAAGACGCAGGGCATGTGTAATGGGGCCGTTGAAGAGTATTTCGAGATGTTCGAGTATGTACCGGATCAATTCAAGACGCAAGACATGTGTAACAAGGCTGTTGGGGAGGATGCCCGGGCGCTCAAATATGTGCCGAATAGGTTTAAAACGCAGAACATGTGCAACAAGGCTTTTGGGGAGGATTTCTATATGTTCGAGTTTGTACCGGATAGGTTCAAGACGCAGGACATGTGTAACAAGGCTGTTGAGTGGGATGAAGGGATGATTGAGGATGTGCCGGACTGGTTTGTCACCCGGGACATATGCCTCAGGGTTTCTGAAGATGGGCCCAAGCTACTCTCTGCCTATCACCAGAGGAAAGCCGAAAAGGCCAGAATTAAGGAGGAGCTGGCCCCATTAGCCTGGCATCCAGATAGGGTCATCGATTGGTGTTTTTCAGAGGATGAAAAGGCAGACCTTGAAAAATTATGGGGGCCGGCTTGAGGTCAATGTTATCTTACAACTTTTGTTGTAAGATAATAAATGTGCGTTCAAGCAAAATTTAATATAGTAGCCATAATACTGGCTGCCTTTGGTATCTCCCTGCCACTGGTAGCGTTGGCACTGGCATTAGAAAAATCAGAGTGTAGGGTGAATGAATGGATGAGACATTCGAGGCTTTTGAGGGAACGTCTTGATGACCTAGGGGATGATCGTCCTTGTAATTGTAAATAAATGGATGAACAACAATGTAAGGACTGTGAACGTATGCTGGATGAATATGACAGGTGTACCTGCGGACGAAGGCTTGTGTTAAAGGGTAAAATGTTGTGCTGGTACTGCTACCAGGAATACATCACGTATAACGGGGGTAGCTGTGTATGTGCGAGGAGAAGCAATCCTCGGACCTTGCTTTAAATTACAATAAAACAAGATGCTACAATTTGAGAATGAGCTCGTCAGCCCTAAAATTTTCTACAACTATGCGGCTACCTTTACAGACATAAATGATATCAACGTGGAATGCCTGACAGTGTCAGATCCAGTACCAGCCAACGGGGACAAGGATCAACGGTATATTGTTGGGTACAATACAATAGACCTCGTGGTAGCACTCAGGGTAAAGACACCTAAAATCTGGTCCCCGAATGGAGTGACTCGGTATAATGCTAATGCAGTACCAGCAATGAGTCTTGATTTCGAGGAGTACCCGACTGGATTGCAAAGTATCGCCAAATTTGGGATAAAATATCAGAGCTGATCTCCGAGCAATTGACGACGGAGCCGGTCAAAAAGGACCGTTACGTGAATGCCAAGCTCAAATACTACAAGGATGCAATCACTACTAAATTCCACGGCATGCCAGTACCCTATGATGAGCCCTGCCAGGCTAGTGCCATCCTGGCTATTTCATCGGTGTATGTGCAGGGCAAAAAACCATTATCCTCAGGCACATATTATGGAATGCCGGTACAAGGATTTTAAAAAAGAATCACTGCTGAGTGAGGATTAGAAAACCATATATTTTATAGGCCTAGGAGACCTATAAAATATTATATAAAGTTAAGGCTTATACTTAGGTGGGGAATCTAGATACCGCTGGCATACTGTACAGATTGAAGTTTTTTTAAAACGTCATCCCTACCCTCCTGTCTCCCCTTTGCAAATAGCTGGGCCCGCTCCCGTTCATTGATGGAGTCAGCAATGCGATTGAACCGCTGCCTCATTTGTTCCTTCAATAGCATATACCTTTGCTTCTCTTGCATGATCAGACTGAACTCATACTTATCAATCTCCCCATTTTCTACCGCCCTTGAGATTAGATCAACGATTGAGTTCAATTTAGCCTCGGCGATCAGCCTTATATTCTCATGCTTTTTCGATTTAACACCCAACCTTTTTCCAGCGGTCCTCAGACCCGCCTGTCCTACCCCTACAGCCACGGTCAGGCCACCCATTGCCACTGCTAGTGGTACACCCATTCCTGACAGCATTGTTCCTATGCCAATACTTGAGGTTATTACGCTGATGCCAAGTAGCCCATGATCGCAGTATCGAATCCATGTCCCGTGCATCTTGAACTTCTTTGATAATTTGTCCCGCTCCTTAATCTCACTTCGCAGATACTTCTCAATTTCACCAATCTCATCAAGTCTATATTTCTGACCCCCATCAGGCTCATCAGCACCTTGTGCGGGCGCACTCGGTAAATTTGGATACAGCTTTGTGATCTCGCTCATTTATTCTATCAGCAGGTGCATCGTTAGCCCGGTGAAGGCCACATTTTTGTCGTGATGGAACTCGTCAGTCAACATAAACTCAAGACGGTCCGTGGAGCCCTTCAGGGGAAGGTATATTGGAATGTCAAAACTCGAGGTCAGCATGTCTCCCCAAGCGTTTAATTCCTTAGTGGGTAATAAAGCGAGAATTTTAGACTTTTTGCCCTCAAGTAGGCAGTCGTCTTCATCCAATTGAGGGCAAACGAGTCGTAGCCGAATATAGACGTCAGTCTTATAGTATGCATCATAGTCACCCTTCATATAATACTTTTTACTAGGATCGTAGGGTAGGCCCAAGAGTTCATGCAGATGTCGACCAAACACAACCGTATATCCTTCATTGACACGGAGCCTGCAGAGTCCATTTTTTAGGACAAACAGCTTGATTTTTGTCCTCTGCCTGGCTATTCACGATAGCCGCCAAATCCTCTATCTTGTACAGCCCGTTCATAATGGTGATCCGAGTCTCCCTTTGATCGGGCCCTACCTTACGGATGGTGAAGTCGTTGTTGTTATAAATATTCAACCACGTAGGCCTAATACTTATCGATTTCAAGGCAATTCTACTATCCTGCCCCAGATAGTCCTCAAATATCGTGGGCTTGTATATATCGGTAATGTAGAGTTGTTTCATCCTTTTCTTCTTAAAGAAAACGATGAACATGTATTCATACAATCCCAAGGCAACGTACAGGCCCAACAGGGGAGAATGGCCACTTGTCGTAACTAATCTGGAGCATCAGGACTTGTACGTGTCTACAAAATCACACATTTCCGTTGTATTCCCAGAGTTTGGCAAATACCCAATCAAGCCCCCAACAAATTTATTGAATGACCCTGTTTTCATGGGTTGGAAGGGACAAGCGTTGGACTACTGGAATGTGCAGGTTAATTTTGCCACCCACTGCGCAAGCACCGCATTGGACATATCTACTAAGCACCTAACAGGCTTCGTGCCCCTTGTCAACACCATCTTTAAATTCCATGTCTATTACCACATGCGTCGCATACTAGCAAGGATGAAAGTACCCATGCCATATGACGATGGGTTTTCCCAGTACAAAAATCCCTATTCCACATCCGGGTATGCGCAGGTATGTAGAGAATATGGCGCGGATCCCAATGACATGTACAAGTTTAGGGCAGTAGGTGCCTCGCTCACCAATGGCAGATGGTGGCCTCAGGCTAATGGCAACTGGACAAAATTCATCATCCCCACAAGTCAAGGCTTGACATCGGAGGGTCTAACCAAGCTGAGCGAGAGTATCCGGGTTTACGTGATCTTGTTACTAGGGTCCCAAGCAGGTGCCAAAACATCCCTTCTAGGGTCTGGTGCAGACAACTATACAGCAAGGCAAATCCTATTGCAGAAATTTGAAGCCATGGTGCAGCGTCAGGAAAATGTAGGGCATGACATCATGGAATTCCAAAAAGTGTTGCAATATGCCAGGACACCAGTGAATTTCGCTGTCATGCCCGGCGTCTACATGCTGCCTTCCGACATGAACCTGCGAATAGGAAAAATTATAGGGTATAATAACAACATTTTGATAGCACCCGCAAATTTCAATGTGGGGGTCCAGGTTGATGTGAATAACAAACCTATTGTCAGACATGGGGCAGCCGCACCCCTCAAGCATACTATCAAAATACCTATACATACCACACCACCCAAGCATATTACCAAAACACCTATACATACCACACCCCTTAGGCATACCGAGCATACCATCAGACATGTGGTAGATATTAAGCTACCTCCCAAACATGTTACGCCTTCTACCCCACAAAACCAGCACGAGGATACCAAGGCCGCATTAATCACGACAGGGGTAGGAATCATTATTGCCTTCATATGGTTTAAAAAATATTAGACCCCCCTAACATAGAACACGGCAAACCCGGCAGCGGCCGCGATGGCCATGTACAGATGCTTGGCTGCGTATTCGACAACGGTTGCCGCTACCCTCAAAAAGAACGATACTATGGTACCCATAATCCCCGGCAATGCAACACCAACCTTAACTGCCAAGTACTTTAAAAATTTCCCCAGTCGCTCCAGCTGTTTCTCCACAAACCCCTTCCCTGCGGCACTTCCTCCTGCAGCACCCGCCGCGGCACCCCTTCCCGTAACCGCAAGCACGATGGTGCTTATTAATAGACCAATAGCTGATACTATACTGGCTATAGTGATCCCTTGCTCTTTGAAGAGGATTTTTAGCTTCTCCAGCAGAGACTTGTCATCTCCAGCAATTTTCATCAACGTTTCCTTAATGGTCCCCAGCTGGCTGTAAATTTCCTTGGAAAGTAACCCATGGGCACCTGGCGTGGCTTCCTTTTTATCGTTTAGGTCCTTGATCCTATCATTAAGATTTTCTATATCCCTCTCAAGTTTAACCTTTTGCCCCTCGGTTGCCCCGGCCTTCTGCTCCTCAAGTTTTTTTATATCACTCTTTGCGTTGTCAATCTCACTATCAAACGAAATAATCTTACTTGCCAGGCTTTTAAGGTTACCCCTTATAGTTTGAAGCTCAAGGTCAAGCCCCTTCTTTCACGTTTAGTTATAACGTCATCAGTACCACCAAATGAAGTCGTCTCTTCTATAAAATTTTCCGTGGTATCCACAAATTCCTCTATTGATTCTATCGACTTCATGGAAATGTTATCGGCATCCTTCCTCAGAATGTCATCAACCTTTTGCCCAAGTGCCTGGGCCGCTGCCTTACCCCTATTGGGCGTAGTAACATAGTCGGGAAAACCCAGGGCTCGCACGAGCTCTGCCTTCAATCTCTTGACCATCTCCCCGGCAGCCCGCAACCCACCCTTATCCTTTGTAATTAATGCTGTAAGGTCTATCTCGTTGAAAAAAAGACGTTTCCCCTCTATCCTAAACTCGTCGTAGGGTATCGCAATAGGCTTCCCCAGCCTCTCCTCAAAACGTTCGTAGAGGTCGTTGACCTTATCCTGTAGCAATTTTTGCCTCTGCTCTGAAAGGCCAGCCCCTGGGACGCCCTGTTGTTCTCCTTGGGTTGAAGGCCCCGGTGTTGATGGGAGTTTTGGCGTTGATGGGAGTTTTGACGTGGTATCATCGGGTTTATCATCTCTTCCGACCTCATCCGGAAGATCATGATTAAATACTGGATTAGTTGGCATTTATTACAAGATTCCCATATAATAAACATGAGTGCATTCGGAACAACCCTAGACCCCTACGCAGAGACGAAACAGCTTTTTGGGATCAAAGGCAGAAAACAGAGGGTTCAGATAAGTCATATACCATCTACGATTAATCAAAATGAGGACCTCTACGTTGATATACCCAATATGGGGCAGAACGATGTCATTTTTCCTGGCAGCCTTAGGCTCTTATTTGACCTGACGCTGACGGGGACCAATACGAAGCGTACCCTGGTCAGCAATATCGGCAAAAGCCTGGTTAAAAATCTGCGAGTTACCTTGGATGGCAATGAGGTACAAAATATATCTGATTAAAATATCCTGGCAGTGTACCGGGACTTGTGGCTGCCCAAATTCGATCGGGAAAACAACCTCATTTTAGAAGGCATCAACCCCAACGATGGTACAATCAGAGCCCTGCAGGTCAAGGCTACCGAGTACGTTGGGACAGATGAGGAGAAAGCCATCGCTGCGGCGTATGGCAACACTTTCTGCATACCACTCGGCAAACTCTTTGAGCTCACCAGAGACTTACCGTTTTACCAGGCAGAGCTACATGACAGATTGCAGTTCGTTCTACATTTCGCACAGCACAGCGACGTCATCAAAGATACAGGGACAGCAGCCGTGGGATCTACGGCAGCCAAGGCAGCAGATGCTGCGTACAAGATCACCAATATCAAGCTAGAGTTTGACAAGATCACCCATGAAGGTCTCGCAAGTGCCATGATGTCAAGGTATAATCGTCTCGCGTTGCCCTACGAAAGGATCTTAAGAAGTAAGGTGGTGACCATGAATAATGCTGATACAAGCTACAACCTCCAAATCGATACCCCTGCCAAGAGTCTCAAAGGTGTCTTGTTACTCTTTATAGACCCTGGGAAAGTGAAGGCTTACGCTGGTATCAACGAGGTCTTTTACAATCCAAAAATTGAAAAGATATCCATTACGGTGGAAGGTGAACCTAACGAACTGTATAGCCATGCCATGCTTCCCAAGGATCACCTGGAGAAAATTGCCAATCTCTTTGGTAGTCACGACTCGAATGTGACGATTGGCCAATTTTTCAATGAAAGGTATGCATTATTCGTTGATTTCAGAGCATCTCCCGACCATACCCTACATGGTAGCGGGAGACGCCTACAGAGGCTTAGTGACGGCATTACGTTGCACATGACCAAAAAAGCTGACGGAACCGAGGATATAAAATGTTATGTGTACTTGCTGATGGATGCTGAATTAAACATCCTAGGCGGGCGTTATCATTCTGTGGAGTACTAGTGACCACAATTTGTATTTATCCTATGGGGATAAATACAAATGGAAGAAAACAAGAGCTGCCCAAATTGTAAAAAGAGTCTTTTACCAGATGCATTCAAGGTGGGGAAAAATGGTCAATTGACAAAGACATGCATCAAATGCCTCGATGCCGGCAAGGCGTCAAAGGAACGTAATAGGTGTCCCCATCAAAGACAGAGATTCCAATGAAAGGAATGCGGGGGAAGACAGAGATCCACCCGTAAGGAATGCAAGGGTAGGTATCGCGGCAAGGACTGCAAGAAAGGTAAACATCTGGAGGGGGGAACCAGGATCTGCCCAAATTGTAAAAAGAGTCTTTTACCAGATGCATTCAAGGTGGGGAAAAATGGTCAATTGACAAAGACATGCATCAAATGCCTGGATGTTGGCAAAGCGTCAAGGAAACGCAATAGGTGCCCCCATGGTAGGCGGAGAGCAATATGTAAAGAATGCGGGGGAAGTGAAATTTGCCACCATCAAAGGGTGAGATCCCAATGTAGGGATTGCGGGGGAAGTGAAATCTGCCAGTATCAGAAAAGGAGGGCCTATTGTAAGGAGTGCAAAGGCAGTCAGATATGCGAGCATGAAAAACAGAGGGCTTGCTGCAAAGACTGCAAGGGCAGTCAAATCTGCGAACATGAAAAACAGAGGGCCCAGTGCAAGGAGTGCAAAGGCAGTCAAATATGCCCCCATCAAAGGGTGAGATCCAAGTGCAAGGAGTGTAAAGGCAAACAATAAATGGCAACGATAGCTGTTCTTGTTGCAGGGGCGGCAATAAACGCCCTGGCCTTTAGTGGCACAAACTATCTATTTAGCAAACTTTCAGGACACGGAGAAGCGGAGCGGAAAAGGCATGACGAGGCCGTCGAAAAATTGAATGAGGCTCAGGCCCAATGGATCAGAGATCGACAAGCTAAATTGGACTGGTTCGGCAAGCAACGAGAAATACAAATAAAAGCAGGGAAGAGCCTTCGGGAACTTGATAATGATATGTACAAATATTACATTGCCTCAAGCGAGAAGGCCCCACAATTGAAAGATTTTTACACCCCTTCAAAAGAGCAACAAGACGGCGAGCTCGCATTCGTCCTTGGCTCCCTATCTCTGCTGGGGTTCATTGTCTATAAATATCTGCAAGAACGTGTTTTTTTAACATGTATAATAAAGACATGCCAAAAACGCACGTTGTTACCGAAGAAGAGGCTGAAAAGCTAAGCCAAATTTACTATATCCCGGAACATCTGTGGGTCGGACGGAAAGCTATCAAATTGCTTGCGAAAGAGAGCGGTCTATCCAAAAAGAAGGCCACCCACTGGCTGTCTCGTCAACTCTTGTGGCTGAGACACATCAAAGGTCCGAAACGTATAGACTACCCGCATTTTACCATTACAACACCCAATGAGATGCATCAGTTTGATTTGTTGTATATGCCACATGACAAGCTGTATGGAAGCACCTACAAATACATTCTGACAGGTATTGACGTGGCCTCGAGGTACAAAGTAGCTAGACCCCTGCGTACCAAAAAGGCTAGTGAGGTTGCGGATATGTTGAAGGACATCTACAAGGCAGGACTTTTACGATACCCTAAGATTTATCAGTGTGACAATGATAGCGAATTCAAATCAGATGTAACGAAGCTGCTGGAGGACAAGGGAGTTGAAATTAAGCGGGCCACCACCAAATATCACCATACATTTACCGCATTTGTAGAGTCCTACAACAAGGTACTCGCGGAAAGGCTCTTTAAGCCCCAGGATGCACAATAGCTGGTCTCCGGGGAGCCTAGTAGCATATGGGTGAAACACCTGTACGCCATAGTAAAAAGTCTCAACAATACAAAGACTACCATGATTGGCCTAAAGCCTAACAAGGCTATTAAGCTCGAAGATGTACCACTTGCAAAAAGCCAACAATATCCCGAAGAGAAACCCCTACCTGAGGATGGTCTTTATCTCTATCTGCTACAACCAGGAGAGGAGGATAATGACTCTAAAAGACGCGCCACCGACGCCTTTTACAGTAAATATACTTACAGGTTGGATCGCATCGTAGCGGATAGCCGTATTTTGTACTATTTGAAGGACGGCCCTGATCGTAGCTTTGTGTCAGAAGAACTCATGCTATTTCCTGAAGATGTTCAGGTATCTCCGGAGCATATCAAAGAGTGGTAATATGATTTCACGAGTTCCTCTAGGTCATCCAAATCTATTTCGTCATCCTCATCTTCATTCGGATCTCTCACATAGTCCTTGGGATGTTGGGTGTAGAAAGGGTACCCATAGATGATACCTTTGATGACATTAGGCTCATTCTCCAGATCAATATCAATCAGGCGTCTATCTGGTATCGGAAATTCGAGTATTTTGCTTATTGTTTCTATATCAGCCAAATCTGATAGCTTCAAATCCTTATCCTTAATGACCTGGTAGCAGAGTGCCCCATAGTTGTTCTCTTTAGCCGCAACGATATGGAGTCCCAGGCGTTCAATATCATCCTCGAGATCATCATCGATCTCGTTTCTTGCAAATGCTGCCCATGCTTTTTTGCCTGATGCTACCCTGTGTAAAAGATCATCGTCCGTGGGGTATTCAAAACCTTCGTAGTATACTCCACCTCGATAACTAAAATTTTCTAGGCAGGTAGGGCAATATCCGGCCACCGACTCTGCCCTGATACAGCAATGTAGCACAGGTACCTGAATATTGTAGTTGATTGTAAATTGATTCCTTTGTAGATAGACTTCCATCTTTTTTTTTTTATATTTCAGTATCTTATAACATACAGCTGAAAGGGTCAAAAATGATAATTTTAATACCGCAAAGGTATTAAAATTGTGTTTGGTTGGGTGTACACCCTGGAGGCCGGTTATAGCGACACTCATTCAGCGAGCTCCAGGAGACGTTCATGTGTGTAATGCTCACCAAGCCTGAAATGCCTTACCCTCTCCGGGTTGACTTCAATACATCCACGTTCTCGAAGCCAATTGTAATGGACAATGGAATTAGGGGTCTCCGCCAATACCACAATCTCGCCTTTGGGGTAATCAACAAGCTTATTTCTAATTTTTTGTGCTACATACCCCTGCTGGCCGCATATGGCCAGGTATGGCCAGGGATCGTCGTTGTTCTTTTGGATAATCACCATACTGTTATCCTTTCCTGGATCTTCGAGATGTGGTACGGCACGTTGCTGTAGCTCCTCAATTTCATCCCCCAATGCCATGAGTTGATTGTCCCTATCCTCTAGATCATCCTCGAGTATGGCGACGGCAGTATCTCTATCCTCAAGAGCCTGACGATGTTCCTTGAGTTCATCCTGTAATTTTTCCACCCCCTTCCCGGCCAACCATTTTGTCAAAGCTACGGCCTTGGGCTTTCTTGACCTGACGGTAATTTCGAGGGCCCCGTCTAGCGTTACGAAAATGTCATGAGGATTTATCCCTCCTCCTAGCATACCTGACCGGCTGTACCCACCGGGTACAGTTCCCTGTATGCCCTCTATTTCTCCTCTTGATGTTGTCATACTACGATCAAGGCCATACTTCCTAGCATTCGGAATACATAGGAATTTTTCAAGGTCGGCTCTTTTGAAAAGAGGTTGATTTTGTTTGTCAAATAAGGTCTCGATGGATCCTGCAGGTATTGCATTGAATAAGGCGAGCTGTGAAGACATTTTCTATATGCCAATGCTTACCCAGAGGATTTCACCGTGGTCATAAATGATAATTTTACTACCCTTTTGTGGGTAGTAAAATTATCGTCTGCCTAGTCCCATAGTGCTGGAAAATCGTACAGGTCATCCCTGGTATGATCGATGAGCCTGAAATGGTTTCCATAACGCTCCACATGCCCCTCCTCTTCAAACCGATTAAAGGCGTGTATACCGTTGGGGTTGTCGATGACAACAATCTCCTCCGCGCCCGGGTAGTTGTCATTGAACCACAATTGCTTTTTGCTAATATTGCGACGCTGGACACGCGTGCAGTAATAAGGAAGATGATGGTATTCGTCGTCATCCTGTGCGCTGTGCTTACGGTGGATAATGATGATGTTGTCTTTTCTGGGGTTCTGAGCCTTGGGTACATGTCTTTGTCGAAGCCTTACATTTTCCTGGGCCTGTGCCACAAGTTGTCGATCCCTATCCTCCAGATCATCCTCGAGTATGACGACGGCAATATCTCTTTCTTCGATTGTTGCGGCAAGCTTTTGGATTTCCCTGGGTAGCACCTCTTCTACAACCCATTCCAAAAAGGGTTCCGCTTTAGACTGACCACATCTTAACAGAAAACAATAGAGGCCGGGCTCTGTCAGCAAAACCGTGTCTGAATGTAGGTGGACAGGGCTGTTCACCTCCTGAATACCAGCGTCGCCTATCCGCATTTTATACTTCTTAGGAACATATCGCTGAATGGCTTTTACCCCCGATCCTCGTGTATATCCCGCGGCTCTCCAAACATCAGAGGCCACGATACATTGACCTTTATCCTCGACATAAAATGATCGGACTTGTTTTCCTTGGAAATAATCAATCGTTGCAAGAGACATTTTCTATATACTAATGCTTACCCAGAGGATTTCTTGTATGGTCATTCTAGAATCCTCCAAGCTCGAGGGTGTTCCAGCCTCACGTACAGGCAGGAGTGTTTCGATTTTTTCAACTCAGCCTTAATATCATCCCAATCGGAGATCATGTTCGTCTCTTCGTCGATAAGCCTCATGTCGCTGCGTTCATGGGGGTACCACAAAAACAGGGCTTTTTTCTGTCTCCTCAAATTTTTAGGGAGAGCAGTGTACCACTGCGTGAGTAGCCATAAGCTATGCTTCCTGTGTCTACCTGAAATAGCCAAGTCAAGCAGGGACTGTCTACGCTTATCGAGGTTTTCATCGGCTATACAGTCATCCACGACAAACAACGCCTCTTCACCTGCCAATAATGGGGATAGTTGACGGATCCATTCAAACAGCTGATCCTTCGGGTCTATCAAGAAGATATAGTCGTCCTTCCAGAGTGAGGCTCTTTCCAAATAGGTGGTATTCCATTTAAATGTAGGACATAGTATCACTATGTTGTGATATTTTTTATATTTTTTATATTCATTTTCCAGTAAATCAAGGACACGTTGTGTCTTGCCACAGCTTGTCGGGCCTGTAAAAATTGCCGTATGAGGACTTTTTATAACATCTAGGATCATTTAGTAATATAGCCACTTCTGATCGCATACCTTTGAATATACCCCGGCACAGCTTAAACATATCAACACACCGCCGTGATTGTTCACCAAAGGCCCCCGGCAGGCAGGGCAGAGCTTGGTATTCTGGGCCTTATATTCAAGTGGTAGTGGAGTATATGTTAATTTTCCATCCAGGCATCTCAGTACCTTGCGATATATTTCAACAAGCAGTTCCTTTTCCTGGCTGACATCGGTTGGCGCTTCAACGGGTTCGGCGTATTTGGATATGATGCCATATGAGAGTAGAGTGTAAAGAAGTAGATAATTTTCATCCTGCTGAATATCTCTAATTTCGCTATCGGTGGCAAGGATGTCTACCTTTTGTTTGATAACAGGGTCCTTACATTTGGTACGCCGCCTAGTCTTGGCTTTATCGAGGCAACATATGCAGCTTTTTGTTCGACTATTCCCCCTAAATCTAAAACTGTCCAAGGCTAACAGTTTTTTACATTTGATGCATGTCCTATTCATTTTTACTTGAAGGTACTCGCCGCCCTATATAATGCTTTCGAGACATCGGCAAGCGTTGGGGACTTACCGGTCTCAATATACCTAAACGGGACCTTGTTATCTATATGCAAATATTGGTAGAGCTCCCAGGTATAGCCCTCGGAAAATTGTGCCTCCATATGATCCCGACATATATTCATTAACTCATATAGAGACTGATTCCCTATATGTTCACACTTTGTACGACGTTTGCGTGATGTCTTGCTAATGGCAATTAACGCATTGCTTATTAAGTCTGCCGTCGGGCTTGATCCTGAAATTATCCAGGGTTAAGACTTTTTTGCATTTTGAGCAATCCTTGGCCTCCTCCATTTTCTATTTGCCTCTTAAGGCAAATTGAAAAATTTACCGGGCGCTCTATTTTGGTTTGGGCACAATACTTGCGGGGGTTTGTGGTTTCTCCGCCATTTTTTGCCACCCCTGCCAAATTTATACCAGACGCCAACGGCTATCGCAAGCACGGCAAGCGTACCGACGCCATAAAGGTATACATTATCCATGGACTGTACGGAACTTGCCCCAGAAGAGGCTTTGCCTGCAGGCTCTGCTGTGCCCTCTTGTTGTTTCATTTCTTCCTTCCTCTTCTTCATCAGTGCAGCCAACTTGTGTCCCTGGGCCACACGCCCCGGATGCTTTACTTGTTTTGTAATGACTCGCTCTTCTTCTTGTTTCTGCTGAATCTCTTCACCCATTTTATTATAGTACCGTCGTCTTAGGCTCTTCCTTATCCATCTCATCCTTCTTTTTTGCCCATATGCCTCGCGGTATGTCCTGCTACCAGGAGGGGTGCCAGGCACCTCCCAATGGTACAGTGCACTAGAATACCAAGATCTGTCATACTATCTCTGATAATAGGGTCTTCTTCAATATCTCGACGCAATTCATCTACATTGTCGATGTCCACGAAGTTCCCAATCATACTGGCATATAAACTGATCACGTGGGTAGACAGTGCCCTGGCCGTCCTTCCCCCCTTTTCATGGATTTCTCGTTGAAGGTACTCGGTATGTACTTTATCGATGGCCTCATCTGGGGCTTTGTCAAGGAACCCCTCGGTACATTTTTTGGGTAGGAGATGTCCTTTACCTTTCCTAAGGGCCTCCCTCAAAGCTTGGCGTTTATCGATAGACTTCTCTATATTCTCATATTCTGTGGAGGCATTGTCGAATACTTGTGCGATATCCGACATCTTTATTAATAGTCGTTTATAACGAAAAAGTACATAGGCAATCATGGCATAGGGTAGGATTATAGCGATTAGTAGACATATGTCCATTTAGTTATTTTGAAGAGCCCCCTGTTTTGGTTGTTGTTGTTGTTTGAAACTCGGAGGGTTTTTTGAGTTTAGGGATCTTTTGAATCTTGGATTCTATCCCTGGCTGATATGGAACATTTTTCACTTCCATTGGTTCAATCCAGCTCCCCCTGTGACCACAGTCGCCAAAGCAAAAGAATCGCTCGCAATCTTTTTCCCAAGGCATTCTTTTATTTTATCAACCTTGATGGTTAATAGCATGGGTCAAACACGCTAGAAATATAAAGGCGCCGTATGTACACCGTCATCGTGCACGACTCTCTTGTCATAAAACGCCGAGAGACCGAGTTTGTTCTGCTCGTACGTAATCATACCCTGCTCATGTACCCTAAAGCCTACGTTTTTGGCCCTGTCCATACCACCTCCCAGCGCACTCAGGTATCTACCCCAGGTCAGAGCATTTTGTTTCTTCGACATGCCCTTACATGAAAATTTAGTACCGTTCTTACCCTCAACGAAGTAGCACTTAGCCGTCAGGGCAATCATCCGAAACCCTAGGAATTCCGCTTTGAATAGTCCTCCTGTTCGACTCGAGTATTTATCGGTGACAAGCCAATTTTTTACATCCCCATCATACTCGTCAAGCAGTTCGGGGCGAGCGACATCCCTCAACTCCTCTCCAGAGATGTCAAAATAGGCACTGTCGGTGTCCATGTAAATGTACTCGAAGTCCCGACGATCCACGTACTTGTCGAGAAAATCATAGTAAAATTCCAACATCCGAAGCTTGGCTAGTTGATATACCGCAATACCGCACTGATAGGCTCTATCGATAGTACACTTATGTTTGCCTTTTCTAAGCTCGTATGCATCTCCAATCTCCTCAAGATCCTCGAGGTACGGGCTTCGCAGGGCTGCATCAACCTCCTTTTCATCCCTCGTAAACGTGGTATTTGCGTGCCTCGCTAGGTCTTCCATCATCTTTCCGTAGAACGAGTTGCCTTTCAACTTTGCTGTATCTCCTGCAATACGTTTGTCGGGGTCCTTATCGGCTTCCCGTCGTGCATCAGCAATCTCTTCCGGGAACCAGGCAAAGGCCTACCTCTAGCATATTTGAGAAATTGATAAAAGGCAGTCACTTTCAGCCCATGGTCAAGGTACCATTTTAGCACAGGGGTATACAGTAAGATATTTTCAGCCTTTAGCAACCCTAGAAGCTTACGTGTTCCAGGTACACGCTTGCGCCCCGTAGCTTTCAGGTACTCGTGCATGTGCTCGGGGATTTGATCATCAGGTATCTCTTTGACGACAAACAGGGGAGCCATTTCACTAAACTTTTCGCGCAGATTTTCGGGTACCTCGATATCAACCTGGGCAAGCCCAAACAACGACCCATCCACCACACCTCGCGCCAGTAGCTCTAAGCTATGTGCTGATGTCGGTGTGGCCACCTTGATCAACCGTTCCTTCCCACAGGGGAAGTCTTGCATCAAGGTACGCGGGTAGAGCATGTTTGCATCATACCCTAGAATGGTCTTGCTCTTGTGGGTTTCCTTGTACACGTGAGATCTGATACCCGTCACGCCCCGTTCGTGGTATCTACAAAATACGATCGCGGGACCACCCACCATCCCCGTCCGTAGCAGCTCGTAGGCCTCATTCCTCGTACATTTTCACATGTTGTCTGTACCTCCCTGCAAGCCTTACAAGTCTTGCTATAACAAGAGTCCTTACACCTATGTCTGCATGGGTCTCCCGGAGCGTATAGCTCTAACTTTGGGTTCAACCGTAGAGACTTGTTCAATACGTAGCGCATCGACACGCCCGGAATACTGACAGCGTCCTTCAAAATATCTATCCCGTCATCGTAATACTGCAGCCTCGTCTTATCCACGGCCTCAATGAATGGTTCCACATCGGCTAGGTTGTACTCACGTAACCAGTCCATCATGGTGACGCAGCCTCGTTTGTAAAACTCGGCGCAGAATGTCTCGTACTCTTCGCGGGATAGTGTGTTTTTCCCGCTTAGCCGGCTATAAAAATCCTCGTGCGCGACAGGTCCAACATGGCTCAACTTCTCGTGGCTCGTCAACCATTCATATGGAAATCGAAGCTTTTGCAGCTTACATTCCAAAGACTTGCACCAACCGTCATAGCTTAGACCAGGAGCAAGGAAATTTTTGATATCTAGAAATTTAAACCTTGAGGTGGTGAGGAACATGTAGTCGTTGTCTTTCTTCGCCACCCTGATCTTATCGCCTTGCGCGATCTCTTCGACAAAATACCGCTTGATCAGGTTGATGTCGTACTTGCCAGAATTAAACCCTAGTACAGATACTTGGTTTACCCACTCGTTCCACAGCTCCTGGTTCTTTTTGGAGAGCATGTCAAAGTCGTCAGGCTTCGGGTACATTCTCTCAACCTCCTTCACGATCAGGGTATGCCTCTTTTCCAGCTCCCCCACAAACTGTTTGACCTAGACCTTGGGATTTTCGTGCTCGATGAACGTCGGGTAGTTATTCAAACTATCGGCAATGCCAACACTTACAGGAACATGTCTCGAAAGGTATGTTAGATCAGAGGTTTGCTGGTAATTTAAGGGTGATAGGAGGGCCTCAAAGTCAAATACCAGGTAGTGGAGATATGGCCTGAACTCTTTCTGGAAGTACCTCTTGATTTTGGGCGGTTTCTCACATGCCCAGGCCGTGACGAGGTTGTACCCCTGTTCCTCTATCATCCTTTCCTTAGACTGGGTTGCAGCGTAATGAGCCTTGTCCGCTTTGGTTCTCTCGGGCAGGCAGGGACATCCGTGCCACCTACAGCCGTTGTACTCGTAAACAGTTTTTGTGATAGGTTCATACCCATCTACCTTCCATTCTTTTTTGCCCTCACGGATAACACGTTCACCGCCATGACCGCATAAGGCATGATGAATATGTCTTCCGTTTTGCTTTGATATATATTCTAGCCATTTTGAGGCCTCATAACTAAAACCCTCATCGTAAAAGACCTTCTCGGCCCTGCCCGGCATACGTTTAACCTTCCCCCCTTTGCAAATGATCGTCGTCTTGACACCCTCGCATTCGTTCCTTTTATGCCGTGATAGGTGGTTGCTTTTGGTAAACAGTTGTTTGCATATATCACATTCCCATTTTTGTTGGGCTAGCACGTCCAAATCTTTGATGTAGAAACAGTGCCCGTCCAGCATACCAAGATTGATAGTGTCTAAACCCTTTTTGTACTGCTTTTGACCATAGACGAGTCGCCATGGTGCTTTCTCAGAGTTTGTCTTGGGTTCAAAGACCCTAATGTTGACCTTGAATTGCTTGGCAACGTCCTCCAGATCCACCAGCCTCGTAGGGGGCACATCTTTACGTTTTAGCTTAGGGTCCCCATAGTACTCTCGGGCTAAGGTGAGGGCTGGCCTTGTTAGAAACTCTGTTCCTCGCTTTACGGTAACCCTATCCCTTACAGCTAGGCATCTCCAAAAGCATAGATTGTCCGTTCTGGCATCCTCACCATCCATGGCATAGATGCACCTTTTGTTCCGCAACCAACCCGGGAGAGGGCCGCATCCCAAAAGAGGTTCACGCGTACTTATCACCTTGATCTGTACGTGATCAAAGACAATTTTTCCCTCATATGCTCCCGGGGTCTCGGTGGTTCTAGTGGGTGGTAAATAAGCCCTGATCCAGAACTCGTGATCCTCCAGATCGAGACGCTTCATTTCGCATTCTTCCACGAAAGCTTCGATTTCCGCCATACTTGACAGCGACCCGGAGCTCTTAGTTTTGTGGTAATCAGACACATCGCCCCCACCCTGGTAGATATCACAGCTGAAGCTGTACACAACCTTAACGCGCATTTCTATATGTGGCGTGATTTTTTGCACAATCGCGTCCTTTAGAGGTTGGTTTAGATGCTTGTTGAACCTCCATGCCTTGATCCTATTTCCATCCTCCAGCATCTGGATATCGTTTTCGTCAAATATGTGCCGAATATCCTCGGCACCTGTGGCTTCCTTCTTCTCCCGGGGGAACATGTGTTTGAGGTCTTCAATTCCCTGATTTTCATTCTGGATGTCCTCCGTATCGTAGTAGTCTTTCCGTGCCTCCCGTTCGATTTCGTCGTGAAGTGTTGTCTCTCTTGAAATTTGTTCCCTCGCCTTTTTGTAATACAGGGTTACAGTATCCCGTACATCTTGTAACCGATCGGCAAGAGCGTCGCGATTTGCTGCCACTGGTGCCGACACGGTGCTATATAGCTTGCTGATTGCATTCTTAAACCAGCTCATCTTCTCTTTATTATATACGGATTTCAATAGTCAGAAGATTACAAAGCAGGCTGGGAATTTCCCCTTCTTTATTGCGCATGCGTTGATTATTAGCAGAATTCCCCCTTTCTACTCATTTTTGTTTGTTAGGGACTTAACCTTGATATGCATGACTCAACACCGCATGATAGGGATTTTTCATGCATATCAATAGATTTTTGTTCAATGGGGTGTGACGAAAAGTTGTGACGTCACAAGCAAAATTCAGTATGATATTTTTTATGAGAGTTTGACCGTGGTTTTTGGAAAATCCTGGTTATCATGACCCCCTATACTAGCTCCCCCGTTTTATAAACAGGGCAGAAAATACATAATCGGGGCAACATAATCAGCCGGCTTATGTACGAACACAGTTAAAAAATATTATTTGGCACTTATAAAACGAACTAAATCGGGGCAGGCCGGCTTATGTACAACACTTTTACATTATTTCTCACTTATAGAACGAACATAACCGGGGCAGGCCGGCTTATGTACAACACATCATTTCTCACTTCAAGAACTAAAACTTCCAAGAACAGTGTGTGGTTAGGAAAATCAAAACAAATTTTAAATCACTAATAATTTACTCTTTGAACCACTGATCAGTTGTTCTCCAATGTATTAGAGGTTTAAACATTTTGTAATATACAAATTACCTTGTTCAACATCGATAAATGGGAGAGAAAAACAACACAGATTCGAGCTTCAAAGTCAAAACCACTTTTACGAACGAAATTCACAGCTTTAAAATTAGTTATTTGGTATAACAGGTGTTTAAAAACATAAAATAAACTTTCTCAGGAACATAAAGCACGAAATCCATCATTCTGTGACATTAATTCGTCAATGTTTTATTCACAAAAGTGCGAAGAAAATGCCAATCACAGCCTGCCGAGCCAGCCATTATATCAGCGTTTATAATCCGGTCACCACGACATAATCAGGGCAAAAAAACATAATCGGGCCATGCGTACATAATCCGCCTAAAATATACAAGAAAAATTTTCTTGGTAACTGCAATAACCGTCTTTAAAGTTTTGGAAAAAGGTGTACTGTTTTATTAGCAGGTTACAAATACTTTAATATAGTTTAGCTAGCTAGCTAGATACCTCCTGAATAAAAATTTTCTTTGTTGAACTTAGTTCATTGTTGGATTTTAAATCCAGTTTATGGAAAAAGTTTTTATTTTTGTGGCGTTTTAAATCCTACGAAAAAACAAGGAAATGAAAAGAAGGGCGGACTAAAGGCGGGTTTCCACTCAAACGAATGCGGTCGAATCGATCGACGTCGATCGAATCGATCGATGGCGTTCTTATGAAAATTGATTTCCACTTACATTCGACCATGCCTCGATCGATGGCGACCCATTCATACTTATTTCAAAACAATAACATAAATTTGATATTTCGCGTCAATTTATTCCAAAACATGACATTGACAAGAACACAAATTCTTACTTTGCTTTTACTAAGAAGAAGGCAAAGGCAGAGGGATAATGGGCAATATAAAAGGAAAAAAAATTGGGTGAGACAAATTTAGAGAGAGCGGAAGGAGAAAGGAGAATCACTTGCTGATTAAAGATTTAAAACTTTATGATCACGCTCTGTTTTATCAACAATTTCGAATGAACCCTGGTATTTACGAGAATCCGTTGACTCTTGTAGCACCAAGAATATTGAAATGGCCAGTAAGAAGAGAGGCAATTTGCCCCAGTGAACGTTTGTTTGTTACGCTACGTTTTCTGGTGATGCACAGACAACGATCGGTGCCAGCTACAGAATTAGCAATACATCAGTATGCAGAATAATAAAGGGAACAACAGAAGTTATTTGGGAAGAGCTTTTGAGTGCGGGCTATATTGAAATGCCAAAAAATGAAGACGAGTGGAGGACAGTGGCGTTACAATTTGAAAACAGGTGGAATTTCCCAAACTGTGTTGGTGCGATTGACGGGAAACATGTTGTAATGCAGGCACCTGCAAGAAGTGGCTCGTTTTACTTCAATTATAAAAAAACGCACAGTATCGTGTTGATGGCAGTTATTAACGCGAAATACGAGTTTACTATGATTGATGTGGGAGATGCGGGTAGACAATGTGATGGCGGAGTTTTCTCTGCAAGCAAATTAGGCTTTGCCATGAACATCAATCTATTAAACCTACCACCGCAACGCATACTCCCAGGGACGGAAAAATACTTTCCCTATGTATTTGTTGGTGACGAGGCTTTTCCACTTAAAACGTATTTAGTAAAGTCATATTCTAGAAAGGCATTGGGTGAAAACGAGCAAATTATCGAATTATCGAATTTCTAGAGCCAGAAGGGTTGTGGAGAATGTTTTTGGTATATGTGCCTCTCGATTTCGTGTGTTCCAAATGCCGATTGATGCCCAAGTGGATACTGTGGTTTCCATAACTAAAGCAGTGGTGGCTTTACACAATTACTTAATGTTTGGAAGATCCTTGGGAGAAGATAATCAGTACTGTCCAAAGGGCTACGCAGAAGGTGATTGGAGACAAGAGGATGTTGCAAATGATGATTTGGTACCATTACAACATGCTGGATCAAACAATTATTCAAGAGATGCAAAGGAAGTCAGAGATAATTTCAAGGATTATTTTAATTTGGAAGTTGGCAGTGTCGAATGGCAAAACGAAAGAGTACAACGAACATCGGACCCTTTTGATTTGTGAATGCACATAAAAACATGTATATCTATTTATACATACAGTGCTGTTTTTTCAACTCTTTTTTGAGATAATAAAACTTTGTTTACAATGTTTTTCTTGAGAATTAATTTACAAACAGAGACTAGCGCAGATATTTAGTGATATACCAATAAAAAAATATATATACATATAACGTGATATGAAGCATAAAAACTTTACATTTCGGTTCATTCTTCATCAAAATTTGTTGAATTCCAATTTTTGCTTGCCGATTATTTTTTGCCTTTGATATTTCTCAAAATCGGAACAATACTACTTGCAAAACTTTGATCGGCGTCTACTTCAACTTCTGTTTTATCGAGTGCTTGAAACAGAAAATTGTCGGGATGCTGGGGATCTGTAATATGAGATACGGATGGAGACGGAGAAGGCTTTTTTCGTTTAGTTGACCTAGCAGGGGTGGGTGAAAATTCAATGTTTGAATTGAGTGAGAGAAAGCTCTCATTGCGTGGCGAGGAAACATGCGGCAATCGGTCAGGCAACTCATTCTGTGAATGTTCTTCGAGCTGAACATTGCTAGAGGTGGTTCGTTTGGTAACTTTATCCCGAAGAAACAAAAGTTCTTTAAAAATTTTTTCTCTTTTCCCGCTTCTCTATGAATGTTTATTTCTTCGTCGATTTGTTTACATCACGTGGGTACAAATCAATCTCATTGGATAAATTTCAATGATCGACGAAACAATGGAAAGCAATTCTACTTTTGAATTCGATCGACGTCGATCGACAAAGATTATGCAATGCTCTATTATTAGTAACATCGATGCGATCGACGTCGATCGATTCGACTACATTCGTTTGAGTGGAAACCCGCCTTAAATTCTGGATATATGTAGACAACTTCAGATATTATAAAAGCTTGCCTTAGACATTGACATCCTGTTATGTAAAACAGCAGAACTGTTGTGACCCAACTACGGACACCGCCCCAACTTTGGACGCGGGACTGGCCGGTCAAAAGACGGGTCGGTGCGTTCGCAGTTGGGATGGCCCATAAATTGACGGGCCCGGCCCAATTTTGGACAAATGTATGCAAATTGGTCTTAAGTTAGTGCCCAACTATTGACAAAGGATTCTCCTATTTTTAACAACCGTGTCATCGGAAGGGACAAACTCAACTGTACACAAAGGACTCTTGCAATTTTAGAAAATGTGTCATAAGATGGAACAGGCCTAACTATTGACAAACAATTCCCATGCTTTTAAAAGACTGTCATAAGATGGGACAGGCCCATGTATTGGCAAAGGACACTTGTGCTTTTAAAAATCGTACCAAAAAAAAGGACAGGGCCAACTATTGACACTTTTTAAAGACAGCCATAACATGGGTCAGTCTGAAGACTCATAGACTAAAGTTAAACCTTGTAACACCGACTTTACCGACTGGTGGCCTTGTGGTAGAGCGTTCGCTTCCTGTGCGGAAGGTCTTGGGTTCAAACCCCGACCGAGTCATGCCAGAGACTATAAAAGTGTGAATCGATCCTTTCTGCTTAACGTTCAGCATGAGAATAGGATTGATATCTTAGGCGGTTGTCTAGTTGAGCGGTTGTTGTCAAGCATGCCTTCCGTATCTCAAATGGGAGCTTTAAATGCACTAGGACCTCCTTCGCAGGACCCTCATTGATAACAGTTCCTATATAAACTGAAGAGGCTATCCTGGGTAAATAATAGTAATAATAATAATAATAACATGGGCAACACACTATAGGAGAGAACTAAAGAGGACAAAAAATATATGGAGGAGAATAAATCATGAATTCTCTAAATATAATCTATTACAAATATAGCTAAAGTAATGAGCAATACAAATACCATGTCAAAAATTTTCCTTTTTTTAAAAATTGAACAAACAGACATAAATTTACAAATAAATTTGATAAATGGGGATTAGTAGCACAGTCAGTAGAGCGTTCGACTCATGTCCAAGTGGTTGTGGGTTTGATCCCCACATAAGGCTGTCGTCCAGTTGGGCAAGAATTTCAAAAAAGGTTTCTGTAGCTCAAATGGGAGCTTTAAAGACTCAAGAACTGCCTTTGTGGACCAATCATGAAAACAATTGAAAGGGTGTATTGCTCGAAACTGGTGAGACTGATCACATAAAATATAAATTAACACATAATATTTCTTTAAATCATAGTCATAAAGTCTCTTTTTCTTAAATATATAACAAAATATTTCAATCGTGGCTGCCCCAGCCAAAGCGATTCTGCCTCTCAAATTACGTAATAGGTCACGTTGCAATAATTCTATCGAAGATTATCTTGAAAAGTAGCTAAACATAAATAGCTTAAAAAATAGCCAGCTAGCAAGCTATATATGTATATATAACATTACATTACACTGAGCTGAATGTTATAACTTAATATCTGAAACATAATTATTTAGCTAGTCATTATGCACACAAAAATCCAGGTAAAAACATCTCTACTCATGCAACAAGGAAGTCTCTAACTACTTTAAAAAATGCATTCGCTGATCTGGTCTTGCTCCAAGAGTTAGCAAGTAGTGCTGTTTTTGCTGCCCACAACAAACTTGAAATGCATAACTCGATTTAATCTCAGCTAGCTTTATACAACAATACGACAAAAAAAGTTGCAGCAGTTCAGTTTTTTCACTTTATTGGAGTTAGTTTACGTTAATTACAAGGTCTTGATGTATGCAAACACCTTTTAACGCCATGTCGCAAGTTGGTCCTGGCCCGTCAATTAACAGGGCAGCATGTCAGAAGATGGGCCACCGTTTCAAAAGATAGGCCACCGTGTCTAAAGATGGTCCGTTCCGTCTTTAGACGGGTCGTGTTCTAAATTGGGTCAGAATAGAACTATTAGGTCTCTACACTTTCTTATCCAATTATCCTATTCCATTATTTCCAAATGTCCCAACCACTGCAATCTTCTTATCTGGATAACATCTCTAATACTATGACTTGAGAGTTATTCCCATTGTTGACTAGCAGAGTTTTGTTGATTGAAGTAAAAGTGAGGTTCTATGGAGACCTGTATAAGACCATGAAAGTGAGGCAAGGGTCAGTGAATCGGGAAGATATTGACAATAAATTTAGAAAGAACAATATGAAAATGGTTGGGTGGATGGTTAGGTGGATGTGTAACACCATTTTGAAAGACTGAAAGAGTTCAGATGAGCTAATAAATATTTGTTGTACTCCATTATTATAGCGTCAAGGGATCAACGATAGGAAATAATGTATAAAATATAACGAGGCTAAGTTTTACTGTTTCACACACAAACAGTATATAACCTTATATATCTTTTGTTTAACAGTAAAGGTATTATACAACTGATGTTTCCTAACGTAAAGGTTGAATAACTTTGAAAAATTATTGTGTGTGGCGTTGTAAAATAAAAAAGTAGTAATCACTACACTTTACGACGTTTCGGCAGTTCGACGGCCATTTTCAAGTAAACAAGTCCTAAATCAAATTTTAAATATACAATAACATGGTACGATCATATCGTACGATCAAACCTTATACCAAGGGGGAAGTCATTTATCAGAAAATAGACGGAAATGCGACAATTGAAAGTAAGAGCCTGCGAACATATGAGTGTTTCTGCCTTCACTGGAAAAACCGTTAAAGCTCAGAATCATAGTGCGGTTCTGGATCATATAGTTTTCTGCAAAAATAAACCTACTTTGGAGAACTTTTCTATACTCTCCACCGCTACTACTAATTTTGATTTGAAGTTGAAGGAGAGTCTGTTGATGCGTAGGGACAAGCCAATTCTCATTATTAAGGGTATTATAAATAAAAGCGAAAAGGGTCCCTTGGCGCGACAAGTCATTCTTTTGAGTTGAAATATTTTGACTATAACATTTTTGCTTTTTTAAGTGGCAAATTAGGTGGGTGGCAAATTAGCTGCTAAACAACACCCTTTTGTTTTCCACGACAAAGAAAAAATACTTGGCTAAGTTAAAATACCGAAACACTTAGGTATTATTTTTTTTTTAAAAAAAACACTCGAGGATCTCCTTTTAAAAGTAGGGGAACTGTTTCTACTTTCAACGAACCAAATGTCCAAAGAAAATGCGCATTGAGCACGAACAATCTTTAAACTTGACATCTCTAGATTGACTAAAACGCACTCGAAAGTTTACAATTTAGCTTTTAGTGTTCTGCCAAAAGGCATTTTTCTCTTGAATATTCAAGAGAAAAATGTTTGCGCTATGTAATTAAAAAATGTTTAATGTTTTTCAAGTCAAAAACGGACGATGAACTATTATACAAGGTACTATAGCTAAGCCGTATACATATAAATAACAAATTGTCGTTTGTAAATTTTTCGAATATACGCGTTTTGTTGCCGTTCGATTGAACAAATAAATTTTGATGAGATCTTCACGCGCACATCGTGTTTACAATTTGACACAAAGGCGCGAAAAAGCTTACTTCTTAGCAAACTAAGAGGGGAGGGGCTATAGCACTAATAAATAACCATCCTTCGCATTAAAAAGAAACAAAATATTAATGAAATCATCATATATTATTAGTTTAAACAAAATGTATGTACAATAGATGTTTCTTATATATTAAACTTTTATAAATATCTTCACTTAAAATACAATACGTTGGCTACTCCATCTTCACCTCACGCCTGAAGGTGATCACTCTTTGCTTTCTCGTCTGAGATGCTCAATCTTTTGAGATATTGTTTCATACACTTTAACGGTTTCAGTGTTTTTTGCGAAGCTCGTCTTGATTCGCAAAAATTATTCCCGGAAACACTGAAACCGTTGGTTATTCTCGTTGCACTATTCTACCAATCCTAATTTCTTATTTTTAAAAAAAAGTAGAATCGCCAAAAACTACATTACTTTTCAGAATTAATTTTTGTGTTTTATGGGCGAACTTTGAAAAACTACTTCTGCAAACGTTAACTCTTAATACTTAATAGCTTGAAGGTCAAGAAACGTAAACGAAATTTCAATTTCGCCATGCTGAAAAGTTAGGCTTTTCCTCTTGATTTGCTGTGGAAGAACTTTCACCAGCCAGCACATCTCCGTCCACAGATGCTGCATACTCACTTCTTTCTAAACAGGAAGAATATTATTTTTTTAACTAGTCAATAAGGCCCGTGGAAAAATCCTCTTAGGCAAAAGGCCAATGAAAAACAGGTTGCTTTAGATGTTTTGCTGACGTCAGCAGTGCATATACAAAAAAATTTGGCGAAATTTAGTTCATTCGTTGCCTGTAATGTGTAGAGGTTGAAATACTGAACAAAATAATGTAAACGATCATATGTTTTCGACGAACGCCTAAGGAGATATAAGGGTTTAAAAATTTTGCTGACGCCATAACGTCAAAAATTTTTTGACATAATTTGAGACATAACTTTTTCGGCAACATCAAAGAAAAATAAACACATCCACTTTGCCTGTCACAGACAGACACACTCTTCGTATTATTATAAGAAACTAGTAGATTAGGCCCGTGGAAAAATCCACTTAGGCAGGAGTACATTGGAAAAGAGAACCATAACTTAAATTTTGATGATGTCCGCTAGGACCCGTCAATACACAAAATATTTTTTGTGTGTAGAGCTGAAAATGCTGATGAAGAAAATGTATAGGATCATGCGCTTTTGACGAACGGTTAAAGAGATATTGAGGTTTCGGGGACCCAGGTTTGGAAAACTTACCCAAATTGCATTGCATTTTAGAAAAAGTTAGAATGTTCGATAAAACTGTTTCTCATTACTGCTTTAAAGTATAAAGTGTGTGTGTTATTGAATTTGAGTGTGGTTTTGGCTAATTGGTTGAAGTATTGAAAGTATTAAAGTATTGAAAATAATTGATTTCATTTTCTTTTAGTTAACTAATTAATAATTTTTGGTTGTTAAGGTATGTTCTGAGCTTCAAGGTATGCTTAGCATTATGCTCAGTTTCAGAGAAATTTGAGCTTAAGTATGCGCAAATGTGTTATGCTTATAAAAAAAATGAGTGTAATGTTTAGAGGTTGGGACGCTGATCAAAATATTGTATAGGATCATATGTTTTCGACGAACGCCTAAGGAGATAAAGGGTTTAAAAATTTTGCTGACGTCAGGAAAGACCCACCGAAACACAAATTTTTTTTTTAGAAATTTGTATACCCGTTGCCTTTAACATATAGATCTTGAAACGCTGATCAATAAAATGTATAGGTTCATGCACCTAGGGATTTCTGTAAATATTTCTGTGCAGTTTATTACTACTCTTATATTTGGATACAAATATTTAAAGTTTTTTGGCAATTGTCTCTACAATTGCCATTTTTGTTGCTCATTATATTTAAAGCACGTAATTTTATATGTAAAAAATCATACGAACAAGGATTCGACTAATATTACTTGTTGACATGTTAAACTAACTGCACGCCAAGATCTTCAATAGGAAAACCACATCTCAATGATGCAGAGAAGATGAGAAAGCACTTGCTTGCAAAACAATTTATTCTCAGAATTCCAACAAATCTCACAGAAAAAGCGGATCAAGCGATGCAAGGATGTTTGCCGGCATCAGAATTCGTATTAACAAAAAATATTTCACAAAGAAAGTAGACATTTTTCCGTGTTTAAAATGTAAAGACTGAATGAAGTAGTACACTATATCAGAACGTTAGCTATGCGATATTTTAAACTTGTTAATCAAATGTCGATAGCACATTTTTTTATTTCGAGTGTTTTTATGAATAACAAAAAGTGTGATGTTCCTTCGCATCTTAGCATGAGTACACCAAGTGTAACGTTAATTAAGTTCTTTCTGCATATTCTTCTTATGTATAATATTGAAAATATTGTGTCTGTCTGGCGAGAAATTAGCCTGAAAACAAAATTGGTCACAAACGCAGCTTGTTTAAGCCTACCGTTAAGTAAATATCTACTTTGCTACGCATGAATATACAAAAATAGAAATCGTTCTTAAGTGGATATGATTTAGCATCGACCGTTTAAACATCTAATTTTCGGCGATGAATACAACTACCATAATGCATTGCGAATATTGAGAATTACGGGAACGGCGAATTAACATCCGCCAGCCAAACAATTAATCAACTAGCCAGTCAACTAATCAATCAATCAATCAAATAAATACAAATGTTCCTACTGTTGTTATCGGTTCCGGGATGATTTCGCGCATTGTAGTTGATCTAAATGAAAAGAATTTGATATTTTTTTATGCTAGGCTCTTGACTAAATGCCGTCGAAATCGTTTTAAAGTAAAAGCGTAATAAATTAACTAGTGAATTCAGGGGTTGCTATTTCGACCACTACTAATTAAATCTGTTTTTCGAGCGCTGTGAGAGGTGTTGTGATATAAGACAACAAACTTTCTTTCGAGGTGTGAAACGGCTGGCAACAAATTTTGTATCAAAAGTTGTGACAGAAAAGAGTTTTTGTTGCTGAAGAAATATGATCAATTTTGGAGGTATGTACTAGTTACATCGTTTAAAATGTTTTTCAATGCATAGCCTAACGAATGATTGTACTTTACCAAGTTTTCACCTACTCATGCTGCGAAAATGTGATTCTAAAATTCATGTCATGTCAATTCCACTCCTCCCCCGTGATATTACTGACTTTACCTCGTGTCAGTCATGTTGATTCGAGTTCTCGTGGCTTAAAAGGAAAGTGGTTTTTCCAAAACTATTATGAACATGATTGTCTCTAAAATTTGAGACTTGGTTTTTTTAATTGGCTTTTTTTATAAAAGCTTTTGCGTGCGTTTGTGTTGGCTGAATTAAGGACAAGTACTACTGTGTCATTCCTGATACTGTGCATGCAGAGCTGGTTGGTTTTCTTGTTTCATAAACTATAGGTTCCAGGCCTCCTATTGTCTGTTTGTATCTTATTGTTTTTCGTATGTGGCAAGAGCTTATATATGCTTATATATTATGTATACATGACTAAAATTGTGCTTTATATAACATAGACACTTTGTAATATAAAAGAAATGGAAAACACACACGTTCCACTCAAGTTCCATAGCCAAGTGTACAAGGGGAGACTGCAGTAGCACACGTTCCACACGTTCCATCAATTTTTTATAAAAATTAAACTTTACTTCAATTTCATTGAATTTGACGGTACGTGTGGAACGTGTTCAATTTAGGTGCAACCGATGGTGGAGCACCTTGGAACGGGTGTGGAACGTGTCATCAAAGCAAAATCTTTTCAATTTTTTTATGTCATTTACAGACAATCGTGTTCATAAATTATTGGAAAAACGGCTTTTGAGGCTTTTTTCAGAGTTTCCCCCCTCTCCCCCTACAGTCAGTGTGGATTTTGTGTTGATTTGTGCCCCAAAATACTGCCGGCGACTCTGGAAAAGACCTCCAACCAACACTGAAGAGTGGGAGGGGGGGGGGGAGAAGGGGGAAAGTGGTTTTTCCAAAACTATTATGAACATGATTGTCTCTAAAATTTGAGACTTGGTTTTTTTAAGTGGCTTTTTTTATAAAAGCTTTTGTGTCCATTTGTGTTGGCTGAATTAAGGACAAGTACTACTGTGTCATTCCTTATACTGTGCATGCAGAGCTGGTTGGGGGGAGGGGGAAAGTGGTTTTTCCAAAACTATTATGAACATGATTGTCTCTAAAATTAGGATGCCCTTTTTCAAATGCTTTTGTAAAGATTTATTTTTAAGGAAAGAGTAGACAAATGCCTTTCTTGTGCTAGAAACTTCATTTAACAAACTTTTTACGGTTGTTTTGATCGTCAGGGGAAACTTGGAATTTTCAACAAATAAAATTGCTTTATTTTGATCACGTGGTTTGGCTCATCCAATTAAATTTTTTATCTTGATCACGTGATTTTTAAAACGTAAACAAACAAAACTCGCGGCTTTTCTCGACAAAGAAGACATATTTTTTCGGCGACATCAGAGAAAAATAAGCATATCAACTTTGCCTGTTACAGAGACACAGAATTGGCGTATTATTATATAGATAATTCATGCTTTGTTCGTTTTTTTTAAAGAAAAAATTATTCTTTAGTTTGGAATTCAGTAAACATTTACCTCACATGTATGCATGATAGAGAGCACTTTTATATTTTCAAATATTCATTATAAATATACCAAGTAACTTTTCTTTTTTATATTACAACTTCTATATATATATATTGCTTTGAAAATTTGATGGATATGAATATTTGAATAGAATTTTCTCAGTGTTTTGTGCATGTTGGAAAGTTTAAAACTGATCTGTGACTGTAATTCGCTTTCCAACACAAGAAATTCGTGATTATTAAGGGAGGTTATCCCAAGAACGCAAAACCCCAAGGGACCCAGGACAGAAAGACTAAACAACAGTTTTATACGAACAAAAGTTTTATTTTGAAAATGTTTATAGATAAATAATGTTACTAAACGACTACCTCTATCTTCAATTCTTTGGTAGTAAATAACAATCCGTCACACAAGTTCTTAAATTTGCTTCTTTATAGCTCCTAAAAATTCCGATAGTTTAATACGAATATAATCAAAAGAACTAAATTAAGTTTCAGTCTCAATTTCTGGTACATTGACTCCAAATAATTCAAATTCAAATTCTCAAATATTTCAACTCTTCTCTTAAAAACGCAACCTTCTTCTCATAACTCTCCTTCAGAACTCTCAAAAAACTCCGTTTTGCAAAAAGTAAGTAAGTAACAGAAAGTTTTAACGTCCTTGGGGATTCCATCCTAACGGTTGGCTCTTCCTCCCCTCCGACTGTAACTACCTAAGTGGATAAATTTTGGTGAGGATTAAATTTGGCGAATTTCGGCGAAATTCGCCAAATTAAATACCTGCCAAAATTTTGATAACTAACTATTCGCCAAATTAAATACTCGCCAAATTTAACATAATTTACCGTTCGCCAAATTAAATCCCAGCCAAATTTAAAAAAAAAAACGTTTTTTTTTAATTAAGAAAAGAAAAATGTTTTTTTTCCCCAAAAACGAATTTTTTTTATATTCACAATGAAGAAGAATAGAATTTATAACTCTGTAACAAATCTTGTGTTTATATATACATTTATTCTTATATTTTATGAAACATTTCAAGACATAAAAATTCATTTCTTTGTGTCATTCGTCAAAATAAATCCCCGCAAAAATAAACATTTTTTTGTATTCGCCAAATTAAATCCTCGGCAAATTTTATAAAATTTATCATTCGCCAAATTAAATACCCGCCAAATATTCCATTTTGGTCATTCGCCAAATTAAATACTCGCCAAAATTTATCCACCTAAGGTATGTTACATTACAAAATTATAAGTTCAACATTAAATATAACAAAGGCCTATTATACTCGCAAACTCTAAACAATACTACTGATTACGCAGCTCAGCATGATTTCTAACAGTACATATTTATAATTCACAGACTAGTTTTTACCTGCATGGTAATATGCAAACCTGTTGGTAAAATAAGGTATTCTACATAAGTCACATTATTTTTCAGAATTTTAATGTGTCAATAAAATTATATCACATTTCTGCTTCCACATCTTTGATCGCTATTGAATTTTTGTATCACGGAAATTTACGGTAAGGTCTGCAAATTAAGCAAATTTTATTATGAAAATAAAATCCTCTCTCAGTTGTGTTTTCGAATGTATTAACAATTTTGCTGAGTAAAGGTAAATTAAATTCTGTATTTTTTTAAGTTATATATGTATTTAGCAATTTATTATTTAAAGGCCTATTTGAACTGAGTTCTAGACAAGTGTTTCATCACGAATACCATTAACATGATGATCCAATATCACCTCCATTAATTTATACTTGCCCAGTTCGTCAAATTTAAGCCTAATTTTATTACGGTCTGTAAATTAAACAGATGATTCGTGCTATTTTTGGAACATTAATTTATCTTGCCTGGATTTGTATTTAGAGATATTCTAACATTCAATGTAATGTAATATATAATGATGCTTATGCGAAAATAGCATTAGAAATAATGGTCAATTTGTAGTTTCTTATTGTACTTTGCAGCTTACCCCCGGTTTAATTGTATTCCTGGATAAATTTTCTATGTTTTTGAATACTGAATATAAAACGGTCACGTTATTTAAGTGTCATAGCTGAAAAAATAATCACTTTCTGGTAAAACCTTTTTGTAAAACTCCACTGCGACCACTGCCAGGATTTTTAAAATCATGGTTCTAATTGCACTTACAAAAATAACTCTAGAACTAGTTGTGCTAGAGACCTTATTGACCCCTCATTGGATTTGTATTGATCTACTCTTTTCTTAGAAGGCGTTATTAGAAAGTATAGACGATCCGTTGTGAATGGCCTAAACTGCCTATTTATGCTTTCTAACGTTTTTACTCGCATCAAGTTTATTTTTGTTTTTAAAAATATTAACAGGTACCAATAAGGCTGAATTTCCTGTGCGTATTGAATTTACATCCTTTTCACTGGTCATATGTTGATATTCACCCGAAGCAGCAACCGCCTAAAAAATAAATGTTTAGATGTTTTTTACATATATTATTTAAAACACGCAACTGAAAAAAAAAGTTGGTAAGTTAGGCTCTTTAGATTAAAATGTTACAAGCGAGTGGTAAAAAAAGACGAGTTTGGCATTGCTTTGTTGGATTGACCTTAAGAAAATTCTTCATTTATCAACTTCAGTAACAACCTATGAACATTTTGCAAAATGGAATACTGGAAAACTGGTGTCACCGAAATTTTTAACTCCCCTAAATAATGACTCCCCAGTCATAATAAACTAGCCCTATAATAACTGTTTATGAGAGCAATACCGGAGAATATGGACCGACGTCAAAGGTCAATATTCGAAGGTATTGCCCGAAATAAACAGTTATTATATGGATTATTATCTGGGTACTGCATTTTACGACAAAAAATATAACATTATAAGCAGGATGTAGAAACCATGTCTTTATAGAAACTATTCCCATATGTACATTCAAACTAAAAATATATTTTTTTAAATCGAATATCGTGTAAACATTACAGGTTTTTATTGTAGCTACAACATAGAATTCTTTAAAAGATAAAAGTAAGTTTCACTTCTGTTTCGCGTTTTGTTTACTTTTTTCCGTGTTTATTTACATTTAATGCTACCATATTTAAACTTTAAACACGGTTGCTATGGTAGCGGGCAATACCGTGGAATATTGCCCGCTATGACGCAAGTTTTAACCAATCACATTGCGCGATTTTCGAAAATATATCGATGCCGCCCTTTCACCCGGGTAATAATAGTTTATAATGACCCCCCCCCCCCCAGTTAAGATAAACTAGTTAATAATAACTCCCCAGTCATAATAAACTAGTGAATTGTTACCCCCTAGAGTCAACATTTTCTAGGAAATAAAACTCCCACAGTTTATTTTGACTCCCTTATATTTCTTTTTGGATAGAACGGTAGAAAGTCGGTTCAGTTACTAAATGTTATATGACCAAAATTTTACCCGGTTTTTTTGTACCCGACCAAGATCTTTCCCCGAATTTTTTGCCTTAACTAAAAAAAATTGTGAGCAAACTGTTTTGCATTTTTTGACGTAAATTGTGGTTTGAACTGAAAATAAAAAATAGAAGGTTTTGAGTGATTTCAAAGATCTAGTCGGAAAGAATTTACTAATTTTCAAAGTTAATCTCTTTTTTGAAATCCTAGCAAAGTTACAAATTAATAAAAATAGGAAAGAATAAAGACACGGTACCCATAAGGTAAAGATAAGGTGTCTTTTATTTATAAATCCTAAAAAACGTCAAAAATTGATAGAAATAGTAGAAAACGTAACAAAGGTTTTTTAAAATGAGGCTAAGATCAAAATGAAAAAAAATCTCTTAGTAATTTGTGATGGCTTTCATGAAAGAGTTGTTTAGTGTGTATTTTTAGTATAAAAGTAATATGAGAAAAACCCTTTAGTTTGCTTACTTTCAATGACATGAAAAAAGCTTTTTCTGATAAATAAAAGAGATCAAAAAATGTTATAGAATATAAAAGCATGAAAACTTAAACCTGCTCATAGAAATCAAGTGGGTTAACCCTAAGGAAAAAGTTTTTTTTCTGGTCCCTTTCAAGACTCAACATTTTGAAATTTACCAACTACATGCTTACACAATGAATAGATGGATTTCTTAGAAACACTATTCAAAGTCGATTTCAAACTATCACAAACGACCTCTGCAAACCTCCGTCGTGTAAAAGTTGAATGTGGTCTTAGTATACAGGATCAAAAGGGATGGCGGTTTTCTTTTGAGTATTCTAAACAGATTGATAGTTATCTTCTTCGCCAAGTGTTTTGCATATCAATTTCTACGCGGCATCCATGATACGGTCATTCAACCAAGCACTTTTAAGTTAAGGATTTCCCTATCTTCAATTTTGAGAAAATTTTGATCATTTTTGATCAACACTTTTCTTGGCTCTCCTCTTCGATATCTGACGACTCAATTGGTTGATTATCTTTGATTAGGATAGGGTTAGTTATTTTTTTCCAGTAGATCTTCCGAACCTGAAACCTAGAATTATTTTTTGGCTCTATTAAAAGCCAAGATGACTTCCATTTCTGACTGTTAACTATTTATTCAATTTTCTTTAATACCCCAGAATGCGCTCAGAATAATTTTTGGGTGCTTGTTTTGACTTTTCCATTATATCTCTTTAATTCATTCCGTTCTTTGTCAGTAAATAACAAATGTAATTTGGTGGCACTCGATCTTTCCTTCTTACAAGAACTTCTTTGAAACGATGGCATCTGTTTGGCTTTTCGTCATCGTGAAACAGGGGCAGTTTTTGTTCATCGTCTTGGGTCAGCGATGGTTTGGGCGCATCATCGTGATGGGGCGGTAATGGTCCGGACTTAACATCATGTGGTGGCAACGGTTTGGGCTCATCATCATGGGGTGGCGATGTTTCAGCTTCATGTCATGATTCAAAGGATCATGACATGATTTAAGGAGGCCAGCATTATACTTTTTAGCTAGTACACAACCACGCTCATTTTTCAACGCGCACAAACCAGTCTTAGAAATGCTCTCCAATGTATATGGCCCCAACCATTTGAATGTAAACTTCCTCCTTTTCTATCAAGTCTCTTCTGATTTTGGAGCCAAACTTTATCTTTGATTTTTAATGTGGTTGGTAAAAAATGGCGACGGTTGTAGTCACATTGTTGTTTCTTTTGTGCTGCTGTGATATTTTTGGTTGCTTCGTCGTTGGTATCTCGTCTCAATTTCAACATCGATGACAGGATAGTTTCGAACTCTTCCATGTCAAACGGAATATCTGAATTCTGTAAGTCTGAAGTACTTTAAATCGATGGGTAGAATTGGATGCCTATTATACATAAAAAAGAACGGAGTGAATTTGGTTGAAAAGTGTTTACTCACTCTGTGTGCAAACAAAGCACCTTCAATTACACAAGGCCATTCATCTACCCGTTCGTTCAAAACTTTCACCAGCGAGTCCTTGATGGTTCTATCGTTTTAGTTCAACGAGACCATTCGCTTGAGGATGGTATGCAGACGTTATTCTTTGATCTGCACCAGTCATTTCATGCAAATTCGTTATCACTTCGTTAACGAATTCCTTCCGCTGGTCATTGATTTGAATTTTCATGCAACTATGCCTACAAATAACCTCGTACAGGAATGTAGCAACCGTTTCAGTTGATTTGTCCTTCACTGGCTTAGCTTCGCACCATTTCGAAAAATAATCAATGCAAACGATCAAATGCTTGTACCCGTCAACCTCTGGCAAATTACAAAGTCAATCCGAACTTGACGCATTGCCTCAGTAGGCACGAAGACGCTCTGCAACTCAGGAGAAATCGTTTTAATAAGTTTTCCATGCTTTTGGCATACGAAGCAACGTTTGACAAATTCAGCAATGTCATTCAACATATTGTACCAAAAAAATCTTTCTGCACATTTTTGGTAGGTGGCATCTCTTCCACGATGTGAAGCCTTTGCCTGGGCTTTGTTGTTGTTTCCGAGGCCTTCATGGATATCTTGGATGATTTTTGTCTGTTCCTCTCGTGATGAGATTACTAACACTGACAAGTGAAAAATTTCGACAAGCACGGCGAAAATTTTTCTTCTTTCCTTTGTGCCCAAAAAATAGAATTTTGTTTTCATAAAATTTGCAGTAAAACTTAAAGAATGATTAGCTATGGATAGTTCATTCCACTTTTTAGAATTAAGGTTTCAAATCATTAAGACAAAACTATAAAAATACCCCCTTCAAAATAGCAACTCATATGTTCACCTTTTTTAAAAATAAGTCAGAACTCAAAATAAGAGTTGTCATGAAATGAGGAAAAAAGACAAACTAACCTGAGAATCCATCTGGATATTTTTTGGTTTCCGAATATACTTTAATTTCACAAAGTGGCACCTGTTGTTTGGCAGCCATTTTCAATAAGAAAACATGTGTGACTATTTTTGCTCACAACCACCGAACCACTCACGTGAATCAAAACAAAACAAAACATTCAAATATATTAGGAATACTGCAATGACTTCAAAATATTTTTAAGGGAAGTTTTCAATAACCAGTCTATTTTAATTCGGGAGTCATCTTTCACAGGGAGTTAAGATAATCTGCTACACCGGAAACTTAAAGGAGGACCCAAAATCCTACAGGATACACTTTCTTGTTAGAATAATTTTATAAGAGCAATGAGGCTGGGAAATGGTTAAAAAATAATAACTATAAGAACAATTTCAGGCTGAAAAAGTAACTAAAGCTAAAAACCCATTAACAAGCTTTTAGAATAAAAATTGCGCTGAAAGTTAAGGAATTCACTAAAAGTGTGCCAAGTTAGTGACAAAAAATGAAGACATCCTTTAATTTTAAGAAACCAGTGTATAAAGACTCCATTATAGTCAAAATTTGCACTTGCTTAGCCTTAGGTTAATAATTACTACAAAATATATCTGCCATAACATTTTGGTGGTCTACTAGGGATATATTTTTAAAAACTGGTTTCTACATAAGAAAACGTAACTGTTTGTAAAATCTTCCAATTTGATTTTCCTTTTAATAGGGGAATACCGGAAAACTGGGATCCAGGAAAGGCACATGAACCTATAAAAAACTCAGGATCCAATAATCCTGGGTCCTGGGATCCAGGACCCAGGATTCTAGAGGGGGGACCAAGATTCTAGAGGAGGACCCAGGACCTAGGATCAGATAGGACTCAAGAACCAAAGGGAGAACCCAGGAATCTGAAGGAGGACCCAGGAATGTAAAGGACCCAGCACATGGGACACTACAGGAAGACCCATTTCAATTAACACATAACAGAAAAATCTTAGTAATTTTAACGACAAAAATACAGGTGTAGTTCCCATTGGTTTAACAATTTAGGCCCATAGCATTAATAGTACGATTCATTACAACTTAGTATGGTTTGGAGTTCTCAACTAAAGGAAGATGATACCTTTCTTAAGATTCCTTTTTCTATCAGAATCATTCTGGAACTTTTTGTGCAACCGCAAGCTAAACAAAAACGTTTGGCATAATAAATTGTCATTTCTATCGGATCCTTTTCAGACACTGATTAATTTGATAAGGCAATGGTGATAAAACAATCCATTTTATTATTTGGTCCATTATCACACGATCATAAAATCTGGATTTCTTTCTTCTTGAACATTAAGTATATAGCACTCTTAATTTCGGGAAAACGAGAGCTAATGTTCCACGAATTTTGCTTATATCACCATCACGTGAATAAACAAAAACTTTCAGTCAATTAATTTGCAATATTGCAAAAACTGTAAACATTTCACTATGCAATTCTTTCTTGTAGTAAAAATACAGTGGGTACAATGTAAAAAAATAGCTAGCTATCTCGATTAGAATGCTTTTACTTCTATTCCAAACAACATTACCATGCTTAATGTTTTAACCATAATTTTTTCAAATCATTCACAGACGTAATTGTACCTTTCATCCTCCTAGATTGTACACAATATCCAATTGTCACAATAGCCAATCAACATTCTCGGAGATATATACTGACCGTAATCCTACCCGTTGTTGCGACTCAGCGCTGCTTGAGTGACATTCCAACTGAGTGAATTCTTAGTTGTGTATCCTGGCTACTTTACCATTGAGGAGACATGCGTTCTTACCTGCGAATAATGGCCAGATTTTGTCAGAGACAGAAGCGAAATCAGCTGGAGTTCTGAAACATAAGAAACAATGTCTAATTAATTAATGCATATCAATATCATTAAGCGTAAATTGTATAGCATTGAACGAACTGCGTCTGCAAGTTGTCAACAAATATTCACCTTTCCCCAAAGTCTTTCGAATAAGGATTTGCATTATGCTCCAACAAAAACATTATAATCTAAACAATAAAAATCATCCAAAATTATGTCACACTCTCAAAAAATATTTCTCTGAAACACACTATAGCATTGTTTAAACACTGATATATGTTGCTTATAGAAACTTTTTCACCTTCCCGTTTTCTTGAAATGCTGCTGCATGTAGTGGTGTCCATAATGTGTCAGCATTTTTATGATTGACATCTAAGAATTTAAAAAACATGATTTAATGTTCTTGAGACGGATCATTAATTGCATATTCTAATTTTTTCATTTTACCCCTTTAAGTTATGTGAACATGAGTTATGGCTAATAGATGTCGGTATTTAAACTTTATTACCAGGGCACGTTTAGGAGTCTAAGCAGAATTCATAGTATTTTTACAATTAGTAAGTTTTTATTGTTTATTTAATAATTAAGCAAACATTTTGTCACACAAACTACAATTATTAGTGAAAAAAAAACATTTCTAATAATAGTCTACGTAATGGCATAAAACAACATAATATTCCTAATAACAATATTCCTACATTAACATCGGAAGCTGAGTGTTTTATTGAAACAGGCCCCAGCCCTTGGCAAGGTCATATTTTTGCCTCACTTTGAATCATCTGCCTTATTTGCACGGAGTCCAATTTTCTTGTAACATGTGCCCTAAGTGGTTCAAAATTTGACTTGACTGGGGCTCGTTTCCTTTTACGGCTAAATTTGACACAGCAACAAAAAGAAATGCTGAAAATGGTGATATCAATAGACCATTTCTATGCGACGTAATTTTCTTATTTTGCGGTAAGAACAATGTAAACAATAGACCATAAAAGTTGAATCTATTATGAATTTTAATAATAGCAAGAATGTGTGCGCATGTCCAAAAATCTGCCAAGTGTCGCAAAGTAGCGTAAACTTTGTAAACATTGGCATCTATATGGTGGTACATTTTATGTTTCTTTTTTGTCACCTAATCCAAAATTTTGACAAAAAATGATGGTGACATCAAAATGTTGATATTTTTCCACCTAAATCGTTTTAGGCCAATATTGGTCCAATCTTGATCAAAAAATGTTTCTGTTTCGAAAAGATTGACGAAAACATGCTAAGTATGATAGTGGCGTTAAAATGTTTTTTCTTCACTTAGTCCATAATTAGATTAAATATTAAAAGTGATTCGAGACTATTTTAGGCCAAATTCATAGATATTTCATATTTTTACAGCCAAACTGGGCCAGGAATTAAATTTTTTAACTGCAAAGGCATCTGATATTAAATATTGAGTGAATATTGAGAAAAAGTTAAAATATTACTTTTTCAACAAGTCCATAAAGCCCGTGGAAAACCCACTTAGAAGAACAATTAAAAAGGTCCGTTTTATGAAGATTGATGACGTTCATATACACATAAAAACTTTTTGCAGAGCTAGAAACACTGATTTAAAAAATCTATACGATCATGTACGTTTGACCTTGGAGGAAGAAATACAGAAGGAGAAACAACTCTCTTGATTCTATTGAAACACTCCACAAGGTTCTGTATAGAAACTTAAATTCAAACTTTGGCGGTTTTGTGAGTAAATTATTCGAAAATTGAAATATGCGGTTATGATTGGCTTTGAGTAAACAATTACAGTATTCTCTGGTTGGTTAATTTCTGAATGAAAAAGTTTGTTACTAAAGTAATAACTTTTCAAAATTAAAAAATTATACATAAAACAATTTTTTAAACGAGCTATTATTCACTTCTGCTATTTTTTCTCAAAGCCATCTTTTCAAAAACTAAACTTTTGATTACATGTTTTTGTTACTTTTTCTTCTAAACGTTTTTTGATCTTTGTTGAGCGAGTTTAATCTTGAAACTGCAACAAAATATCACCTCATTGTGAGCATGTTTTTTTTAAATCAAACATTAAGTTTTTGAAATTTAATTAACATTTTTCTCGTATGCATTTTTCTTGAAACACAAAAATACTCTTGAAACATCTATTTTACATTTGAAACTCTACTTTTGTGTTTAGTTGTAAGTACATAAACCGGATTTGCAATTTCATCGTGATATGTAATTATGTTATTACAAATGCATAATTAGCAACGAAAGCACGTGCTATATCTTTAATATAAGTTTATATCTCGTTTTAAGGTAGCGGTATGGTAAATAATTATTTTTTTTTACTTTTTTTTTTTTTAAGGAACATTTTACTTTTAAAACTGCTCTTTCCAATGAACTAATTTTTATTCCAAAATGTTTCCTGAAAATTGAAGGATTTAGTGTTACAAAATATTCCACTTTATATCTCTTTGTTCTGGCGATCAAATATTTCTGTGCATGAAATGAATTATGACTCACGTTTACTAAAAAATATCTGACCTTCAGCATTGAGAACTTTCTGTTTACGCAATATTTATGCATAAGGTGTGAGATATAAGCGAGACAAAAAGCACTGGAAAAAAGGTGAAATATATAATATAGCTTTTCGTTATTTTTTTATTATTCTTTTCATTATCGTGAAAATATCTTTGAAATCGTCAAATTATCGAGATCCATTCAAAACTTCAAGAAAAAAAAGGAAAAATAAGCAACGGAAATTTGAAACAGAAAAACAAAATGTGCTAAAGGTATTGGATAAGGGATCTTGGTATGATCAAAATAAATTACTGCGAGAACAAGAGATCCGAGCTAATTTTGTAAAGGAAAACAACGCTTCTGCCAGTCAAAACAAAATTTCAAGTTATAAATTCAGCTCGTCCGACGAAGAAGAAAAATCAGAAAGTGAAATCGAGGTTATGGATGATGAACAATTTTCCAAGGCTGTTCGTCATTGGATAATATCAATCAAAGCCTTGGTTTCCCTCGCTGTTTTTTCTCTGCGATGTTTTATTTGCTTTTGGCATTTTATATTCTTGTTATAACAAATATTCTCACAAAACAAAAATGATTTCCTGCTTCTCAAACCAAGTTTTGATAACATACAATCGATGGAAAATTTAAAAAGCTTTCAATATATATTGGTCGATTTAAACCTGTTAAAAACAAAAACACAAAAAGGGTGTTAATGAAAGGGGCTTAATGATATTATATCACATCACCGTAGGAATGGTTGCAAAATACTGTATGAAAATATTTATTTTCACAAAAGCTTATAATTTAAAGTACAATAAGGTGCACAAAGCAGCATTTTAAAAATTTAAGTGAATGTACCTGCACCATGTCCTATTAAAGTCTTTACAACTCCATGAAATCCCCAAAAACAAGCTAAAAAATAGAAAACTATTACAGTTTTAGCTAATAACAAAAAGTTAATGATATTTACAGAAGTGCACAATAATCTGGTTCACAGTGTCATGTAGGTATTTCTGTAGCATGTACAGATTTAGAACAGTAAGTGATTGCGATTGTTAATTGACTACTTGTTAGCCTGTGGAAAATTCCACAGGAATTTACCCATTGTACATAATATTTATTCTGCATTGTTTTTTTGTGCATTCTTGTTAGCCTGTTAGCATGAAGTAAAAAAATTACTTTGTGGGGGGACCGAAAGTGCAGTACAACTATTTTGAATATGCAGAGTGCGGGTATTATTATAGAAACTATAAGGAGCTTACATGGAACATGTCGAATACCTCAAAAATACACTTTTTCAAAAAGTTTTAGCTAAATTAAACGGAGGTGGCCCAAAGAGGAGCCTGTTTTCAAATCACATGTTAGCACAGTCACACAGACTTACATGTATTTATTATCTTTAGAGCTAGTAGCACAATAGAAAATTGTCATTCATTCGTACTAAAATGTTCTGTTATCCTATTTAAGGTTATTTCACATTAATCGCATAATAAAAATTTCCATTGGTGTTTCATAATGCTCGAGGGCGGATCTACACATTGGCGAACTCGGTGCTCGCCTAAGGAAAATTTTTGATGCTAAATCTTTACAATTGGGTTTCGTTTTCGCTTCCCTATTTAAGTTTTGTTGTTGTCTCTCCTTTAAGTGCTTTGCCAAGTGTTATTACGGTACTGATTTAGCATTTCGTCCTATTTAATATTCAGTCCTACGCCTGGCAACTTCCATCCGGTCCCGTTCAATCTGGTATGCTCAGGGAAAAGCACCTCTCAACGACGGCATTCCAAAATCATATTAATAGAGTTATCTAGATAGCACAAGTTATCTTAAGATAACTGTATTAATGTGATTTTATAACCCCAATTTCAGTCACATTTAGCACGACCATTGTTTATTACCACCGCTGATTGTAGCATCTGACATTCTCGGCGAAAAAAGCTGCCTCTTCAATTTATTTATTTCAGTTCATTATGGCTTCAGTTATAAACAAGGACAGAAGGGTATGTGTTTTCTAAAGGTTTTGATTAGCTGTAAACAACTATTGAGTTTGGGCAATATTTTGAATAAAATTTACGGCACTTTCTCGCTGCTGAAGTATTCACGAAATATATATTTTTCAGCCGTTATAACTAACTAGATACCTTAAGGGAATTAATTTTCGTGAGAATTAAATTTTGCGAATTTCGCAAGTTTTTGCAAAATCGCGAAATTTAATTGTCGCGAAAATTTTGAAAACATGTAAACTCGCCAAATTCGCGAAAATTAAGTTTTTGTTAAGCAAAAATTGAGTTTTTTTGCTAAAATTTTTTTTTTCTGGATTCAAATTCCCAGTGGACAGTGGTGTCAGGGCTTTAAATTGCATTTTTTATTGACCAAAAAGTTCCTAATCTAATACAATAATACAATCATTATTTTTCTTTGTTTTCTTGTTCTGTTTTGGCTGTTTGGAGAAAGATGTCATTTTTGGCAGGGGTTGGTCGTTCCTCTCATTCAGTAGTATAGTACTTAGGGGTACGAGTTCATTTTTTAAAAATTATACTAAACTCCCCAAGTACATACTACTTTTCCATATGTCGGTTTCATAATGATGTAATCTATATATTTTTCATATGTCGGTTTCATATGATGTCATCATGTGGTGGACGTGTTTTTGCGATGCAGGTTCCATCTGATGTTTAAAGGAACATGGTCACCACTGTGATGTCATTGAATTTTTTATATGCGTCTAAATAAATATATATAGTATAGATATATAGTATAGATGAATAAACTTACAGATGAAGAAATGTTAGAATTAGGGGATGAAGATTTACTTGCTTATATGTGGTATCATACGGATGATTATTCTAGTGATACTGATGATAAAGATGATAAAGATGATATAGATTGTTATTGTGATGTAGAAAAGATAAAAAGCAGAACATCATCTACACTAGTTTGTCCAAAATGTGGTGTAGTTAGCGATATTCCTGTTTATGCACCTTCATACAACGTTTTTGAACGTTGTATATTTCGGAAGAAGTGCATATACAAGAGGGATGGTAATTTCACTGTGATCATAAAACAATTCCTATGTATGCAAGATCAAGATGTTCCCAGATGATGTGATAAAAGCTTTACGGAACCAGATTAATAATAAAGACAATTTATATACAATTATACTATACCACTCAGTATTCCCATACTAGAATCACTATTAAAAAAAAACAAGTTGATGTCCTATAAAAATAGCATATTTTACATTTATTTTACATTAACATCTATTTACTGTCATAAGTCGCCTATACAATAAATACAAACCAAATAAGAAAAAGAGCTTTATAAACTATTACTTTACACTAAAAAAGATATTCCAAGCATTAGGTATGAATGATTATGCAAAAATAATTCCACAATTAAAAACACAATCCAGACAAAGGGAAATAGAAAGAACATGGAACCTAATATCTAAGGATTCTAAATGGGCTGAAGCTCTTCAAAAACAAAGGATCTCTTAGGACCACCATCTAAATAATATAACGTTGGTTGCTTAATTTTAATGTATCTATCTTTTCATCATCCACCATGATGAAAAGATAGATACATTAAAATTCACCGACCATATTCACCGACCATCCACCGACCATATTGGATCAGTAGATCGTTTTCGTCTTTCACCTTTATAAATTTGTCCTTCCAATTCACCAGGTTAATATAGATATCTAACATTAGTACCAACATCAAGTAATGTTTCATTATCACCTTTGATGGGCTGTGAGAATCCTTGCTTCCCTAAAGTATGGTTTTATAGCATCTACAGGTTTCATATCAATTAGTCTGTTTTTTTCGTTATTCAAAGCACTAACTACAGTTTGCAATCTACCAACCCATTCTCTATTACTTTTTGATGGATCTACAAACTCCTTATGGTATTGATAACTAAATAGTCTATCCGCTAATGTTTTATTAAATCGTTCAACAATACCTTGACTTCTATGCTGGCTAGGATCACCGCGTTGTATTATTACATTATGCTTGTTCATAAGTTTGGTAACATCACCATAAAACTCTTTACCAGCATCACAAATCAATGTTTTGGGGAATTTTAATTCGGTATTAACATATATCCAATCAAAGGATTCAGCAGTTTCTTTTGAGCTTTTACTGGTTAGTTGATATGCTGATTTATACCTACTAGCTACATCTACAACACAGAGTATTTATTTATATGTTTTTCTTTTGTAATTATCATGTGGAAGATACAAGATATCTACCTGATGTATATCAATTCATTAGGTGTAGCATAAATAGAATATGAAGAATTAGGTCTCGGAACATACTTTGGTGCTGGTAGATATATTTGATACAATGGTTGTTTCAGTAGCCATTTTTCTGCTTCTTCATTAGTTGTACCAGCCTTTTTAGCTAACTTACTTATTGCACTTTTACCTCTCCAGTAGCCACTATCAGAGTAGTAAATCTGATTGAATTTATCATCCATTCTTATAATATGAGCAGTTAAAAAACATATAATTCATGGCAAACACTACTTTTTTTCTATTGTGTTTTTTAAATTTTTTAATTCATCCTAATTGTTTTTTGATAATTTTCTTCAATAGTTGATTTCATTTTATAGTCACGGTTTCTAATGCCATTCTTTACTTCTAAATACGGACTCTGGAGTTTGCTAAAGTCACTTGGATCTATGACGAAACCATCAGTTAATGATTTACTGATAAGTAGTTCGAACTTACCAATAGAAGTGGTTAACTTGTCTGATAGCTCCACAGTTTTTGCAATCTTTTTGTTATACTTTTTGGAATAAAATGTTAATGCAGATGATACAGCGGCTGCTACAGTAGCGAAGCTTGTCAGGGCAGCCCCAAGAGGTATTTCATATATATCAGCAAAAGGAGCAGTATCAGAAGCGGCTAAAAAAACAAATGAAAATTTAAATGAGGTTGATGATAAGTTGGAATCCTCCAATAATGAAGAAACAATAAATCTGATGGATAAGTCGATTAATAGTAGCCATGAAGCCGTAAATAAATTTAAAGAAACATCATTTGGTGGTGACGAGGATAGTAATGAGAATAAACAGATATATAACTGAACGTGAAATTAATGGATTGAATAAAAAAGCTCAAACTATACGTGGATCCTGTAAAACAGGAATAAACACACGTTGATTGTGTTAATAATATATTAAACACCCACCAGTTATTGTTAGTACAGTATCTAAAATATAACACAACAATACATAAATGTGCAGTCTAACACACTCCTCCATTTCTCTTCTTCTGTGTGAGTGTCCGTATGGAAATGTTCGTAAATAACATAACTTCGATAAAGTAAAAAATAACGCAACTTCGACTGTGTGATATCTAGTCAACAGTGTAAAATAAACTTTGGTCCACATCTAGTCAGTGTCCAGCTTGACACAGGTTATAGCTTCTCGTAGCTTCTGGCAGCTTGATCCTTGTTTGGTTAATCCATCAGCTAATTGTCCTTCAGTGCTGACCATTTGATTTTTGTTATCTCTTTTCGGGACAACATTTCATTGATCGCTGCAACTTCAATTCGTAATTTTTCTCACTGATAACTTTTGTTAAATGGATTAGTCCGTGTAAATTCTTGTTGTCGATATTAGCTTCCACATGTATTTCCATCACGCCAAGTTGTAATAATTCACACAATATTTCTCTCAAATAAATAACATCGTCCAAAGCTTCTTATAGTGCAAGACTTCTGCAGCTGTTGTACTTCTAATGACTCTCTTTATTTTCTTGGAACACCAATTGAGGATACAGCTGTTCCTCTCCCCAACAAGAAAGATGACGTGTCCTCCTGCACTAGATGCACCATCTGGCAAATTCGCATGAGATGCATCTGAGAACATCAAGCTTGAGGTTATCGTTTCTACCAAGTGATGATATGTCTCACTTCTGGATTATGATTGATGCATATGCTGAGGTCAAGAACATCATAACATATATCTGGTCTAGTTTGACTTGCAATCCAATTTGCTTGTCCAATCACACTTCTAAGCTTGGCAATTTCTGCATTGGCCAGTCCTGAAAACTTCATAGCTTTGCGAATAGCAGAGAGATCAATGGGCTGCATGCCTAATATGGATTCTGTTTGACACACTGTCATACCATTTTCTGTGTGTTGTATGTTCAATCCAATGTATTTGAAACAGTGTTCTTCAGTTTTACCAACCAAAAGTATTTTTCCATCCTTTTATTTTAATCAAATGATTAATTTTTTCTTTTGTTCTATGAAAGAAACAATAGTCACCGAACACCGATTCTATACCGAAAATTCATTAACTTTGAAGAAAAAAATATGTACTAATATGCAACCCCTGCTGCAGTCTATTTTTTAAAAGTTTTATCAATCTTTTAACTGACGCTGTGATAGGAGGGAACATACAGAAATATCTACAAGATATAAAATATATCATATCTCAGGGCAACAATTTACACAATGCAAGCTCCAAATACTAGCTGAATCGTTTTGCAAGTAGAGAAAATAAACTTTACCAGCATTAATTCTTATAGTTCTACAGAGCCATGTTTTTATTTGTGTTCGTTATAGTTCTTATCTCGTCTCACTCTTGGCATGTACAAATACAGCAAAAGCGGTGCAACGGATGGGTTTCAAAAAAGTGCGTAAAGAAAACAAATTTGAATACAATTTAAAAGGACGTTACTTAGATGTATCTCCCTCTCTTTTTAAACTTCCTTGTATATTCATTGAGGAACTAAAGTAATGTTGAACTATACACTTAGTTATTTATATTTGTGATAAAGGTTTAATTGTATTTTGATTGCTTGTAAACATTAACTCTCACTACTTAGTTCATTAAACTTATTAGAAGTTATTATTTCTGCATTTAATTTTTATCAATTTTAGGATTTGCATTGAGGAATTTCCAAAATTTTGAGATTGTTTTTAAACGCATGTAGTTTGAGTTTTTACTTTTTTTTCAGTATGATATATGTATATAAATATATAATATTTATTTACTCAATTATATTGTGTGTAGTTTAGCTATATTTAAAAATACAGGTTATTTACATACAGGTTATTTACAATATTAAAACTTCTGGGTATTAAAAGACTTCTCCATATTCATTGGTTTCAAGGTTTACTTCATATAGTGCACTGAAATTTATTACATAAATAGCTATCTGTTTGTTTGTTTGTTTTTATTTTATTATAATTGGTTAGCTTTAACAATTTTCTCAATTTGACTGTTGACATGACTATTCTAAGATTTTCTAGTTGTTAATTTAATCCTCAAAATTTTAAAAAATATAAGGAAAAAGATAATTTGCTTGCTTCTTATTATAAGCCTCTATTTAAAAAAAAATTTTTTAGTTAAAATCTTGAATTTTATATGCTTTTAAAACTATAATGTTTTCACTGAATAACTTGAAAAAATGGACCTGTAAACGTTCTTGCTAAGGAATTTTACAATGCTGAAATAGGTAAATTGGCAAATGCGCCTCCCCTACACCCCAGCTTTAGCATGCATTTTTCGCCTTGCAAAAGATACACCGTTCAACAAAGGAGAAAAAAATCATGCATCCTCCCCTGATGCTTGCAGAAATTTAATATAAGTAACCATACCAATATACAGCTGACTTTGTACTGTTTCTTTTTCTTCATTACCTAGTTCTATATTTTCGGATAGAAACTGCTGCACCAGCTAAACATAGACACAAATAAACATAAACTAAATGACATTTACAAGAAAAAAATCAGTAAGAACAGACTGTGCCGTCAGGGTGTAATTTCAGAAATTTAAAATTGGGGCCGTTAGGTTATGATGACACCTATTTTAGGTATTCTTTCCACCAATTGTCACCATTGGAGCCTCATAGTTGTTACCATTTAGAGATTTACTAATATGTATGTACTTAATTATGATGACACAACACCTGGGCGTCAGTTTATGAAACGTTTTTTTAAAAGTTGTGAATTAAATATTAAACTGCCAGTAAAAATCGCCAACTCATAAACACTCATAAACAAGATGCAGAAGCTGCATAAACTATCTCGCTATTAAAATGTGCAACTACAATACATTCACAATAATGACACACCCAATTCTGTTGGAAAACCAAAGTGGTGTATGCTACTTGGCCTGTGACCACAAACCATGCTAGGTTTTGAAGCCTCTTAAATGACTCTGGTCAGTTGCTAAAAGAACATTTTCGACAATAAAGACTTAAGATGTCTAGATGTAGCCACTAAGTTGTTTGCACACATATAAAGCAGCTGAATGGGGCGACCAGCGATATTTAAAAAAAAATAATTTTTTGAGGAAACGATTTAAAAAATGTGATGGTTCACGGTACACATGCTTTTTTTATAAGAATATCAAAATTCAAACCGGGCCTGGTCATTATTTTATTTCTCTAATGTTTTTCATTTATCTCTATTTTTCTAAACAATAGGCCTATTTTTTAACCTGAAATACCAGAAAAAAAACCAGATTCTTATAAAAGCATGATACATTATAACCGAAATAAACAAAGGGGCGGCGGTGGTTATCCGGAAGTGTTAAGGGTTGATAAAAAAGCAAAACGCGGAAAACGGTTGGGTAGGAAAGCTTTAAATAAAGTGAGAATAGTGTAGTCTGTTGTTTAATGCGTGCACATGTCCATTCTTCTCAATGCAAAATTGAAAAATTAACTAGCTCGCTAGCTAGCATAGCCTCCCTGATGACGTCGTCGTGGCAGTTTTGTGAATGCCTTACTTTTCACCACAACAAACGTTTACAGACATTATACACAAAGTATACAAACAAAACGGTATGGGAAAGTTATAAATTTAACCTACCTGGTCGTTTCCTTTCTGTGCCAGGGTGGAAAATGTTGGTTCCTTCAGATTAATTGCTTTTAGAGTGTTACTAATGCTTTGTGATACTTCAGACGCCATATTTGTTGTTTGTTTTGGAGTGTATATTCTGCCCGCGGAATAGTAATGTTCTGCCCAGATTGCGAAAACGGCCTGTTTACAACCGGGACAGCCGGATTATGTACGCATGGTCCGATTATGTTTTTTTGCACTGGTTATGTCGTGGTGACCGGATTATGAACGCTGATATAATGGCTGGCCAGGCAGGCTGTGATTGGCATTTTCTTCGAACTTTTGTGAATTAAACATTCTCTGGAAGATAGAACACCCCTAAAAACTAGACATGGCGAAAGAAAAAAGTCTCGACGTAATTCTTAATATAAACTACTCTTGTAGTAAATACATATCAACATAATATACTTTGAAGTAACTAAATTTCACGGAACCTAAATTATTCTTTTTGCGGGAATTAAGTTTGGTGAAAAGTTATTAAACTTGAGAATCCCAAAATTTAATATTTGCAGCTAGTATAGGGAGTCAGTATATACAGATTTTCCAAATTTCACGGTCAAACTCTCTTAAAAAATAACGTACAGTATTTTGGTTGTGACGTCACAGATTTTCATCACGCCTCATCCCCGTTTGACCCTTCATCACGCCTCATCCCGTTTGACCCTGACAATCAGCAAAAAGCGCTGACAATCAACGCATGCGCACGTGACCAACTTGCTCAGCAATCTTCGGACTTTGTTGAAATCTGTATATAAAAAAGGGATGAGTTGGTTCAAGAATGCAATTAACAAACTATACAGCACCGTGTCGGCACCAGTGGCAGCAACTCGCGACGCTCTTGCCGATCGACTACCGAGTGTGCGGGATACCGTTGCTTTCTACTACAACAAGGCAAAGGAACAAATTTCAGGAGGGACAACGCTTCATGACGAGGTCGAACAGGAAGCGCGGGAAGACTACACGGAGGACATCCAGGACGATATCCAGATGTTGGAAGATGGAAATAGGATCAAAACATGGCGGTTCAACAAGCATTTGAACCAACCTCTGAAGGATCCGATTATGCAAAAAATTATACCACACGTGGACATGCGCGTTAAGGTTGTGTATAGTTTCAGCTGTGATATTTACAAGGGTGGAGGTGGCGTGTCTAATTACAACAAAACTAAGAGCTCCAGGTCGCTGTCAAGTATAGTGGAAATCGAAGCGTTCATTGAAGAATGCGAGATGAAGCGCCTCGATTTGGAGGATGGTGAATTTTGGACTAAGGCTTATTTACCACCTGTTAGGACCACCGAGATCCCAGGAGCATATGAAGGGAAAATCGTCTTTGGTCACGTACAGATCAAGGTGATAAGCACGCGCGAACCTCTTCTGGGATGCTGCCCTCTCTCGGATTGGTTGCGAAATAAGAGGTGCATCTATCACCATCACGGCATAAGAAGAATGAATGCGAGGGAGTCAAGACGACGATTATTTGCAAAGGCGGGAAGGTGAAACGTATGCGGAGCAAGGCGGAGAAGGTCTTTTACGATGAGGGTTTTAGCTACGATGCATCAAAATGGCTGGAATACATATCGAAGCAAACCGGAAGGCATATCCATCATGCTTTATGTGGTCATCGTGGTGAACGCGTTATCCGCGATGGTAAAGGAAAGGAGTGGAAAGTTGATGGCTGCGAGCCTATCACAAAGACCGTCTATGAATACAACGGTTGTAAGTGGCACGGATGTCCCTGTCGGCCCGAGAGAACCAACGCGGACAAGAATCGTTACGGTGCAACCCTGTCTAAGGAAAGGTTGATAAAGGGTTTAGGCTACAACCTCGTCACGGCCTGGGAATGTGAGAAACCACCCAAAATCAGGAGGTACTTTAAGAAAAAATTCAGGCCCTACCCCCACTACCTTGTGTTTGATTTCGAAGCCCTCTTACTACCGTTAAATTACCAGCAAACCCCTGATCTAACGTACCTGTCGAGACATATCCCCGCAAGTGTTGGTATTGCCGATAGTTTGAATAACCACCCAACGTTTATCGAACACGAAAATCCCAAGGTCTTGTTTAAGCAGTTTGTGGAGCAGCTGGAAAAGAGGCATGCCCTCATTGTGAAGGAGGTCGAGAGAATGTACCCCAAGCCCAACGATTTCGACATGCTCTCCAAAAGGAACCAGGATGCGTGGAACGAGTGGGTAAACCAAGTAGCTGTAATTGGGTTTAACAGCGGCAAGTACGACATCAACCTGATCAAGCGGTATTTTGTCGAAGAAATTGCGCAAGGCGATAAGATCAGGGTAGCGAAGAAAGACAACGACTACATGTTCCTCACAACCTCGAGGTTTAAATTTCTCGACATTAAGAATTTCCTTGCTCCTGGTATGAGCTATGACGGTTGGTGCAAGTCCTTGGAATGTAAGCTCCAAAAGCTTGTGTTTCCATACGAATGGTTGACGAGCCACGGCAAGTTGGACCATGTTGGGCCTGTCGCCCACGAAGACTTCTATAGCCGGCTAAGTGGGAAAAACACGCCATCTCCCGAAGAGTACGAAACATTCCGCGCTGAGTTTTACAAGAGAGGCTGCGTCACCATGATGGACTGGCTGCGCGAGTACAATCTAGCCGATGTGGAACCGTTCATTGAAGCCGTGGACAAGACGAGGTTGCAGTATTACACCGACGAGATAGACATTTTGAAGGATGCGGTAAGTATTCCGGGCGTGTCGATGCGCTACGTTTTGAACAAATGTCTACGGCTGAACTCCAAGTTGGAGCTATACGCTCCAGGGGAACCATGCAAGCACAAGTGCGAGGACTCTTGCTACACCAAAGGTTGTAAGGGTTGTAAAGAGGTACGGAAAGTATGTGAAAAATGTACAAGGAGCGAGGCCTACGAGCTCTTGCGGACGGGGATGGTTGGTGGCCCCGCGATCGTATTCTGTAGGTACCATGAAAGAGACGTGACGGGTATCAGATCTCACGTGTACGAGGAGCCCCACGAGTGTAAGACCATTCTAGGTTACGACGCAAACATGCTCTACCCGAGTACCCTAATGCAAGACTTTCCTTGTGGGAAAGAAGAGCTGATCAGGGTGGCTACACCAACATCAGAAAACAATATCGAGATACTAACGCGAGGTGTGCGAGATGGATCGCTCTTTGGGTTTGCGCAGGTTGATATCGAGGTACCTGAAGATCTGCGTGAAAAATTCAGCGAAATGGCCCCCCTGTTTGTTGTTAAGGAGATACCCGATAATCAAATCCCCGAGCATATGCACGAGTACTTGAAAACTACGGGTCGCAAGCGTGTTCCGGGTACGCGTAAGCTCCTGGGGTTGATGAGAGCTGAAAAGATCTTGCTCTATACCCCTGTACTGAAATGGTACCTTGACCATGGGCTGAAAGTAACTGCTTTTTACCAGTTCCTCAAGTACACTCGAGGTAAGCCATTTGCATGGTTTCCGGAAGTGATTGCCGATGCACGACGACAGGCCGATAAAGACCCCGACAAGCGTATTGCGGGAGATACAGCTAAGTTAAAGGGGAACAGCTTTTACGGCAAGATGATTGAAGACCTAGCGAGACACGCAAATACTACGTTTACGAGGGATGAAAAGGAGGTTGATGCAGCCCTGCGAAGCCCATACCTTGAAGATCTTGAAGAGATTGGAGATGCGTACGAGCTCAGAAGGGACAAACACAAGTGCAGTATCGATAGAGCCTACCAGTGTGGTATCGTGGTGTACCAACTGGCCAAACTTCGTATGTTGGAGTTTTATTATGATTTTCTGGACAAGTACGTGGATCGTCGAGATTTTGAGTATATTTACATGGACACTGACAGTGCGTATTTTGCCATCTCTGGGGAAGAGTTACGGGATGTCGTTCGCCCCAAACTACTTGACACTTACGATAAAGACGTTGAAAACTGGCTCGTCACCAACAATTACTCGAGTCGAACGGGAGGGTTATTCAAAGCAGAATTCATCGGGTTTCGGATGATTGCCCTGACGGCCAAGTGCTATTTCGTCGAAGGGAAAGAAGGTACGAAATTTTCGTGTAAGGGTATGTCGAAGAAGCAAAATGCCGTGACTTGGTTTAGGTACATGAGCACACTGAGGGGTGGTCTAGACATGGCCAAAAACGTAGGTTTTCGGGTGCACAACCAGGGTATGGTCACGTACGAACAGAATAAGCTTGGGCTCTCGGCGTTTTACGATAAAAGAGTTGTACATGACGACGGTATACATACCTCCCCGCTTATGTTTTAAGCAACTTGCCTATTCAGAAATGTTGTAAGCATTTTTGAATAACAAGGTTTTCTAAAAACTGTCCAAAGTTTTGTAAGGTACTACCTTCACAAAACAAAAACAATATGGAGGGGGGCAGAAAATGCACGCAATGTAAGCAGGCTTTACCACTAAACAACTTCAGGGTGATCCAACGTAACGGACAACGAACAAAGCAATGCATCAAATGCGTTGATATAAATAAATCATCAATAGAACGTACCAAATGCCCGCACAAAAAAAGAAGAAACCAATGTCCAACATGCGATCCCCTAGGTTATCTCTATAAGCTTATTTCGAATAGGATTCATAACGCCCTAAATCGTGATACAGAGATATCATCCCAGGAATATCTGGGATGCGACATTGTAACGTTTATAGGTCATATTCAGTCACAGTTTAGGGGCGGGATGAACTGGGGGAATAGATGCAGGTGGCAGTTTCACCACAAGATACCAATAGGGTACAGGGAGAATGGAGAATATCCTAGCGAGGAAGATCAATTGAAAAGGCTGCACTACACTAACATACAACCCATATGGGTTGCAGATAACCAAAAGAAAGGTAATCGATATATCTCCGAGTAGAGTGTAGCCTAGCGTGGTTGATCAAACACACTTCCAATAAATGGAAGTGTGTTTGTATATTGTGGTAATTCTACCCTATGTGATAGTACTACTATTCTATCTAAAATTTCAACCTACAATAAAGAGAATGAGTCAGCTCGCGAATGTATTTGACGACACCTCCACAGAATCTTTTGAACATGTCTAAAAACCTATCGATAAACGCCAAGTTTTAAAGAAAGCTCTGCGCAAAGGCAAAGGGCATCTCTTGCCGAAAAAATGTAACGAGGGCTTTATTGACAAGGCCCCTGATGAGGAAATCGAAAAGGTACATACCGAGTATGTTCAACGAGAGCTCCAGGAGAAGGGAGAAAAGACGGCCAAAGCGCTAACTACTCCCGTAGTCAACCTATACGCAAACATGATTGGGAACTTCGTTGACATCGACAGCGTTGACGATTTACGTAAGGACATTGAAGAAGACCCGATAATCCGAGACGCCATGACGGACCTCGGGATTCTCGTGTACTGCACAATTGGCAGGTGTTTAGCGCCTATCTTGGTGGAGGGACACACGGCGCGGCACATGGTCGAAAAAGATGATGGGGCGGAGACTAACGAGAAAGATCCTTGAGGATCAGGGCCTACAGTAAAATTTCTTATAAGCCATAAGACTTATAAGAAATGAGTGAAGAACCGAGACAAGAAGAGAAAGTCATTACGAGACCAGTAAAGCATCCGGGAAGAGTTGCGCAGGGTCACAAGTTGGCGGCACCGATGAAGTTAAGGACCGAAGAAATGAAACAACAAGAGGGTACTGTAGAATCTACAGTCAAAACCTCTTCTGGGGCCAGTTCCGTACTGTCAAACGTCTACATATACGGCGTGGGTACGCTTGCCGTGCTCGCGATAGGAGTAGGCGTCTGGTATAAATTTGGTGGCAAAAAGATGGGGAAACTCACAAGCCCACGATTCATCCTGAGCCTCAACAGGGCAAAGCTCAGCCCCAAATTGATATTTTTAAAATGCACTAAAAAAATGACTACAAGCAAAGCAATACCTCACATGAAAAGCAACATAACACCCAAAGAGAAGGAAATTTTGGACATGCTCTACGAGACTGTCGTAGATCTCAGTTTTACCTTTGCATATGCTCTTGCAGGTAAGAAATTCCTAGGCATTGCACGACCCTCGGCAAAAATGGACATGAACGACGTTATGAAGATGACGGCCTATTTTGCCGCGGGCAGAGCAAGCCGCGACATGACTGTCTCCAAGGAGTGGATCCCAGCAAGCATCGTACCGAAACAATAAATGATTGTCGCCAGAATTGATAAGGAAATTAAAGGGTCTCAACAAGACGAAAATTACCTACATCTCTATACCTTGTTTTCCCACGACATTGTACCTCGGTACATTGAGCTTTTGAAAACACCCATCAAGATACCCTTTTTTAACCATGGACCCTGTCCCGTCTCTCAGGAAAAGGCGCGCCTCGTCTATAGATATCGCAAGGTATTGCGTTACCTAGATGGTAAGATAGTGTTTGATCCTCTACCCCTCGTATACAAGACCACGTACTGCCCCGGCTGTAAGGGGTCTCTTGTCAACAACCATGGCGGCGCGTGGATTTGTATCGATTGCCTTTCTACATATCCAAAAATACATAAAAAACAGGGCGTTTAATAAAATGCTAGACGTTGTCAAGGAACCACACACCTGCGTTTTTACAGGCCCGACAAGGTGTGGCAAGACGCAACGTGTCCTGGACCTGCTTGAAAACGAGTATAAAAAACACTATTACAACATAGTCATACTATGTCCGACTATACAATGGAATACCACCTACCTTGAGAGAGCCTCGCTCTGGCGGGACGACTATGTGTTCCTAATAAACCCCAAGGATCAACTCTTTGAATGGATTCAAAAATTGTCCTCGTTGCTGGCGGGCGAAGAGACGTTGTTTGTCGTCGACGACATGATATCTGATGAAAACCTCGACAAGCGGAGACAACCCCTGCTTGAATTGGCTATTTCAGGTAGGCACAGGAAGCATAGTTTGTGGCTACTAACCCAGTCTTATACAGCTCTGCCGAAGAACCTTCGAAGGCAGAAAAAACAGCTCTTCATGTGGTACCCCCATGAACGGTCAGATATGAAGCTGATCGACGAAGAAACGAACATGATATCCGATTGGGAGGGGATCAGGACTGAATTGAAAAAGTCCAATCACGCGTGCCTGTACGTAAGATTGGAGCACCCTAGTACTTGGAAAATTCTCGAGTGACCATACAAAAAATCTACCTGAAGATATAACAAAAAAGATGTATTCTCAAAAGCTTGTTATGGTGCTTGCTCCACACGTAGAAATCATATATGACGATTGTGAGGCTCCATGGCTTAAACGAAGCCATGTTGGTAAATATTGTGGGATCCATGCTATATTGCAAACATACAGAAATATTAGGGGGCAAAGCAGATATGAACTTTCGCGATCATCCTCGTCCCGATCAGGTATGCGCGGAGGCGGGAAAAATGGGCACGATATATTTATTTCTGCTGAGGATGTTATGGAAATCTTGGTTCGATGCAAAAGTTTGGATGCTATTAAAATTGCGAGGCGTTGTGGTATAGAAACTCAAAACATAAAGCTTTTATCCAAGGAGGAAGGCACCCTTAACGCTATCAGCACCGCTTTTGATGGTGAAGATATGGTGGTGCAGCATCATGTTGATGGATATAGTATCGACATGTACTTCCCAAGGTACAGATTAGCTATCGAATGTGATGAATTTGGACACGTTGATAGAGATATAGGTTATGAGGTAAAGAGACAAAAACATATCGAGCAAGCCTTGGGATGCACCTTTATACGATATAAACCTGATGCCCCCAACTTCTCCATTTTTCCCATCATTAACAAAATTTATCGTCATGTTAGGCAGTGAACACCCTACCCTGGTCTGGTATGGTTTTATGGGTCGATGTGGTCTAGAAGACTAGGTCTTAAGCAGGCGCTAATTTTACTACCCTTGTGAGTAGTAAAATTACCACTTAAGCGTCGAGGTGAAAACCTCTGGCCGAGCTTCCTCATATTAGAAATGTCTCTACAACTTTCTCTTTACAACGCAATACCCGCGGGAGCCATCGAGACTCTGTTTGACAAGCAAAATCAGCCCCGTTTCAAACGTGCTGATCTGGGGAGGTTTTTAGGAGTTGCTGATATAGCGCACAATTTTCAACATTTGACTGAAGAGACTACAACAAGGCAAGAAATTGTAGGACAGAAGGGTGGGGGTGCCATCCCACCCCTTGGAAGGGGGAAAAATCCGCATGACGTCTTCGTCACATTAGATGGTGCCCTGGAAATTGCTGCCAAATCAAGAAAGCCCAAGGCTGTAGTCTTGACAAAATGGCTAGCTGGGAAGGGGGTGGAAAAATTGCAAGATGAGGTCAGGGAGCAGCGTCAAGCCCTCGAGGAAAGTGATATGGCCCTGGCGCTCCTCGGGGATGATCTAGACGACAGAGACAAGCAACTTGTGGTGCTGGGGGACGAACTTGAGGACAGGGATCGACAACTTGCAATGCTCCAGGACCAAGTAGAAACATTACAGCAACGAGCCGTGCCTTAGCTCGAAGACCCTCAAAAGGATAACGGCATGGTTGTGATCCAGAAGAACAACAACGATCCCTTTCCGTACCTCGCCATCTGTGGTCAACAGGGGTATGTGGCGCAAAATATTCGAAACAAACTTGTTGACCACCCCAACGGTGAGATTGTGGTGCTAGCAGAAACACCAAATGCAATAGTACACTACAACTGGCTTCGAGAGCGTGGGTGTATCGAAGTCAACACGGAGCGTGTTAGACATTTTAGACTTGGTGAAAACTACACACATCAACGTCTCTTGGAGCTTGCGGAATAGGCGACGCCGGTCTCCAAAGTGTAGGGCACCACCCTACACTTTAGTAAAATAGACATTTTAGACCCGTTTGACATCCTACTAGAAACCCATTGAAATAAAAAATATGGAAGAATACGTACAACAACAACAATTTACAAATAAATACAATATCCACGTACCTGTACTACAATGTTGTATCGAGGCTGCGTCAGTTACTGGATATTGCCCGAAATGCTTGGAAAATTTTAGGTTTTGAAATGGACCCTACTAAAAAGGGTTTGAGCACCCCAATGACAAAGAGCTTTTAAACAGGGTAGCATCAGGGGAAAAAGCATGGGCAACATTCGCAAGACGCGAGATTGACGAGGATTTAGAGAATGCTATAAAACGTCGAAGGCTGCATATTGTTAAAAAGGCCGTGAACAAGTATGGTGTTATCTGTTACGAGGTTATCAAAAATAAGGAATTAAGGCTATCAGATTTAGCTGATTTAACAAAAATAAGCGACATCCTCAACTTTCATTTAGCTTATTTGGCAAGAATAGGCGACATCCTCAACTTTCATTATTTGATAAGAATAGGCGACATCCTCAACTTTCGTATAGCAGATAAACTATTGGTTGACATTGACCTTGATAGTGAACCCAATGTTATTAAAGGTATAGTATATGGGTATCCGGTCTATACCCTACATCCCTGGGATTATCTGCGAGATCCATGATGACGAGAATGCTTAATGAGAACTTTTTTTTGTGGTTTAACAAGACCACAAAAAAATCTACCACTCCTTGACATGCTCCGGAGGTACTTCGACATCCCCTGGGCTCAGCATCAACTCTTCCGACACGAAGCTTCTTTCGGGCCCGTCTTTCAAATAGTACAGCACACGACTACCCGCTACAATACGATCCCGCCTGTACGTTTTCTTACTCCAAAAGGCATAAGTTGCACGTCTCTTCGCGTCACCATGCTCCTCTCCTGGTTGTAGCAGATAGAGGTACAACCCATCCTCAGGTAATGGCTTCTCTTTGGGATATTGTTGCCCCTTTGCGAGTGGTACCTCCTCGAGCTTGATCGCCCTACTAGGTTTCATGCCAATCATGGCAGTCTTGGTGTTGTTGAGATTTTTCACTATAGCGTACAAGTGTTTGACCCATGTACTACTAGTCTCCTCAGAGACCAACTCTTGCGCATCTTGGGGCTTAAAGAGTCTCTCAGCGAGTACCTTGTTGTACGCTTCTACAAATGCTGTAAACGTGTGATGGTATTTGGTGGTAGCCCTCTTAATTTCCACACCTTTACCCTCCAACAATTTCGTTACATCTGATTTGAATTCGCTACCATTGTCACACTGGAAGGTTTTAGGATAGCGAAGAGGTCCCGCTTTATAAATGTCCTTGAGTATATCCGCAACCTCGCTAGCTTTTTTCGTACGTAGGAGTCGCGCTACCTTGTACCTCGAGGCCACGTCAATACCCGTGAGAATGTATTTGTAGGTGTTTCCATACAGCTTGTCATAGGGCATGTACAATATATCAAACTGATGCATCTCGTTGGGTCTCGTAATGGTAAAATGAGGATAATCTATACATCTCGGACCTTGAATATGCCGGAGCCAGAGCAGTTGACGAGAAAGCCAATGAGTGACTTTTTGTTTGGATAGGCCAGCTTCTGAGGCTAGGAATTTGATGGCTTTTCGTCCAGTCCAGAGATGTTCGGGAGTGTAGTAAATATTGCTTAAATTCCTCGCCTCCTCCTCGGTAACGATATGTGCTTTTGACATGTTTATTACATGTTTGTTATTCTTTGCTGCTACTCTGAAAAAGAACGAGACAACCGTGCCAATAATCCCAGGTAATGCAGCACCTGCCTTACCTGCCAAGTATTTCAGGAATTTTCCCAATCTTTCCAGCTGCTTTTCTACAAACCCCTTTCCTGCGGCACTTCCTCCTGCACCTGTCGCGGCACCTCCCCCTGTAACTGCGAGTACAATGGTGGAAATGAGTAGACCAACAGCCGAGACGATACTCGCTATAGTCAGACCCTGCTCTTTGAAGAGGATCTTGAGTTTTTCAAGCAGGGACGTGTCATCCCCAGCGACTTTCATCAGCGTCTCCTTGATGTCCTTTAGCTGACTGTGGATGCCTGAGGATAACAGTCCATGTGCTTCTTGCGTGGCCTCTTTTTGATCCTGCAGGTTTTCAATCTCTTTCTTGAGCTTAGCGATGTCCCTGTCCAAGGTAGCTCGTTGTCCCTCGATTGCCCCGACCTTCTTAGCCTCGAGTTGTTTCACCTTGACCTCTGCCTTGTCGATATCGCTATCGTATAGAATCATCTTGCTTTTCAAGTTTTTCAAGTTACCCCGTAAGGTTTGAAGTTCGAGGTTGAGCCCCATTCTCTCGCGTTCAGTGATACCTTCATCAGTGCTGCCAAACGAAGTTTCTTCGATAAGACTCTCCGTCTCATCTAGGACACTCTCGACATTGCATCATTTCAATATCATCACCCTTCTCCTCGATCTTCTCATCGACGTGATTGAACTTTTGCAGGAGTGTCCGGGCCCTTACTTTACTGCTTTTATTGGGTGTTTCATAGTCTGTAAATCCTAGGTTCTGCAGACGCTTTGTGACCAACTTCGTTTGTATCTTGCCAACGGTTTTTAATTTACCATCCAGATTCGTAAGCACGATACCATCGATAGAAAGTTGTCTTCCCATCTTCCAGTTTAAATTCATCGTAATTGTGCGCAGATGGTAGTGGCAACCCCAGTTTCTCGCTAAGACGTTTGTAAATATCGTCGACAAATGATTCTATTGTCTCTTTCCTCTGTCTTGTCGTGACGTCCCCCCGCTGCTGTTCTCCCGGTACTGGCCTTGGCACTGGAGGCTTTGGCGTTGCTGGAGGATCTTCAGGATCTGGAAGGTCCTCCTCTGGCGTGAAATCGTGTTCACATACTGGATTCGTCGGCATCGTTTATTTAAAAAAATCCCCTAAAATAAATGAGTAACTTCGGAGCTAAACTTAATCCCTACGCAGAACTTAAAACGATGCTGGCTATCAAAGGGAAGAAACAGCGCGTAAAGGTAAGCCACGTACCCTCTACAATCAACCAAAACGAAGACCTCTATGTCGACATTCCCAATATGGGACAAAACGATGTCATCTTTCCGCGGAGTATCAAGCTACTGTTTGACCTGGAGCTTACGGGGACAAACACGACACGCACAATCGTGTCTAACCTTGGTAAGGCGTTGGTGCAAAATTTAAGGGTTTGTTATAAATACTGCCAGTGACTCTGGAAAACACCTCCAACCAACACTGAAATGTGGGGGGAGGGGGAAATTGGTTTCTCCAAAACTATTATGAACATGATTGTCTCTGAAATTTGAGACTTAGTTTTTTTAAGTGGCTTTTTTTATAAACGCTTTTGTGTGCGTTTGTGTTGGCTGAATTGAGAACAAGTACTACTGTGTCATTACTTATACTGTGCATGCAGAGCTGGTTGGTTTCCTTGTTTCATAAACTAGGTTCCAGGCCTCCTATTGTCTGTTTGTTTCTTATTGTTTGTCGTATGTGGCAAGAGCTTATATATGCTTATAAATTATGTATACATGACTAAAATTGTTCTTTATATAACATAGACACTTCGTAATATAAAAGAAATGGAAAACACACACGTTCCACACACGTTCTGCACACGTTCCACTCAAGTTCCATAGCCAAGTGTACAAGGGGAGACTGCAGTAGCACACGTTCCACACGTTCCGTCAATTTTTTATAAAAATTAAACTTTACTTCAATTTCATTGAACTTGACGGTACGTGTGGAACGTGTTCAATTTAGGTGCAACCGATGGTGGAGCACCTTGGAACGGGTGTGGAAATTGTGCGGAACATGTGGAACGTGTCACCAAAGCCAAATTTTGGCTCTAAATAAGGGGAACCCCTTGTTAATTTTTTTATGTCATTTACAGACAATCATGTTCATAAATTATTGGAAAAACGGCTTTTGAGCCTTTTTTTAGAATTGCCCCCCTCTCCCCCTACAGTCAGTGTTGATTTTGTGTTGATTTGTGCCCTAAAATACTGCCAGTGACTCTGGAAAACACCTCCAACCAACACTGAAATGTGGGGGGAGGGGGAAAGTGGTTTTTCCAAAACTATTATGAACATGATTGTCTCTAAAATTTGAGACTTAATTTTTTTAAGTGGCTTTTTCTTTAAAAGCTTTTGTGTGCGTTTGTATTGGCTGAATTAGGGACAAGTACTACTGTGTCATTCCTTATACTGTGCATGCAAAGCTGGTTGGTTTCCTTGTTTCATAAACTAGGTTCCAGGCCTCCTATTGTCTGTTTGTTTCTTATTGTTTGTCGTATGTGGCAAGAGCTTATATATGCTTATATATTATGTATACATGATTAAAATTGTTCTTTATATAACATAGACACTTCGTAATATAAAAGAAATGGAAAACACACACGTTCCACACACGTTCCGCACACGTTCCACTCAAGTTCCATAGTCAAGTGTACAAGGGGAGACTGCAGTAGCACACGTTCCACACGTTCCGTCAATTTTTTATAAAAATTAAACTTTACTTCAATTTCATTGAATTTGACGGTACGTGTGGAACGTGTTCAATTTAGGTGCAACAGATGGTGGAGCACCTTGAAACGGGTGTGGAACTTGTGCGGAACGTGTGGAACGTGTCACCAAAGCAAAATTTTGGCTCTAAATAAGGGGAACCCCTTTTCAATTTTTTTATGTCATTTACAGATGTCTCTAAAATTGGAGACTTAGTTTTTTTAATTGGCTTTTTTTATAAAAGCTTTTGTGTGCGTATGTGTTGGCTGAATTGAGGACAAGTACTACTGTGTCATTACTTATACTGTGCCTGCAGAGCTGGTTGGTTTCCTTCTTTCATAAACTAGGTTCCAGGCCTCCTATTGTCTGTTTGTTTCTTATTGTTTGTCGTATGTGGCAAGAGCTTATATATGCTGATATATTATGTATACATGACTAAAATTGTTCTTTATATAACATAGACACTTCGTAATATAAAAGAAATGGAAAACACACACGTTCCGCACACGTTCCACTCAAGTTCCATGGCCAAGTGTACAAGGGGAGACTGCGGTAGCACACGTTCCACACGTTCCGTCAATTTTTTATAAAAATTAAACTTTACTTCAATTTCATTGAATTTGACGGTACGTGTGGAACGTGTTCAATTTAGGTGCAACCGATGGTGGAGCACCTCTGAACGGGTGTGGAACTTGTGCGGAACGTGTGGAACGTGTCATCAAAGCAAAATTTTGGCTCTATATAAGGGGAACCCCTTTTCAATTTTTTTATGTCATTGACAGACAATCATGTTCATAAATTATTGGAAAAACGGCTTTTGAGCCTTTTTTCAGAATTCCCCCCCCCTCTCCCCCTACAGTCAGTGTTGATTTGTGCCCCAAAATACTGCCAGTGACTCTGGAAAACACCTCCAACCAACACTGAAATGTGGGGGGAGGGGGAAAGTGGTTTTTCCAAAACTATTATGAACATGATTGTCTCTAAAATTTGAGACTTAATTTTTTTAAGTGGCTTTTTCTTTAAAAGCTTTTGTGTGCGTTTGTATTGGCTGAATTAGGGACAAGTACTACTGTGTCATTTCTTATACTGTGCATGCAGAGCTGGTTAGTTTCCTTGTTTCATAAACTAGGTTCCAGGCCTCCTATTGTCTGTTTGTTTCTTATTGTTTGTCGTATGTGGCAAGAGCTTATATATGCTTATATATTATGTATACATGACTAAAATTGTTCTTTATATAACATAGACACTTCGTAATATAAAAGAAATGGAAAACACACACGTTCCACACACGTTCCACTCAAGTTCCATAGCCAAGTGTACAAGGGGAGACTGCAGTAGCACACGTTCCACACGTTCCGTCAATTGTTTATAAAAATTAAACTTTACTTCAATTTCATTGAATTTGACGGTACGTGTGGAACGTGTTCAATTTAGGTGCAACCGATGGTGGAGCACCTCTGAACGGGTGTGGAACTTGTGCGGAACGTGTGGAACGTGTCACCAAAGCAAAATTTTGGCTCTAAATAAGGGGAACACCTTTTCAATTTTTTTATGTCATTTACAGACAATCATGTTCATAAAATATTGGAAAAACGGCTTTTGAGCCTTTTTTCAGAATTCCCCCCCCCCCTCTCCCCCTACAGTCAGTGTTGATGTTGTGTTGATTTGTGCCCCAAAATACTGCCAGTGACTCTGGAAAACACATCCAACCAACACTCAAATGTGGGGGGAGGGGGAAAGTGGTTTTTCCAAAACTATTATGAACATGATTGTCTCTAAAATTGGAGACTTAGTTTTTTTAAGTGGCTTTTTTTATAAAAGCTTTTGTGTGCGTTTGTGTTGGCTGAATTAAGGACAAGTACTACTGTGTCATTCCTTATACTGTGCATGCAAAGCTGGTTGGTTTCCTTGTTTCATAAACTAGGTTCCAGGCCTCCTATTGTCTGTTTGTTTCTTATTGTTTGTCGTATGTGGCAAGAGCTTATATATGCTTATATATTATGTATGCATGACTAAAATTGTTCTTTATATAACATAGACACTTCGTAATATAAAAGAAATGGAAAACACACACGTTCCACACACGTTCCGCACACGTTCCACTCAAGTTCCATGGCCAAGTGTACAAGAGGAGACTGCAGTAGCACACGTTCCACACGTTCCGTCAATTTTTTATAAAAATTAAACTTTACTTCAATTTCATTGAATTTGACGGTACGTGTGGAACGTGTTCAATTTAGGTGCAACCGATGGTGGAGCACCTTGAAACGGGTGTGGAACTTGTGCGGAACGTGTGGAACGTTTCACCAAAGCAAAATTTTGGCTCTAAATAAGGGGAACCCCTTTTCAATTTTTTATGTCATTGACAGACAATCATGTTCATAAATTATTGGAAAAACGGCTTTTGAGCCTTTTTTCAGAATTCCCCCCCCTCTCCCCCTACAGTCAGTGTTGATTTGTGCCCCAAAATACTGCCAGTGACTCTGGAAAACACCTCCAACCAACACTGAAATGTGGGGGGAGGGGGAAAGTGGTTTTTCCAAAACTATTATGAACATGATTGACTCTAAAATTTGAGACTTAATTTTTTTAAGTGGCTTTTTCTTTAAAAGCTTTTGTGTGCGTTTGTATTGGCTGAATTAGGGACAAGTACTACTGTGTCATTTCTTATACTGTGCATGCAGAGCTGGTTAGTTTTCTTGTTTCATAAACTAGGTTCCAGGCCTCCTATTGTCTGTTTGTTTCTTATTGTTTGTCGTATGTGGCAAGAGCTTATATATGCTTATAAATTATGTATACATGACTAAAATTGTTCTTTATATAACATAGACACTTCGTAATATAAAAGAAATGGAAAACACACACGTTCCGCACACGTTCCGCACACGTTCCACTCAAGTTCCATAGTCAAGTGTACAAGGGGAGACTACAGTAGCACACGTTCCACACGTTCCATCAATTTTTTATAAAAATTAAACTTTACTTCAATTTCATTGCATTTGACGGTACGTGTGGAACGTGTTTAATTTAGGTGCAACCGATGGTGGAGCACCTCTGAACGGGTGTGGAACTTGTGCGGAACGTGTGGAACGTGTCACCAAAGCAAAATTTTGGCTCTAAATAAGGGCAACCCCTTTTCAATTTTTTTATGTCATTTACGGACAATCATGTTCATAAATTATTGGAAAAACGGCTTTTGAGCCTTTTTTCAGAATTCCCCCCCCTCTCCCCCTACAGTCAGTGTTGATTTTGTGTTGATTTGTGCCCCAAAATACTGCCAGTGACTCTGGAAAACACTTCCAACCAACATTGAAATGTGGGGGGAGGGGGAAAGTGGTTTTTCCAAAACTATTATGAACATGATTGTCTCTAAAATTGGAGACTTAGTTTTTTTAAGTGGTTTTTTTTATAAAAGCTTTTGTGTGCGTTTGTGTTGGCTGAATTAAGGACAAGTACTACTGTGTCATTCCTTATACTGTGCATTCAGAGCTGGTTGGTTTCCTTGTTTCATAAACTAGGTTCCAGGCCTCCTATTGTATGTTTGTTTCTTATTGTTTGTCGTATGTGGCAAGAGCTTATATATGCTTATATATTATGTATACATGACTAAAATTGTTCTTTATATAACATAGACACTTCGTAATATAAAAGAAAGGGAAAACACACACGTTCCACACACGTTCCGCACACGTTCCGCACACGTTCCATAGTCAAGTGTACAAGGGGAGACTACAGTAGCACACGTTCCACACGTTCCATCAATTTTTTATAAAAATTAAACTTTACTTCAATTTCATTGCATTTGACGGTACGTGTGGAACGTGTTTAATTTAGGTGCAACCGATGGTGGAGCACCTCTGAACGGGTGTGGAACTTGTGCGGAACGTGTGGAACGTGTCACCAAAGCAAAATTTTGGCTCTAAATAAGGGGAACCCCTTTTCAATTTTTTTATGTCATTTACGGACAATCATGTTCATAAATTATTGGAAAAACGGCTTTTGAGCCTTTTTTCAGAATTCCCCCCCCTCTCCCCCTACAGTCAGTGTTGATTTTGTGTTGATTTGTGCCCCAAAATACTGCCAGTGACTCTGGAAAACACTTCCAACCAACATTGAAATGTGGGGGGAGGGGGAAAGTGGTTTTTCCAAAACTATTATGAACATGATTGTCTCTAAAATTGGAGACTTAGTTTTTTTAAGTGGTTTTTTTTATAAAAGCTTTTGTGTGCGTTTGTGTTGGCTGAATTAAGGACAAGTACTACTGTGTCATTCCTTATACTGTGCATTCAGAGCTGGTTGGTTTCCTTGTTTCATAAACTAGGTTCCAGGCCTCCTATTGTATGTTTGTTTCTTATTGTTTGTCGTATGTGGCAAGAGCTTATATATGCTTATATATTATGTATACATGACTAAAATTGTTCTTTATATAACATAGACACTTCGTAATATAAAAGAAAGGGAAAACACACACGTTCCACACACGTTCCGCACACGTTCCGCACACGTTCTACTCAAGCTCCATAGCCAAGTGTACAAGGGGAGATTGCAGTAGCACACGTTCCACACGTTCCGTCAATTTTTTATAAAAATTAAACTTTACTTCAATTTCATTGAATTTGACGGTACGTGTGGAACGTGTTCAATTTAGGTGCAACCGATGGTGGAGTACCTTGGAACGGGTGTGGAACTTGTGCGGAACGTGTGGAACGTGTCACCAAGGCAAAATTTTGGCTCTAAATAAGGGGAGTCCCTTTTCCATTTTTTTATGCCATTTACAGACAATCATATTCATAAATTATTGGAAAAACGGCTTTTTGAGACTTTTTTCAGAATTTCCCCCCTCTCCACCTACATTCAGTGTTGATTTTGTGTTGATTTGTGCCCCAAAATACTGCCAGTGACTCTGGAAAAAACCTCCTAGCAACACTGATGTGTGGAGGGAGGGGGAAAGTGGGTTTTCCAAAACTATTATGAACATGATTGTCTGTAATATTTGAGACTTAGTTTTTTTACGTGGCTTTTTCTTTAAAAGCTTTTGTGTGCGTTTGTGTTGGCTGAATTAAGGACAAGTACTACTGTGTCATTTCTTATACTATGCATACAGAGCTGGTTGGTTTCCTTGTTTCATAAACTAGGTTCCAGGCCTCCTATTGTCTGTTTGTTTCTTATTCTTTGTCGTATGTGGCAAGAGCTTATATATGCGTATATATTATGTATACATGACTAAAATTGTTCTTTATATAACATAGACACTTCGTAATATAAAAGAAATGGAAAACACACAAGTTCCACACACGTTCCACTCAAGTTCCGTAGCCAAGTGTACAAGGGGAGACTGCAGTAGCGCACGTTCCACACGTTCCGTCAATTCTTTATAAAATTTAAACTTTACTTCAATTTCATTGAATTTGACGGTACGTGTGGAACGTGTTCAATTTATGTGCAACCGATGGTGGAGCACCTCTGAACGGGTGTGGAACTTGTGCGGAACGTGTGGAACGTGTCACCAAAGCAAAATTTTGGCTCTAAATAAGGGCAACCCCTTTTCAATTTTTTTATGTCATTTACGGACAATCATGTTCATAAATTATTGGAAAAACGGCTTTTGAGCCTTTTTTCAGAATTCCCCCCCCCTCTCCCCCTACAGTCAGTGTTGATTTTGTGTTGATTTGTGCCCCAAAACACTGCCAGTGACTCTGGAAAACACTTCCAACCAACATTGAAATGTGGGGGGAGGGGGAAAGTGGTTTTTCCAAAACTATTATGAACATGATTGTCTCTAAAATTGGAGACTTAGTTTTTTTAAGTGGCTTTTTTTATAAAAGCTTTTGTGTGCGTTTGTGTTGGCAGAATTAAGGACAAGTACTACTGTGTCATTCCTTATACTGTGCATTCAGAGCTGGTTGGTTTCCTTGTTTCATAAACTAGGTTCCAGGCCTCCTATTGTATGTTTGTTTCTTATTGTTTGTCGTATGTGGCAAGAGCTTATATATGCTTATATATTATGTATACATGACTAAAATTGTTCTTTATATAACATAGACACTTCGTAATATAAAAGAAATGGAAAACACACACGTTCCGCACACGTTCCGCACACGTTCCACTCAAGTTCCATAGTCAAGTGTACAAGGGGAGACTACAGTAGCACACGTTCCACACGTTCCGTCAATTTTTTATAAAAATTAAACTTTACTTCAATTTCATTGCATTTGACGGTACGTGTGGAACGTGTTTAATTTAGGTGCAACCGATGGTGGAGCACCTCTGAACGGGTGTGGAACTTGTGCGGAACGTGTGGAACGTGTCACCAAAGCAAAATTTTGGCTCTAAATAAGGGCAACCCCTTTTCAATTTTTTTATGTCATTTACGGACAATCATGTTCATAAATTATTGGAAAAACGGCTTTTGAGCCTTTTTTCAGAATTCCCCCCCCTCTCCCCCTAGAGTCAGTGTTGATTTTGTGTTGATTTGTGCCCCAAAATACTGCCAGTGACTCTGGAAAACACTTCCAACCAACATTGAAATGTGGGGGGAGGGGGAAAGTGGCTTTTCCAAAACTATTATGAACATGATTGTCTCTAAAATTGGAGACTTAGTTTTTTTAAGTGGTTTTTTTTATAAAAGCTTTTGTGTGCGTTTGTGTTGGCTGAATTAAGGACAAGTACTACTGTGTCATTCCTTATACTGTGCATTCAGAGCTGGTTGGTTTCCTTGTTTCATAAACTAGGTTCCAGGCCTCCTATTGTATGTTTGTTTCTTATTGTTTGTCGTATGTGGCAAGAGCTTATATATGCTTATATATTATGTATACATGACTAAAATTGTTCTTTATATAACATAGACACTTCGTAATATAAAAGAAAGGGAAAACACACACGTTCCACACACGTTCCGCACACGTTCCGCACACGTTCTACTCAAGCTCCATAGCCAAGTGTACAAGGGGAGATTGCAGTAGCACACGTTCCACACGTTCCGTCAATTTTTTATAAAAATTAAACTTTACTTCAATTTCATTGAATTTGACGGTACGTGTGGAACGTGTTCAATTTAGGTGCAACCGATGGTGGAGTACCTTGGAACGGGTGTAGAACTTGTGCGGAACGTGTGGAACGTGTCACCAAGGCAAAATTTTGGCTCTAAATAAGGGGAGTCCCTTTTCCATTTTTTTATGCCATTTACAGACAATCATGTTCATAAATTATTGGAAAAACGGCTTTTTGAGACTTTTTTCGGAATTTCCCCCCTCTCCACCTACATTCAGTGTTGATTTGTGTTGATTTGTGCCCCAAAATACTGCCAGTGACTCTGGAAAAAACCTCCTAGCAACACTGATGTGTGGAGGGAGGGGGAAAGTGGGTTTTCCAAAACTATTATGAACATGATTGTCTGTAATATTTGAGACTTAGTTTTTTTACGTGGCTTTTTCTTTAAAAGCTTTTGTGTGCGTTTGTGTTGGCTGAATTAAGGACAAGTACTACTGTGTCATTTCTTATACTATGCATACAGAGCTGGTTGGTTTCCTTGTTTCATAAACTAGGTTCCAGGCCTCCTATTGTCTGTTTGTTTCTTATTCTTTGTCGTATGTGGCAAGAGCTTATATATGCGTATATATTATGTATACATGACTAAAATTGTTCTTTATATAACATAGACACTTCGTAATATAAAAGAAATGGAAAACACACAAGTTCCACACACGTTCCACTCAAGTTCCGTAGCCAAGTGTACAAGGGGAGACTGCAGTAGCGCACGTTCCACACGTTCCGTCAATTCTTTATAAAATTTAAACTTTACTTCAATTTCATTGAATTTGACGGTACGTGTGGAACGTGTTCAATTTATGTGCAACCGATGGTGGAGCACCTTGAAACGGGTGTGGAACTTGTGCGGAACGTGTGGAACGTATCACGAAAGAAAAATTTTGGCTCTAAATAAGGGGAACCTTTTTCAATTTTTTATGTCATTAACAGATGTGTCAAAAATTGGAGACTTAGTTTTTTTAAGTGGCTTTTTTTATAAAAGCTTTTGTGTGCGTTTGTGTTGGCTGAATTGAGGACAAGTACTACTGTGTCATTACTTATACTGTGCATGCAGAGCTGGCTGGTTTCCTTCTTTCATAAACTAGGTTCCAGGCCTCCTATTGTCTGTTTGTTTCTTATTGTTTGTCGTATGTGGCAAGAGCTTATATATGCTTATATATTATGTATACATGACTAAAATTGTTCTTTGTATAACATAGGCACTTCGTAATATAAAAGAAATGGAAAACACACACGTTCCACACACGTTCCGCACACGTTCCACTCAAGTTCCATAGCCAAGTGTACAAGGGGAGACTGCAGTATGACATGTTCCACACGTTCCGTAAATTTTTTATAAAAAATTAAACTTTACTACAATTTCATTGAATTTGACGGTACGTGTGGAACGTGTTCAATTTAGGTGCAACCGATGGTGGAGCACCTTGGAACGGGTGTGGAACTTGTGCAGAACGTGTGGCACGTGTCACAAAAGCAAAAGTGTGGCTCTAAATAAGGGGAACCCCTTTTCAAACTTTTTATGTCATTTACAGACAATCATGTTCATAAATTATTGGAAAAACGGCTTTTGAGCCTTTTTTCCGAATTTTCCCCCTCTCCCCCATACAGTCAGTGTTGATTTTGTGTTGATTTGTGCCCCAAAATACTGCCAGTGACTCTGGAAAAGACCTCCAACCAACACTGATGTGTGGGGGGAGGGGGAAAGTGGTTTCTCCAAAACTATTATGAACATGATTGTCTCTAAAATTGGAGACTTAGTTTTTTTAAGTGGCTTTTTTTATAAAAGCTTTTGTGTGCGTTTGTGTTGGCTGAGTTAAGGACAAGTACTACTGTGTCATTCCTTATACTGTGCATGCAGAGCTGGTTGGTTTCCTTGTTTCATAAACTAGGTTCCAGGCCTCCTATTTTCTGTTTGTTTCTTATTGTTTGTCGTATGTGGCAAGAGCTTATATATGCTTATATATTATGTATACATGACTAAAATTGTTCTTTATATAACATAGACACTTCGTAATATAAAAGAAATGGAAACACACACACGTTCCACACACGTTCCACTCAAGTTCCATAGCCAAGTGTACAAGGGGAGACTGCAGTAGCACACGTTCCACACGTTCCGTAAATTTTTTATAAAAATTAAACTTCACTACAATTTCATTGAATTTGACGGTACGTGTGGAACGTGTTCAATTTAGGTGCAACCGATGGTGGAGCACCTTGGAACGGGTGTGGAACTTGTGCAGAACGTGTGGAACGTGTCACGAAAGCAAAATTTTGGCTCTAAATAAGGGGAACCCTTTTCAATTTTTTAATGTCATTTACAGATGTCTCAAAAATTGGAGACTTAGTTTTTTTAATTGGCTTTTTTTATAAAAGCTTTTGTGTGCGTTTGTGTTGGCTGAATTGAGGACAAGTACTACTGTGTCATTACTTATACTGTGCATGCAGAGCTGGTTGGTTTCCTTCTTTCATAAACTAGGCTCCAAGCCTCCTATTGTCTGTTTGTTTCTTATTGTTTGTCGTATGTGGCAAGAGCTTATATATGCTTATATATTATGTATACATGACTAAAATTGTTCTTTATATAACATAGACACTTCGTAATATAAAAGAAATGGAAAAACACACACGTTCCACACACGTTCCGCACACGTTCCACTCAAGTTCCATGGCCAAGTGTACAAGAGGAGACTGCAGTAGCACACGTTCCACACGTTCCGTCAATTTTTTATAAAAATTAAACTTTACTTCAATTTCATTGAATTTGACGGTACGTGTGGAACGTGTTCAATTTAGGTGCAACCGATGGTGGAGCACCTTGAAACGGGTGTGGAACTTGTGCGGAACGTGTGGAACGTGTCACCAAAGCAAAATTTTGGCTCTAAATAAGGGGAACACCTTTGCAATTTTTTTGTGTCATTTACAGACAATCATGTTCATAAATTATTGGAAAAACGGTTTTTGAGCGTTTTTTCAGAATTTCCCACCTCTCCCCTTACAGTCAGTGTTGATTTTGTGTTGATTTGTGCCCCAAAATACTGCCAGTGACTCTGGAAAAGGCCTCCAACCAACACTGAAGTGTGGAGGGAGGGGGAAAGAGGTTTTTCCAAAACTATTATGAACATGATTTTCTCTAAAATTTGAGACTTAGTTTTTTTAAGTGGTTTTTTATAAAAGCTTTTGTGTGCGTTTGTGTTGGCTGAATTAAAGACAAGTACTACTGTGTCATTCCTTATACTGTGCATGCAGTGCTGGTTGGTTTTCTTGTTTCATAAACTATGTTCCAGGCCTCCTATTGTCTGTTTGTTTCTTATTGTTTGTCGTATGTGGCAAGAGCTTATATATGCTTATATATTATGTATACATGACTAAAATTGTTCTTTATATAACATAGACACTTCGTAATATAAAAGAAATGGAAAACACACACGTTCCACACACGTTCCGCACACGTTCCACTCAAGTTCCCTGGCCAAGTGTACAAGAGGAGACTGCAGTAGCACACGTTCCACACGTTCCGTCAATTTTTTATAAAAATTAAACTTTACTTCAATTTCATTGAATTTGACGGTACGTGTGGAACGTGTTCAATTTAGGTGCAACCGATGGTGGAGCACCTTGAAACGGGTGTGGAACTTGTGCGGAACGTGTGGAACGTGTCACCAAAGCAAAATTTTGGCTCTAAATAAGGGGAACCCCTTTTCAATTTTTTATGTCATTGACAGACAATCATGTTCATAAATTATTGGAAAAACGGCTTTTGAGCCTTTTTTCAGAATTTCCCCCCCTCTCCCCCTACAGTCAGTGTTGATTTGTGCCCCAAAATACTGCCAGTGACTCTGGAAAACACCTCCAACCAACACTGAAATGTGGGGGGAGGGGGAAAGTGGTTTTTCCAAAACTATTATGAACATGATTGACTCTAAAATTTGAGACTTAATTTTTTTAAGTGGCTTTTTCTTTAAAAGCTTTTGTGTGCGTTTGTATTGGCTGAATTAGGGACAAGTACTACTGTGTCATTTCTTATACTGTGCATGCAGAGCTGGTTAGTTTCCTTGTTTCATAAACTAGGTTCCAGGCCTCCTATTGTCTGTTTGTTTCTTATTGTTTGTCGTATGTGGCAAGAGCTTATATATGCTTATAAATTATGTATACATGACTAAAATTGTTCTTTATATAACATAGACACTTCGTAATATAAAAGAAATGGAAAACACACACGTTCCGCACACGTTCCGCACACGTTCCACTCAAGTTCCATAGTCAAGTGTACAAGGGGAGACTACAGTAGCGCACGTTCCACACGTTCCGTCAATTTTTTATAAAAACTAAACTTTACTTCAATTTCATTGCATTTGACGGTACGTGTGGAACGTGTTTAATTTAGGTGCAACCGATGGTGGAGCACCTCTGAACGGGTGTGGAACTTGTGCGGAACGTGTGGAACGTGTCACCAAAGCAAAATTTTGGCTCTAAATAAGGGCAACCCCTTTTCAATTTTTTTATGTCATTTACGGACAATCATGTTCATAAATTATTGGAAAAACGGCTTTTGAGCCTTTTTTCAGAATTCCCCCCCCTCTCCCCATACAGTCAGTGTTGATTTTGTGTTGATTTGTGCCCCAAAATACTGCCAGTGACTCTGGAAAACACTTCCAACCAACATTGAAATGTGGGGGGAGGGGGAAAGTGGTTTTTCCAAAACTATTATGAACATGATTGTCTCTAAAATTGGAGACTTAGTTTTTTTAAGTGGTTTTTTTTATAAAAGCTTTTGTGTGCGTTTGTGTTGGCTGAATTAAGGACAAGTACTACTGTGTCATTCCTTATACTGTGCATTCAGAGCTGGTTGGTTTCCTTGTTTCATAAACTAGGTTCCAGGCCTCCTATTGTATGTTTGTTTCTTATTGTTTGTCGTATGTGGCAAGAGCTTATATATGCTTATATATTATGTATACATGACTAAAATTGTTCTTTATATAACATAGACACTTCGTAATATAAAAGAAAGGGAAAACACACACGTTCCACACACGTTCCGCACACGTTCCGCACACGTTCTATTCAAGCTCCATAGCCAAGTGTACAAGGGGAGATTGCAGTAGCACACGTTCCACACGTTCCGTCAATTTTTTATAAAAATTAAACTTTACTTCAATTTCATTGAATTTGACGGTACGTGTGGAACGTGTTCAATTTAGGTGCAACCGATGGTGGAGTACCTTGGAACGGGTGTGGAACTTGTGCGGAACGTGTGGAACGTGTCACCAAGGCAAAATTTTGGCTCTAAATAAGGGGAGTCCCTTTTCCATTTTTTTATGCCATTTACAGACAATCATATTCATAAATTATTGGAAAAACGGCTTTTTGAGACTTTTTTCAGAATTTCCCTCCTCTCCACCTACATTCAGTGTTGATTTTGTGTTGATTTGTGACCCAAAATACTGCCAGTGACTGTGGAAAAAACCTCCTAGCAACACTGATGTGTGGAGGGAGGGGGAAAGTGGGTTTTCCAAAACTATTATGAACATGATTGTCTGTAATATTTGAGACTTAGTTTTTTTACGTGGCTTTTTCTTTAAAAGCTTTTGTGTGCGTTTGTGTTGGCTGAATTAAGGACAAGTACTACTGTGTCATTTCTTATACTATGCATACAGAGCTGGTTGGTTTCCTTGTTTCAAAAACTAGGTTCCAGGCCTCCTATTGTCTGTTTGTTTCTTATTCTTTGTCGTATGTGGCAAGAGCTTATATATGCGTATATATTATGTATACATGACTAAAATTGTTCTTTATATAACATAGACACTTCGTAATATAAAAGAAATGGAAAACACACAAGTTCCACACACGTTCCACTCAAGTTCCGTAGCCAAGTGTACAAGGGGAGACTGCAGTAGCGCACGTTCCACACGTTCCGTCAATTCTTTATAAAATTTAAACTTTACTTCAATTTCATTGAATTTGACGGTACGTGTGGAACGTGTTCAATTTATGTGCAACCGATGGTGGAGCACCTTGAAACGGGTGTGGAACTTGTGCGGAACGTGTGGAACGTATCACGAAAGAAAAATTTTGGCTCTAAATAAGGGGAACCTTTTTCAATTTTTTTATGTCATTAACAGATGTGTCAAAAATTGGAGACTTAGTTTTTTTAAGTGGCTTTTTTTATAAAAGCTTTTGTGTGCGTTTGTGTTGGCTGAATTGAGGACAAGTACTACTGTGTCATTACTTATACTGTGCATGCAGAGCTGGCTGGTTTCCTTCTTTCATAAACTAGGTTCCAGGCCTCCTATTGTCTGTTTGTTTCTTATTGTTTGTCGTATGTGGCAAGAGCTTATATATGCTTATATATTATGTATACATGACTAAAATTGTTCTTTGTATAACATAGGCACTTCGTAATATAAAAGAAATGGAAAACACACACGTTCCACACACGCTCCGCACACGTTCCACTCAAGTTCCATAGCCAAGTGTACAAGGGGAGACTGCAGTATGACATGTTCCACACGTTCCGTAAATTTTTTATAAAAAATTAAACTTTACTACAATTTCATTGAATTTGACGGTACGTGTGGAACGTGTTCAATTTAGGTGCAACCGATGGTGGAGCACCTTGGAACGGGTGTGGAACTTGTGCAGAACGTGTGGCACGTGTCACAAAAGCAAAAGTGTGGCTCTAAATAAGGGGAACCCCTTTTCAAACTTTTTATGTCATTTACAGACAATCATGTTCATAAATTATTGGAAAAACGGCTTTTGAGCCTTTTTTCCGAATTTTCCCCCTCTCCCCCATACAGTCAGTGTTGATTTTGTGTTGATTTGTGCCCCAAAATACTGCCAGTGACTCTGGAAAAGACCTCCAACCAACACTGATGTGTGGGGGGAGGGGGAAAGTGGTTTCTCCAAAACTATTATGAACATGATTGTCTCTAAAATTGGAGACTTAGTTTTTTTAATTGGCTTTTTTTATAAAAGCTTTTGTGTGCGTTTGTGTTGGCTGAGTTAAGGACAAGTACTACTGTGTCATTCCTTATACTGTGCATGCAGAGCTGGTTGGTTTCCTTGTTTCATAAACTAGGTTCCAGGCCTCCTATTTTCTGTTTGTTTCTTATTGTTTGTCGTATGTGGCAAGAGCTTATATATGCTTATATATTATGTATACATGACTAAAATTGTTCTTTATATAACATAGACACTTCGTAATATAAAAGAAATGGAAACACACACACGTTCCACACACGTTCCACTCAAGTTCCATAGCCAAGTGTACAAGGGGAGACTGCAATAGCACACGTTCCACACGTTCCGTAAATTTTTTATAAAAATTAAACTTCACTACAATTTCATTGAATTTGACGGTACGTGTGGAACGTGTTCAATTTAGGTGCAACCGATCGTGGAGCACCTTGGAACGGGTGTGGAACTTGTGCAGAACGTGTGGAACGTGTCACGAAAGCAAAATTTTGGCTCTAAATAAGGGGAACCCTTTTCAATTTTTTTATGTCATTTACAGATGTCTCAAAAATTGGAGACTTAGTTTTTTTAATTGGCTTTTTTTATAAAAGCTTTTGTGTGTGTTTGTGTTGGCTGAATTGAGGACAAGTACTACTGTGTCATTACTTATACTGTGCATGCAGAGCTGGTTGGTTTCCTTCTTTCATAAACTAGGCTCCAGGCCTCCTATTGTCTGTTTGTTTCTTATTGTTTGTCGTATGTGGCAAGAGCTTATATATGCTTATATATTATGTATACATGACTAAAATTGTTCTTTATATAACATAGACACTTCGTAATATAAAAGAAATGGAAAACACACACGTTCCACACACGTTCCGCACACGTTCCACTCAAGTTCCATGGCCAAGTGTACAAGAGGAGACTGCAGTAGCACACGTTCCACACGTTCCGTCAATTTTTTATAAAAATTAAACTTTACTTCAATTTCATTGAATTTGACGGTACGTGTGGAACGTGTTCAATTTAGGTGCAACCGATGGTGGAGCACCTTGAAACGGGTGTGGAACTTGTGCGGAACGTGTGGAACGTGTCACCAAAGCAAAATTTTGGCTCTAAATAAGGGGAACACCTTTGCAATTTTTTTGTGTCATTTACAGACAATCATGTTCATAAATTATTGGAAAAACGGTTTTTGAGAGTTTTTTCAGAATTTCCCACCTCTCCCCCTACAGTCAGTGTTGATTTTGTGTTGATTTGTGCCCCAAAATACTGCCAGTGACTCTGGAAAAGGCCTCCAACCAACACTGAAGTGTGGAGGGAGGGGGAAAGAGGTTTTTCCAAAACTATTATGAACATGATTGTCTCTAAAATTTGAGACTTAGTTTTTTTAAGTGGTTTTTTATAAAAGCTTTTGTGTGCGTTTGTGTTGGCTGAATTAAAGACAAGTACTACTGTGTCATTCCTTATACTGTGCATGCAGTGCTGGTTGGTTTTCTTGTTTCATAAACTATGTTCCAGGCCTCCTATTGTCTGTTTGTTTCTTATTGTTTGTCGTATGTGGCAAGAGCTTATATATGCTTATATATTATGTATACATGACTAAAATTGTTCTTTATATAACATAGACACTTCGTAATATAAAAGAAATGGAAACACACACACGTTCCACACACGTTCCACTCAAGTTCCATAGCCAAGTGTACAAGGGGAGACTGCAGTAGCACACGTTCTACACGTTCCGTAAATTATTTATAAAAATTAAACTTCACTACAATTTCATTGAATTTGACGGTACGTGTGGAACGTGTTCAATTTAGGTGCAACCGATAGTGGAGCACCTTGGAGCGGGTGTGGAACTTGTGCGGAACGTGTGGCACGTGTCACCAAAGCAAAAGTTTGGCTCTAAATAAGGGGAACCCCTTCAAATTTTTTATGTCATTTACAGACAATCATGTTCATAAATTATTGGAAAAACGGCTTTGAGCCTTTTTCAGAATTTCCCCCCTCTCCCCCTACAGTCAGTGTTGATGTTGTGTTGATTTGTGCCCCAAAATACTGCCAGTGACTCTGGAAAACACATCCAACCAACACTGAAATGTGGGGGGAGGGGGAAAGTAGTTTTTACAAAACTATTATGAACATCATTGTCTCTAAAATTGGAGACTTAGTTTTTTAAGTGACTTTTTTGATAAAAGCTTTTGGGTGCGTTTGTGTTGGCTGAATTGAGGACAAGTACTACTGTGTCATTACTTGTACTGTGCATGCAGAGCTGGTTGGTTTCTTTGTTTCGTAAACTAGGTTCCAGTCCTCCTATTGTCTGTTTGTTTCTTATTGTTTGTCGTATGTGGCAAGAGCTTATATATGCTTATATATTATGTATACATGACTAAAATTGTTCTTTATATAACATAGACACTTCGTAATATAAAAGAAATGGAAAACAGACACGTTCCACACACGTTCCACTCAAGTGCCATAGCCAAGTGTACAAGGGGAGACTGCAGTAGCACACGTTCCAGACGTTCCGTCAATTTTTTATAAAAATTAAACTTCACTACAATTTCATTGAATTTGACGGTACGTGTGGAACGTGTTCAATTTAGGTGCAACCGATGGTGGAGCACCTTGGAACGGGTGTGGAACTTGTGCAGAACGTGTGGAACGTGTCACGAAAGCAAAATTTTGGCTCTAAATAAGGGGAACCCTTTTCAATTTTTTTATGTCATTTACAGATGTCTCAAAAATTGGAGACTTAGTTTTTTTAATTGGCTTTTTTTATAAAAGCTTTTGTGTGCGTTTGTGTTGGATGAATTGAGGACAAGTACTACTGTGTCATTACTTATACTGTGCATGCAGAGCTGGTTGGTTTCCTTCTTTCATAAACTAGGCTCCAGGCCTCCTATTGTCTGTTTGTTTCTTATTGTTTGTCGTATGTGGCAAGAGCTTATATATGCTTATATATTATGTATACATGACTAAAATTGTTCTTTATATAACATAGACACTTCGTAATATAAAAGAAATGGAAAACACACACGTTCCACACACGTTCCGCACACGTTCCACTCAAGTTCCATGACCAAGTGTACAAGAGGAGACTGCAGTAGCACACGTTCCACACGTTCCGTCAATTTTTTATAAAAATTAAACTTTACTTCAATTTCATTGAATTTGACGGTACGTGTGGAACGTGTTCAATTTAGGTGCAACCGATGGTGGAGCACCTTGAAACGGGTGTGGAACTTGTGCGGAACGTGTGGAACGTGTCACCAAAGCAAAATTTTGGCTCTAAATAAGGGGAACACCTTTTCAATTTTTTTATGTCATTTACAGACAATCATGTTCATAAATTATTGGAAAAACGGTTTTTGAGCGTTTTTTCAGAATTTCCCACCTCTCCCCCTACAGTCAGTGTTGATTTTGTGTTGATTTGTGCCCCAAAATACTGCCAGTGACTCTGGAAAAGGCCTCCAACCAACACTGAAGTGTGGAGGGAGGGGGAAAGAGGTTTTTCCAAAACTATTATGAACATGATTGTCTCTAAAATTTGAGACTTAGTTTTTTTAAGTGGTTTTTTATAAAAGCTTTTGTGTGCGTTTGTGTTGGCTGAATTAAAGACAAGTACTACTGTGTCATTCCTTATACTGTGCATGCAGTGCTGGTTGGTTTTCTTGTTTCATAAACTATGTTCCAGGCCTCCTATTGTCTGTTTGTTTCTTATTGTTTGTCGTATGTGGCAAGAGCTTATATATGCTTATATATTATGTATACATGACTAAAATTGTTCTTTATATAACATAGACACTTCGTAATATAAAAGAAATGGAAACACACACACGTTCCACACACGTTCCACTCAAGTTCCATAGCCAAGTGTACAAGGGGAGACTGCAGTAGCACACGTTCCACACGTTCCGTAAATTATTTATAAAAATTAAACTTCACTACAATTTCATTGAATTTGACGGTACGTGTGGAACGTGTTCAATTTAGGTGCAACCGATGGTGGAGCACCTTGGAGCGGGTGTGGAACTTGTGAGGAACGTGTGGCACGTGTCACCAAAGCAAAAGTTTGGCTCTAAATAAGGGGAACCACTTCAAATTTTTTATGTCATTTACAGACAATCATGTTCATAAATTATTGGAAAAACGGCTTTGAGCCTTTTTCAGAATTTCCCCCCTCTCCCCCTACAGTCAGTGTTGATGTTGTGTTGATTTGTGCCCCAAAATACTGCCAGTGACTCTGGAAAACACATCCAACCAACACTGAAATGTGGGGGGAGGGGGAAAGTAGTTTTTACAAAACTATTATGAACATCATTTTCTCTAAAATTGGAGACTTAGTTTTTTAAGTGACTTTTTTGATAAAAGCTTTTGCGTGCGTTTGTGTTGGCTGAATTGAGGACAAGTACTACTGTGTCATTACTTGTACTGTGCATGCAGAGCTGGTTGGTTTCTTTGTTTCGTAAACTAGGTTCCAGTCCTCCTATTGTCTGTTTGTTTCTTATTGTTTGTCGTATGTGGCAAGAGCTTATATATGCTTATATATTATGTATACATGACTAAAATTGTTCTTTATATAACATAGACACTTCGTAATATAAAAGAAATGGAAAACACACACGTTCCACACACGTTCCACTCAAGTTCCATAGCCAAGTGTACAAGGGGAGACTGCAGTAGCACACGTTCCAGACGTTCCGTCAATTTTTTATAAAAATTAAACTTCACTACAATTTCATTGAATTTGACGGTACGTGTGGAACGTGTTCAATTTAGGTGCAACCGATGGTGGAGCACCTTGGAACGGGTGTGGAACTTGTGCAGAACGTGTGGAACGTGTCACGAAAGCAAAATTTTGGCTCTAAATAAGGGGAACCCTTTTCAATTTTTTAATGTCATTTACAGATGTCTCAAAAATTGGAGACTTAGTTTTTTTAATTGGCTTTTTTTATAAAAGCTTTTGTGTGCGTTTGTGTTGGATGAATTGAGGACAAGTACTACTGTGTCATTACTTATACTGTGCATGCAGAGCTGGTTGGTTTCCTTCTTTCATAAACTAGGCTCCAGGCCTCCTATTGTCTGTTTGTTTCTTATTGTTTGTCGTATGTGGCAAGAGCTTATATATGCTTATATATTATGTATACATGACTAAAATTGTTCTTTATATAACATAGACACTTCGTAATATAAAAGAAATGGAAAACACACACGTTCCACACACGTTCCGCACACGTTCCACTCAAGTTCCATGGCCAAGTGTACAAGAGGAGACTGCAGTATGACACGTTCCACACGTTCCGTCAATTTCTTATAAAAATTAAACTTTACTACAATTTCATTGAATTTGACGGTACGTGTGGAACGTGTTCAATTTAGGTGCAAATGATGGTGGAGCACCTTGGAACGGGTGTGGAACTTGTGCAGAACGTGTGGCACGTGTCACCAAAGCAAAAGTGTGGCTTTAAATAAGGGGAACCCCTTCAAATTTTTTATGTCATTTACAGACAATCATGTTCATAAATTATTGGAAAAACGGCTTTGAGCCTTTTTCAGAATTTCCCCCCTCTCCCCCTACAGTCAGTGTTGATGTTGTGTTGATTTGTGCCCCAAAATACTGCCAGTGACTCTGGAAAACACATCCAACCAACACTGAAATGTGGGGGGAGGGGGAAATTAGTTTTTACAAAACTATTATGAACATCATTGTCTCTAAAATTGGAGACTTAGTTTTTTAAGTGACTTTTTTGATAAAAGCTTTTGTGTGCGTTTGTGTTGGCTGAATTGAGGACAAGTACTACTGTGTCATTACTTGTACTGTGCATGCAGAGCTGGTTGGTTTCTTTGTTTCGTAAACTAGGTTCCAGTCCTCCTATTGTCTGTTTGTTTCTTATTGTTTGTCGTATGTGGCAAGAGCTTATATATGCTTATATATTATGTATACATGACTAAAATTGTTCTTTATATAACATAGACACTTCGTAATATAAAAGAAATGGAAAACACACACGTTCCACACACGTTCCACTCAAGTGCCATAGCTAAGTGTACAAGGGGAGACTGCAGTAGCACACGTTCCAGACGTTCCGTCAATTTTTTATAAAAATTAAACTTTATTTCAATTTCATTGAATTTGACGGTACGCGTGGAACGTGTTCAATTTAGGTGCAACCGATGGTGGAGCACCTTGGAACGGGTGTGGAACTTGTGCAGAACGTGTGGAACGTGTCACGAAAGCAAAATTTTGGCTCTAAATAAGGGGAACCCTTTTCAATTTTTTTATGTCATTTACAGATGTCTCAAAAATTGGAGACTTAGTTTTTTTAATTGGCTTTTTTTATAAAAGCTTTTGTGTGCGTTTGTGTTGGATGAATTGAGGACAAGTACTACTGTGTCATTACTTATACTGTGCATGCAGAGCTGGTTGGTTTCCTTCTTTCATAAACTAGGCTCCAGGCCTCCTATTGTCTGTTTGTTTCTTATTGTTTGTCGTATGTGGCAAGAGCTTATATATGCTTATATATTATGTATACATGACTAAAATTGTTCTTTATATAACATAGACACTTCGTAATATAAAAGAAATGGAAAACACACACGTTCCACACACGTTCCGCACACGTTCCACTCAAGTTCCATGGCCAAGTGTACAAGAGGAGACTGCAGTATGACACGTTCCACACGTTCCGTCAATTTCTTATAAAAATTAAACTTTACTACAATTTCATTGAATTTGACGGTACGTGTGGAACGTGTTCAATTTAGGTGCAAATGATGGTGGAGCACCTTGGAACGGGTGTGGAACTTGTGCAGAACGTGTGGCACGTGTCACCAAAGCAAAAGTGTGGCTTTAAATAAGGGGAACCCCTTCAAATTTTTTATGTCATTTACAGACAATCATGTTCATAAATTATTGGAAAAACGGCTTTGAGCCTTTTTCAGAATTTCCCCCCTCTCCCCCTACAGTCAGTGTTGATGTTGTGTTGATTTGTGCCCCAAAATACTGCCAGTGACTCTGGAAAACACATCCAACCAACACTGAAATGTGGGGGGAGGGGGAAATTAGTTTTTACAAAACTATTATGAACATCATTGTCTCTAAAATTGGAGACTTAGTTTTTTAAGTGACTTTTTTGATAAAAGCTTTTGTGTGCGTTTGTGTTGGCTGAATTGAGGACAAGTACTACTGTGTCATTACTTGTACTGTGCATGCAGAGCTGGTTGGTTTCTTTGTTTCGTAAACTAGGTTCCAGTCCTCCTATTGTCTGTTTGTTTCTTATTGTTTGTCGTATGTGGCAAGAGCTTATATATGCTTATATATTATGTATACATGACTAAAATTGTTCTTTATATAACATAGACACTTCGTAATATAAAAGAAATGGAAAACACACACGTTCCACACACGTTCCACTCAAGTGCCATAGCTAAGTGTACAAGGGGAGACTGCAGTAGCACACGTTCCAGACGTTCCGTCAATTTTTTATAAAAATTAAACTTTATTTCAATTTCATTGAATTTGACGGTACGCGTGGAACGTGTTCAATTTATGTGCAACCGATGGTGGAGCACCTTGAAACGGGTATGGAACTTGTGCAGAACGTGTGGAACGTGTCACGAAAGCAAAATTTTGGCTCTAAATAAGGGGAACCCTTTTCAATTTTTTTATGTCATTTACAGATGTCTCAAAAATTGGAGACTTAGTTTTTTTAATTGGCTTTTTTTATAAAAGCTTTTGTGTGCGTTTGTGTTGGCTGAATTGAGGACAAGTACTACTGTGTCATTACTTATACTGTGCATGCAGAGCTGGTTGGTTTCCTTCTTTCATAAACTAGGCTCCAGGCCTCCTATTGTCTGTTTGTTTCTTATTGTTTGTCGTATGTGGCAAGAGCTTATATATGCTTATATATTATGTATACATGACTAAAATTGTTCTTTATATAACATAGACACTTCGTAATATAAAAGAAATGGAAAACACACACGTTCCACACACGTTCCACTCAAGTTCCATAGCCAAGTGTACAAGGGGAGACTGCAGTAGCACACGTTCCACACGTTCCGTCAATTTTTTATAAAAATTAAACTTTACTTCAATTTCATTGAATTTGACGGTACGTGTGGAACGTGTTCAATTTATGTGCAACCGATGGTGGAGCACCTTGAAACGGGTGTGGAACTTGTGCGGAACGTGTGGAACGTGTCACGAAAGCAAAATTTTGGCTCTAAATAAGGGGAACCCTTTTCCATTTTTTTATGTCATTTACAGATGTCTCAAAAATTGGAGACTTAGTTTATTTAAGTGGCTTTTTTTAAAAAAGCTTTTGTGTGCGTTTGTGTTGGCTGAATTGAGGACAAGTACTACTGTGTCATTACTTATACTGTGCATGCAGAGCTGGTTGGTTTCCTTCTTTCATAAACTAGGTTCCAGGCCTCATATTGTCTGTTTGTTTCTTATTGTTTGTCGTATGTGGCAAGAGCTTATATATGCTTATATATTATGTATACATGACTAAAATTGTTCTTTGTATAACATAGGCACTTCGTAATATAAAAGAAATGGAAAACACACACGTTCCACACACGTTCCGCACACGTTACACTCAAGTTCCATAGCCAAGTGTACAAGGGGAGACTGCAGTATGACACGTTCCACACGTTCCGTATATTTTTTATAAAAATTAAACTTTACTACAATTTCATTGAATTTGACGGTACGTGTGGAACGTGTTCAATTTAGGTGCAAATGATGGTGGAGCACCTTGGAACGGGTGTGGAACTTGTGCAGAACGTGTGGCACGTGTCACCAAACAAAAGTGTGGCTCTAAATAAGGGGAACCCCTTTTTTAAATTTTTTATGTCATTTACGGACAATCATGTTCATAAATTATTGGAAAACCGGCTTTTGAGCCTTTTTTCAGAATTTTCCCCCTCTCCCCCTTTTGTGGATTAAATAGTCCAGTTGTTACACTTGTGCAGAACGTGTGGCACGTGTCACCAAAGCAAAAGTGTGGCTCTAAATAAGGGGAACCCCTTTTTTAAATTTTTTATGTCATTTACGGACAATCATGTTCATAAATTATTGGAAAACCGGCTTTTGAGCCTTTTTTCAGAATTTTCCCCCTCTCCCCCTTTTGTGGATTAAATAGTCCAGTTGTTTATTGAAATTGATGTATTACTACCGTGACAACTTTTCACAGCCATGTTTTTGTTCTTTTGTTTCCTTTCTCGCACTAACCGAATTCATCTGCATTACTGGGTTCTTATTATGCGAAAGAGCGAGCATTTCTACCCGTATTCTGTCTGTGCGCGCGAAAAAAGTCGTGCTACGGAAACACGAAATAGAAAACGATACATTTTATGTATGTTGCGATTATGCGAAAAAACGAGCATTTCTACCCGTATTCTGTGTGTGCGCGAGAAAATAGTCGTGCTACCTTAACACGAAATAGAAAGCGATATTTTATTTGCTTTGTTGCGAAGGGCATCTTAAGGAAGAGTTAATCCGCTTAGTCTTTACTCGTAGTCCGTCTGTCTGCCTGTCTGTGTGTGAGCTAATATATACGATATATGATACATATGATGACTACATGATGCATGAATGATATATATGGTTGTGCCAATGATATATATGATATGGAATGATATAGTAGTATAGTATATATGATATATAATATATACACAGGCTTATACAAGCTCATATATATCAACAGTTCATTCTGATGTATACCCACACTTGCTTTGCTGCTTTCAAAATATGGTCAATGAAATAATAACATTATTATCAACGAAATTGTCAAATCATTTAAGCGAATCTGGTCTTTGTTTTACAGGCATTCCCCCCAAAGATAATTTCTTCAGAACACGCACACACCTAGTCAGGAATCCCTAAACTTAATCTTTTCGACATCGATATCTGAGAAATAAATATCCCTCTGCAAATATTGATTATAAATGTCAGACTAAAATTGTGAGTCTATGGAGAAAGAAAAAGAGAGTTAGACCTGCCAAAAGCACACACTATGCTGGTATTTTAGAGCCTTCATTTTTTTGCCGTATCCTTTTTGTAAACAAATTTTGAGTACAGAGTGTGTAGTTGTACAGGATAACTGTATTGCTCTTTTTTTGGTTGGTCACTGCCTTTTCTACGAAATATGTTCTTAGTGAGGGCTTTATTATGATTCCGTGCGATTGCTCTGTTAAAGGGGAACTACACGCAAAAATTATTTTTTGATATATTGTCAAAAATGGGTAATATATTTCAAAAAATAAAAAAGTGCAACTTAATTATGTCTGTTTTTACCTCAATAAGAGCAATTTCTTTGCCAGAAATATGCCTTTTTTCAACGGGCCGCGTAAAAACAAGAAGACTGGAAATAGAAACAAAAATGACGTTGCAAAGTGCGACATATAGCAAGCCGCAGAGAGAGGCCTCGAAGAAAACACATTAAAAAGGAAAGGAGACATTACGATTTGTTGTAACTTATTTTTTAATAAACAAGAACCAAAATAACTAAGTATATATCAAAAATAAGCCTTTCTTATTCGTCAAAAAACAACGATAACCAACAATTTTCCTCAAATGAACAAACAGTCTTCATAAAACAAGTTTGATGTTTTCAGACACTTTTGATGCATTGTCCCTCTCCCGTTGATAACCCGTTATAATTGTGAAAAAGGTTAAAAAAAACGATATCTTATGGACGAAGGAGAACAGTAGCCCATCCTTTTTTTTAATTCTTTTGTGTGATGGACCTCAACTTGGAAAGTTTGCATATTAAATGAGAAACAATTCAGGGGGTAAAAGGGACAATATTTTTAGTCTCTGAAGTAAATACAGAAATCGTCGGGACAGCACCAGGAACAAGAAGACTATTTCCAGAACGTGCTTTACTTTCGTTTGATGTTCGAAATGTTGATGACATCGGTTCACCCATTAGTTCACTCTAGCAAAGTAATATGTTTACCCCCTGTCAGAAATTAGATTTTTATTCGCGCAAAACAAAAACAACAAAACTTTGCTTATGAGTTGGGAGAAAAGATAATCATAAGTGGCGAGCAGGACGAAAATTTAACTTTAAAATATTAAATTTATAAATTTAAAAATGGAAGAACGTAACAAACGAGTGAAATAATATTAATAAAATAAAAGTGAACGTAAATTATACAATGGCGTGGATTTGATGACCAGTGAATATATGCAAATACAAAGAAAACTTTATTTTTTGCATTAAAGAAATCCAGATGAACTTTGTCTTGCTATCATATCCCTCTGGAAACAATCGTCAGTGAAGTGTTTTGAGCAGATGTAAAAACCAGAATCTTTTGGTAAAGACCCTTCTCTTTTAATCTCTTGCAATCATTTTTTACGAAGTTTGTTGTTCGATTTTTCTGAAGGGATCTTATGAAAACTAACCTCTTTGTTAAACGTGGAGCGACTTGTACAACCGAAAGATGAGCAACTTGGCATATTTAGCATGAAATAAGAAGGAATTGCTAGTAGCTTTATTTGTCAAAACTATAAACGGGGGGGTTCACACTAGAATAAAGCATGCTTAGTATAAAAATAAAGCATGCTTTGACTAAAGCAAGTTGCCGGTAACATCAAAGGGAGAGTTGTAAAAATGCGTTCACATTATTAAGCACGCTTAAATCGTGCTTTAAATTTATAGCATGCTGCTTTTAAAATTCTAGTGTGAACCCCCCCAACGTTTTACAAATTTGTTGCTTTAATGAAGCAGCCCCTGCATAGAATTGCGCTTTCCGCACTTTGCAACGTCACACATCACGTTCGTCCCAGTCTTTTTTTACGGAATTGGGGGTCGGGATTTCTAGCAGTATTTTGGGGTGATAAGGTTCGTATTGTTGGCACTTGGAAGTCATACGAAACAGTAAAACTAGTTGAATTCATTTTCTTATGTTAGTAGTAACAATATATCAAAAAATAATTTTTGCGTGTAGTTCTCCTTTAAAAGCAGTTTCTTGATTGAATCTTAATTATTAGTATATAAAAATGCAAAGAAACCATGTTTGCATTTTTTTGGAATCATGTATGTGTATTTTACAGACCAAATCCCAAAATATATATTTTTTACACATTTTGTTTAAAAAATGCCTTACTTGATATTGATATTTAACTCGTATAAAACTGTTATTGATACTTGATGGTATATCAAGGATGGATAAAAAATATTTAAGTCTGATATTCGGACTTAAATTTCGCCATTTTTTAGAATAGAAGTTTGGATAAAGGTCTTACAAACTGTCTTTGTTAAATTTTAAAATCTCAGAAAAGGCGCAAAAAACACCCAACTGAAATTACAACAAAGCTTCAATAAATATGGAACGTCTTAACCGCCATAAGTGATCGGTTAATTAACATTATTATACGAGGCTCTTTTGTTGATATACGCGGTCCATATGATGTTATACTCGGTTTATATCACATACGTGGTGCTGTCGCAGAAAAGAGAGACAGGAATAACCTACCGTAGGAATGCAACTGCTACTTTCTGATTGGCTAATTTTTGGAGGGCAGTTGCGCAACAATTTTGTTGATCCGTGGCTGTATCAACTAAACTAATCCACACCCTTATAATTATATTTTCGTGAGGCTGAAGTTTAAAATTAGGCATTTAATTTATTTTATTGAACATGGCGACTGTTTCGGATGTTTCTAAAGTCATCCCGAACATTTTAGTTCAACTTTCTTTTTCGATTAAACCTAAACAATTACAAGCTGTAGCAAATATTTTAAATTGATTCGATACCTTGTGTATTTTTCCAACATATTATGGTAAAAGTTTAATCTGCCAACTTCTACCAAGTGTGTGTTTGGAGTTATGTGTACATGTGCGCTCCATGTGATTTCTGAAATTTCGCGCATAAACTTTAATGATATTAAGCTACTCACTCGCGGCGCTTCAAACCATAGATGTGTATGGTGGCCGATGAGTGCCAAACAAAAACAAAAGGAAATAAAACAAATATATAATAACCGATCACTTCTGCCAGTTAAGGCGTTCCCATTAAGAAATATATAATATGCAGTACATTCAATAACGTCTTTATTTTTATTTTCAGGTTTCATAAATATCATCATCAGTACCACTGTCAATATCGGTGTTAAAATCACTGTCGTTATCACTGTAGATCGCTATCTACGTCATCACTACCTTCGTTTAAACATTCCCCCGATATGGGTGTAGCTACAACTTGAAGCAATTAATAACCAAGTTTGGCCATGCAATCGGGTAGTAATCTTACTTCAACAAAGTGGCCACTGCAAACTGTCTTGTTTTCCCATGGGGTCGCATTTTCTTTTTTGTGGCGAAATCATTTTTGAAGTTGTTACATTATTTGACGTCGGCGTTGTTTCTCAACATCTCTTACGTCAGTTGGTCTATAGGTGACGTCAAATTATGCGTACGATAACAACCTTCACTTACAAGGGTGAAAATGGAGTTCCTTCCTGAGAGGTTGTATTTCATTTTGGAGTCCAATTACGATGATATTAAACAACTTGACGATACAGTTCTAAATTTAGACGATTTTTATCAACATGTGCGTGTTCGCAAGCATTTCGGACCTCCATCATTAAAAGTGATATGGAAGCATTGTGACGAAGTTGATTCAAGATTGAAACATTGTAGCCGACTAGTTGTTATTACAAATGAGCAGTAAGTAAAAGACAATCTTGTCCCTAGCTCTTTCTTTTTCGAGTCCGTCGTGAAACAATTAAAAATGTCCCGGGAATAACTGTGTTTAGTAGTTCTAGTATAAATTATAAGTTTTTACTATGTTAGGCGTTTATAAAGAAAACTTTTGGGAAAGCTTAAAGAGTGCAAATTTATCATCGTTTAAAATTTAGCTTTATTGAAGTAGTGGAAGTATATGCAACACCTGTAAGTCTTTAATATATCGATTTTTGTAACGCGGCGTAAATGTTGTTAACTTCGGACGGTATGTTGATTGTGGATATTTTGAATCTGATAAGGGATAAATTTAACTACTAAGAAACGTTATTGGTGACAGGCCTTAATTAGAGACATCATTTGCGAAAACTTGATGCTTGGTTTACAATAAAATCCGACATTGTTGTGCAGCAGTGCAACTAAAACTGTTGTAGAGATAGGAAAAGTTCCCTATAGCACTGTTTGTTCACCATCTTTTATGCTTGGTTTCCAAAAAATCTGTAATCGGTGTACAATATTTGCTATGCGACTATTGCTAAGCAATTCTTATTTTATTGGATCCGAAGCTTCACAGCCAACAGGAGGTGGCCTGTCCCAATTATTAAAAACACACCTAAGGTATAGATAACTATACACCTTTTTCCAGCTAATGTTTTTATGTTTTTTTTGTTTAGAAATGACAATCTCCATATTGAGCAGCGTACCCTCTCCTGCTTCTTGATGTCTGCATATGCTGTGCTGAGATTAAACTGGGATGTACAAAAGACCAACAGCGCGCTTCTTGAAAACATATTTGCTCGTTTGGCGTTTTTTCGTGATTACCATGGTGATAGCTCGTATAAATTGAACATTTTGGATTGCTTGAGAGGTCTGGAAACCGGCTGCAAAATAAATAATTGGTTTACGTCATACGCTGCCACTAAGTTTCCACAAGCAACAAATTCGCGTTTGGACATGGATTGGATTGTGCCTCGTCAATTTTTAGCTTTAAAGGATCCAACTATTAAACGAGAGAGGGAGAGCAGAGGAGTGTCAAGATCTATTTTAAAAGAACTTCGACGGTGTGGAATTAAAGTGATAGTTCGTCTTAACGGGAATGATCATATGACCAATATGGAATATTACGGGCATTCCTATAACGCTATTGATATTAAACAGGCGCATTTCTACCATTACGATATTCCTTTTAAGGATGTTAGCATACCAACCAATGTTCAAGCCAATCAATTTGTTACCCCTGTGTGAAAGATTTGGCGGGGAAATTGCAGTGCATTGTCATGCAGGATTGGGCCGTACAGCGACAATGATTGGCTGTTATTTAATAAAGCACCATGGCTTTAATTCTCGATCTGTTTGTGGATGGTTAAAAATTTGTCGTCGCGGTTCTGTTATGGGTCCGCAACATTTTTACTTAGATAAATATGAGAAATATCTCCATAATGTCAGCAGGTCTCATGAAGAAACAAAGTCGGTATTTTCAAAGGTAGATAGCTCTACAAATACGGCACAAACCATGTTGAAGCCGCGAATTTGTCGAGCACCGAAAAAAAACAATATCATCCACATCGTGCCGTCTAAACCACGTGTAGCACACACGAAGGAGTGCAATCCCATTTCGAAAAATAAAGCTGAATCTTGCAACGACTCAGAACTTTACAAAACAGCTGTTTTATCAAAAGCAAAAGCTTCAATACAGTCGACATTGAAGAACGCGGACATAAAACACGCCTCTCAAAATAAATCGATGACACATCCCACAGTTGTTATACCGCGTCCAAAATCAAACCATACCCAGTCAAACACTTCAAGGAAAGTATCACCCAGACCGAAAAAGTCACGCAAACAAATTATAAAGTCATGTCCCATTCGACCATGTTACATCAATTTAACAGATATAAACCCAATCAAATCACCAGGTCGTGCGAAGAATCATCCAATGAATAAACAGATCACAATGTCACATGAAACAATTCGACCAACCGTGTGTTCCATCGAAGCCGGACAAGTATTGGGATCTCGTAGTTGGGGAGACTGGGGAGGAAAAATGATAGATTCGCTTTTTTTACAAAGTAAAACAAAAATATATGGATTAATAAACAATATATATCTAAAGCAAGACAATTCACGTTAAAAATGTAGTTTGGTTTTGAAACCATGTCCGTTAACATTACTGTGCCACGCGCATGCGCTTTTGAATGAAAGTCAAGCAAAGGTTATTTCTACTTTGTAACCTCTGGAGGTAAATAGTATCTTACATACAAAAGAGCGGAAAAAACGTTATCATTTCATGGTTTTTTCAAATTACTAGTTACAAAATTATGTGATACGACTCAGCAATCTTCCATCCAGATGTTTTATTTTTGAAATCTAACCACGAAATAAACATACCCTGCGATGAAGGGTCGTGTTGGAATAGCCTAACAATCTCCTTCGCGGTGAGGTATTTGTCGTACATAAAAAATTGTGAAATCTTTCCTTTGTACATCCGAATGTCACGCGGAGGGACTACAACATCTACATATCGCCCTAAGTAGAACTTCCCTTTGGTTTTTAGCATACCCTCTGTAAAGTGATGATCCATGAGTCGTTCCTGCTTATATATATGTCCGTTGACATACAATTCAATTTGGCCATTCGACTTCCAATTAGTGCAAAAATGCATATAGTAATGTTCCGGGATGATTTCAATTTTGATAGGAATAGCTTTGTCGAATCTCTGCAATTCTAATTTCTGTTCGTCGTTGTTAACAGACAACATTAAACTGTCTTTACGGTTATCAGCAATGTACGAGAAGATGGGTAGCCATTTCGAACCGCCGTGCGACATTTCCAACCACATGCAAAAACCAAACGTGTTTGTTTTCGGAAAATTGACGTCAATCGTTGGACAGGATGTTGCATTTTCGCGAAATTCGATAGCGAACGAGATATCTAAAGGGTAGATGGATTAAAATACATGGATGCATGCTGAACAAACGGGGAAAATAATCTTTGTCTAAATGTTCAGTTTTTTTACAATATAAATTAACTTTTTTACTTTAACAAAAACATGACTTAATAGTATTAAAGTAAAAGAAATTTGGCCAGCTCAAAAAATATAAAATGACAGGTAAATTAAACTCTACGAAGCCAACCACACTCCCTAGGTATTTTAGGTTTTTTATATTTGAACGGATCCATTTTAAATATCAAGCCTAACAAGCCCTGGGGACGAGGTTGCCGAAAGACATAAGATAAGTGAGACAGCAAGAACTCCCTGTATGAAATCATGTTAACACTTTAATAAAAACACATGCACGAATCTATATCAAAATGGTTACCTTCGCAGTGACTGACACCATCACCTATGTATCCATGACGACAGTAACATTGGTACGTAGTGTTAAACATGTTGCTGCAGTAACTGTGCTCATGACAACTGTTGCAGATGCCATATTTTTCAGAGAGGTAATCTAGAAAATTGATTCTTATCTCATGAAAGTCTTATATAAAATGGATCAGTGGAATTTTGTATTTTAATCTTTATCAGCATTATTACTCTAGATTAATTCTACCCGAGCCGCGATTTTTGCCTCTTCTCGCGAATTTTTATGCTTTAGAACATTCCAAATCAAAAATGGCTTTTTTTCTCGCGAAAATATCGTTATTTTATTTCGATAATTTATAAAAAAACATGGTCTCGCGAAAGTTTATGCCCGAAATTTTGCGTTTTGTTTCCTCTCCAAACTTTTGCTTGCAAAAGTTTTTGCTCTTAAAATCTTGCTATTAAAAATAAAACCTTGTATATTTATAAATAGTGCCCTTAGATATGGTTGGTTTTTTGTAGCAAAGTTCAGGTAAAAATATCGGGGTTCAGGTTCAGCTATCGCTATTCAGGTTTAGCCTTTTTTTACTCAGGTTCAGGGTTTTTATATTCAGGTTCAGGGTTTTTATATTCAGGTTCAGGGTTTTTATATTCAGGTTCAGGGTTTTTATATTCAGGTTCAGGGTTTTTATATTCAGGTTCAGGGTTTTTATATTCAGGTTCAGGGGTTTTATATTCAGGTTCAGGGTTTTTATATTCAGGTTCAGGGTTTATATATTCAGGTTCAGGGTTTTTATATTCAGGTTCAGGGTTTTTATATTCAGGTTTACCCTTTTATTCAGATTCAGTCTTTTTTATTCAGATTCAGTCTTTTTTTATTCAGCATGTTTTTTTATTCACCCATATGGAATGCTATTCAGGCTCGGTAGTCAGTCCTGCATGGCGCGGAAAAGCAGTCAGCGAATTTAGATGCTGGTCTGCAATATGTACGGTGTTTGTGCAAACGCAGAAGGGAATAGACCAATAAACATGGAGTCGATGTGTTGTAAAGTGTAAAGTAAATGTCGTGTCTGTTTTTAAACTGCATTTTTTATTCTTCTTGCGTAAGTGTGTTAAAAAGTGAAAGTTCGTTTTGATTTTACTTTTGATCAAAGCATCAGATGCTGTAGCTAAGAGTATGGGTTGTGCAGCCTAATTGGATTTGTTTTGGCTAGGGCACTACCGCGATTATCACCTCGTACTTCTTCCATGAACTGCCATACAAGTATGTTTTCCCCGCCCATATCAGTCCTGACCCGTTCAGTCGCAACATCAAAAATCTCCCGCACGGTGATAACTCTATTATTATTTGCAATACTTTCAATCGCGAAAATCCATCGATACCGACATGCATGACGAAACCCCACTGAACCAAACTGTGGTGTCCAACTATGTGCCAGAGACTATTGGGAGAAGCTACCGAATAATTACGACGGGATATAACCATTGCCCATCGTAGTCTGGAATTTTCTGGATCGATGTCGGATTAGAATATTTCGAATACGGCGTTGTTGGGGCGTTGTTGTTGACCAAGCGACTTTAAATGGCCGAACATTATAGAGAATCCAACAAAATTACCATGATCCAAAAAAAATTTAACATGATATCGCGCAATTCATCATCGGAAATATCAGAAAATCTACCTATTTCCTCTAAGTCATCCTTCTGTAAATTTTCCCTCTGAAATGGTATGTCCGATATGCGGAGGTTGGCTGACATAAAACAAGGTATATCAAACTTTGATCCACCAGGAGAACAAGTAGAAAGTGCAGGTTTGTTTTGTTAACAAGGCCACTGTAGATGGAGAAATATAATCAGATCAGGTCCTTGTGAATGTATGCTGAGCCTGAATATAAAAAAAAATGTTGAACCTGAAAAGTAATGGCTGGACCTGAACCCAAATTTTTGACCTGAATATAGCTACAAAAAATCAAGCATACTTAGAAGGAGTAGACTAAGATTGTTTGCGAATCAACTAAAATATCAGGAAGTCATGTTTTGCTCATCCAGTGATAAATATGACCAACTACTTGTCAAAATGAAACAAAACAGTATCACATAGTCGTAAACAATCAATCAAAAAGGAAAATAGAAAATAAATTATTTTTTCCTAAAGCAAACATACACACAACAGATAGACCCAACTCCCCATATTCGTTTTTGTTCGCTAATACATGACCCTCCGGTCTCCCCTCAGAACGTACGTACTTTTACAATTCTCCCCAAATTGGTTTTTAATAATACTTTCGTCCAATTTGTCGCAAATTTAGCTAACATTCGCGAAAATTAAACCCACTAATGTCCACCTTATTTTCTCACCTCTTCGGTCGGCTATTTCTTTGTAACTTGCGAAACACTGGCTGTAAAGAAAAGCAAAAATGACACATAACGCCATGAACAAAGCAAATAAAGTGGCAAAGATGGATTTTTTATAATCCATAAACCTTTCTCTTCCAAGTTCATCGACCAAATCTTCTCGCTTGCACTGTCGAAAATGCATTTTAATGGCTGTGATAATGATATGAAGGTGAAAATGTTTTACGTGGGTTTTTAGTACATATGTAATAAGTTCTATTGAAATTATAAATATTTCATAGGTCTCTATTTTCTTTTAAATTCTTCACATAAAACCATATGCTTCGACATATTCCTGCAGTGAAATTGTCAATAAAATAATTTTGTTGAAGTGAAAATCATTATTTATTCTCCGTCTGTACTACATTTTATGTTTACATAAATTGAACCCACTTAAAATTCACACAAAGCTTATTTCATATCACTGTTGGTAGACTTTAGCTTAAATGTTAGGAAATCTATAAATGTTTCTCAAAAAGGTTGTAGTGATGTCAGACCTTTCTATAAGGAACATGTTTTATATCTGTGACGTTTCTTGGCATTCAGTTTTGGCAGTCTCTTAGATCCTAATTTACCGGGAAATTAAAACCCGAAAAGTTTATATTTCCCAGGAAATTAGAACTTAAAAATTTTAATTTCACGGGTCTAATTTCACCGCGACACCGTTGAGAAATTTGGTGTTGGCGGCAAAACACATACTTTTCGTTCAAGTTTTTTGGACTGGGTTAATGAAATAGACCTAAAAATAATTTAACTTGTAATCGTAGTTCCTGAGTTTCTGAATTTTGTTTTTTTTAAAGACGCTGATAAGCTATTTTTGAGAGCATGTCAATTTTGACAAAGTTACATATGAGCAGAAAACATAAAAAGCAATTCTCATGCTTAAAATACGTCAGATAGGTCTAATTAAAACGTGTTTTAGTTTTGGGATGGAATACTTTATCCAGTCCAGAGAAATTGCACATACATTTATTATGCCAGTAAAAATAGGGTTAAATATACTCCTAGTGACTTATTCAGTCATTTTCAGTAACCGAAAGATGTCGTAATAGCTTTAGATTTTACCGCTTAATTTCTTGGATAAGCTTTCATGAATCCACAATTAAAGTTTGTACTGAATCAACTTTTATGAATGATCGTTCTTAAAAGTTTTGCAAGACAAAGTTTTGCAAAAGGTTAGCTTCAATTTTTTTTTAGGGAGGACAATATACCGAAAGATACCGTGGCTGATTTGGCCACTTGTGTTTGTGTTATAACTCTAACACGCGGCCGCGTGTTTGTGCCGCGTGTTTCGAGTTTATGTTTTCATGCTAACTCGCGGCCGCGTGTTTGTATTATAATGTTAACTTGCGGCCGCGTTTTAAAATATGAAATGTGTTTCTGATTTAATTTCAACTCTCGGCCGCGTGTTTGCGCAAAATATCATATCATGTTTATGCGCGAGAAAGTGCGGGAGAAAAGATGGCTGCTGGTAGCAACACACCAATCCCGATTGATCAATATGCACAGGATAGACGACAGTTAATCTATTACAGTTGTGAATTGTTTTGTATGTATCTCAGAATCAATTTCATTGTGTGTTGACTACCAGTTCCCCTTGTTTTTTTTACAAAAAAATTGATCAAGAGCTTTATCGTCCATATATTACGTGAACGTCTAAATTACGTGATTTTACTTTTCTTGCTGTTTACTAGCAACACTGCATAGCTTTGATATCCTCAGCCTTGTGTGTAGCTGCTTGTTTAGATAATCATGTAATATGCGGTATACGCTAGCAAAATGTAGCTAGCTATAATAATGGCTGCTATGCCATATAGCTAGCTATATCGTTCTCTATCAGAATCAAATATATTTATTTTTTTGTGATTGTGAAAAACGTTGCAATTTGTCTTTTTTAATTTTAGGGTTCGAGCAGAGACAGTTGCCACACCTGATTAATACATTTATCTTAAATAAACTAGATGATGATATTGCTCCCAATGTCGACTCATGCAAGTTGATGGAAATGGGCCTTGCCTATGGAGACATAATATCTTATCAATTGCAATTTCCAATACCGATGGCACCAAATGAGAAATCCAAATCATATCACGAAATAAAAAAGGAGTTAAAGTCATAAATTTTGCGAACCCATTCCGGTAAGACAGATACCAAAAATAGACCAATTTCAGTAAAAGCTACGTAGCAATTTTGCATTGGTATAAAATGTTATAAAGGTGGTAAATATAAACTGAAAAAAAATAAAACATTCGTTTTAGATGTTTCAAGGGCTACAGATTATGAAGAACTTTATTACATTGCCTGGTCACATTTTAAAATTCCTGTTAAAACAACAACATTTCTTGGTGGTTATCAAGGTGAAGCAGTTGAAAAATTTTTTGTAAATGTTGAACATTTTGCAACAAAAGCTAAAGAAAAAAGAAGTCATCCCAACTTTACCTGTACTATCCAAAAGGATATTCGTACCTTCTGTTTTCAAATCTTTCTTGAGAAGATTATAATGATAATGAAAATGACTGTTTTTTGACGAGGAAAGAAACTATTTTGATGCAAATTCAGAAGGGAATTACACTGAAAACAGTCCTTGTATGGATTGTAATCATGCTTATGAAAAACGCGCCTTCTTATTTAGCTTTATGTCTTATTTACAGTTACACTTATAGGAAGTTTGAGAATCAACGACTTCGAGCACTACGATTTCGTTTGTTGTGTTGACATTATTATGACATACGATACCTTAAGTCGATTAATTTTCGCGCAGATTAGTTTTCGCGAATTTTACGGCGCGAAAATTCCCGGAAATAAATTAAAAATAATTACTAGAAATAACTTACGTCCTTAAACCCGTTACTTTTATACCCGCGTAAAATTCTCATCCGTTATTAGATGTCTAGCCATTTAGCCATTAGCCAATACCATTGAAATATTTGATATTCGTTAACACATATTTTAACCCAAACTCGCTCTTCGCGCTGATCGAATTAATTAGTGACCCGTCATTTTCTGTGCCGCGTTAATTGCGTGTCTTTTTTTCCACATTTAAACATTAAAGCCATCATTTATTAAACATGATAAAAACGTTGTATACAAGTCTAAACCTGCTTCTGCCTCCATGGGCAAAGAAAGAGAGTGTAGATTAAGGTAGCAAATAAATAACTCATGCAAATCCCTATCTCTAAAGTGTGGTATACTGTTCATTTCTATCACGTTGCTCGCAACATCTACATTTGTTTGCTTGACAGTGATACCTTGATTTGCAAATTCTACTGAGCGCGGAGCGTGAAACAGGATATCTGGTGCACCGCCTGGAGTTTCTACTAACTGCCTTACATTGCGAGAATTCCATCTTCTAGTGAATTCGTTTAGCTCCGTCTGCAAAACAGGCATGAAAGCAAATAGGGGCAATTCTTTGTGAATATTGCATTCTAGCTTAAAAATGCCATTTTGAATCATACCAGAAAAGAAATCCATCCACCATGATAGCTTGTGTTGGTTCAACCTTGACCAAAATGCTTCAATACGCTGGTTTCTGGTCTAGGATGCGCAAAGATAACTCGCCTCTTTTGATACATTTACACCATACCGTACCGATAAAACTTCTGTCAATATGCTTGTAACCCACAAGGGACGATGCAGTTCTTAACCCGTCAGCCACCTAGTCTAGTAAACTATACTCATCATTTTTTCCTTTTTGATATTTTTGATGAGAGAAGGGAAAAAAGAGAGTTTAACATAACCTACCTTGACAGTTAATATTCAAACTGACAACTTATTTCAAAATCAAAAATATTAGCCACTTAAATTTCAAGGTATTGTTTTTAAATATTCGCATAATTATTTTGGAAAGTCACTTTAAAACATTAATTAGCTTAGAGTAGCTAGCTAGCTATAGCTGAAACTTAAAAGACAAAACTTCTAGTTTTAATCAAATAAAATGGAGAGAGATGGCTTAAATACTTAGAAAAGAACAATGTAGTTACTGCATAATAATTTTTAATAAGTTTGAACATTTAAAAATATGCCACCAAACTCACATATTTATTAAAGAACATCAGTCAACGCATATGCAGCTGCCTGCTTGATCTATCGCCATTTAAAACACCTTTTAAGCGATGACATTTAGATTGTTTACAGTTGCCTGGTTGTCTTTTCTGAACAAGAAAGAATGGTATCTTATTCGTGTTGAGCATGGAAAAAGTATCCACATCTCGATATTTTGATAGATTATTTCCGCTCCCAGCACTCTCCTTCTTTAATAAAAACATTAAAAATAATAATACAACTGTATACTGTAACATGGTTTTAAGTACCGCGAGTGAGTAGCCTGATGTCCCTAAAGTCCAAGCGCTAAATTTCAGAAAACACATGGAGCGCACATGTACACATAACTCCAAACACACACTTGGTAGAAGTTGGCAGATTAAAATACACAAGGTATCGACTCCATTTTAAATTTTTTAACTACAGCTTGTAATTGTTTAGGTTTAATCGAAAAAGAAAGTTGAACTAAAATATTCGAGATGACTTTCAAAACATCCGAAATAGTGACTGAAACAAATTAAATGCATAATTTTAATCCTCAGCCTCACCATAATATAATTATAGGGTGTGGCTTTCTTGATTAGTTTAGTTGACACGGCCACGGATCAACGAAATTGTTGCGCAACTGGCCTGCAAAAAATCGCCAATCAGAAAGTAGCAGTTGCGTTCCTACGATAGGTTATTCCTGTCTCTCTTTTCTGTGACAGCGCTAAAAGAAAGCAGGGTTACAAAATCAGGACAGACATCGAAGCGTGAGAGCAGAAAAGAGAGACAGATATCCTGTCTATAAGCCACCGTGCTTTCCAAGTTCTTCTCAGAAATGTTTCGTTGGCGACCTAATCCTTTTTTTTTTTACAAAGGTATTTCAGTTTTCTTAGCGTTCCAATCCATGATGAGAATTTGTTATTGTACAAATGCTTTTATATTTTAGTTTTGGTCTGATGATGTGATAGTACTTCATTTCTGTCAAAGTCATGGAACAGGCCACTGACTGCTCAAGTACACAGTCCATGGCGCGAAAGAAAGACAACAATTCGAAAGTGCTGCATGGATAGGGACGCAACAATTTTGAATTAATAGTAATTTACCGAATACGTACAAATTTACGCAACTTAGTGTTAAAACGCGAACACGCGGTCGCGGGTTAGGATTTAAAGGAGGGGCGAACAGCGCGGGCACGGCTGCTGATTAAAAATTCATGATGCCAGAGTTAATTTCAAAGACCAGATACGCTGGTCTGGAATGTTCCGTAAAACATCTGCTCATAGGAGTTTGTTACAAAATAATGTAAACAAAGCTGAGACCGTTGCACATTCGATTTGTTGTTGAAAGTTTCCAGTCTGTGTATTTATCGAATTTGGTGCCATCTCATCACAACAAACTTCATTGTTCGAAGGTGGAAGTATGTTGTGAAAAAACGAACCAAATTACGAAAACAATATTATTATTGGCCATGACAGATGTTTATAAAGTTCCAAGAAGTATTAACGAAGGTTATAAAATGCTGTAACTATGATTGTATGTAAAATATTTTGGGTTATCTTCAGTTAAAGATCTTATTTTTTATGTTTATTGGTAAGTACATCTTAAAATTGCTTCTTCTTGCCACATACAGCCATGAAAATTTTGTAAAAATGTTGCTTGTAAGGAATATGGATATTCAGTTATGAAACATAGTTATTTGTGTGTGGTTATAGTAGTTATTTTATTAGATTTTTGGATTTAGAAGTTCCTTAATTTTTGCTTTCTCGCTTAAAATTTATTTTGTGGCTGCCACAAAAAGGTTTTTTGTTCGCCTCTCCTTTAAACACAAACACGCGGTCGCAGGTCAGGAATTAAGCACAAACACGTGGCCGCGGGTTAGCGTTAAAACCAAAACACGCGGCCGCGGGTTAGCATTAATCACAGACTTAGAACACGTTTAAATCCTAACCCGCGACCGCGAATTATATCACAAACACAAGTGGACAAATCAGCAACGGTAGAAAAAACTAATTTTAGCAGAATTATCTTTTAAACCGTGCAAGTTGTTTTTATGTAAACTTTTAAGGGCATGACTGTATGTGATATACCAAAATGACAGATTTTTGTTGATTTAGAGTTTGTCAATTGATTAGAGAAAAATCTAGTAAATTTATTTATTTATTTATTTATTAACGAATTTTTATACAGTTTAAGAACATCAGTATTTACAAGTATTTACAAGATAAAAACTGTTTTTCATGAACGTCCTGTGTTAAAAAAAAACAAAAACGAAGAATAAAATAAAGTAAAAAGCGATACGATAAAAACCTACGGGTAAATATAAAACAAGTAGATGATAGAAGTCACTCAATACATGGTTTTGGGGTTCAAGTGTAAACTCCCCGCTTCTATATAGATCCCCCGACACCCCCCGTAAAAATTTGTGACGTCATCAACAAAAAATCACGGCATCCGACAAAATCCAACGGCATCATGTTGAATAAGGGAAATCCCCATTATTCAAAAAAAAATTCTGTCCATCTAAAAATTTTATTAATAAAAAAATTCTGTATATAATAAAAGAGACAAAATGAGTTGGTTTCGAAATGCAATGACAAAATTATACAGCGCTGTATCGGCGCCAGTAGCAGCAACTCGCGATGCTCTTGCCGCTCGACTGCAGAGTGTGCGAGATATTGTTACTGACTATTACAAAAGAGCAAAGGAACAACTTTCGAGAGGGACGACGCTCCACGATGAGGTCGAGCAAGAAGCACAGGAGAACTACTACAACACGGAGGATATACAACACGAATATAAGGGAATTGAAGACCTCAAACACATGTTCCCTCAAGAAAAGAAGCAACCCACGGATCGAGAAGGGATCGAATTCGGCATATATTTGTTGAAAATGATATTCAGATACTGGAGGATGGGAATCGTGTCAAAACATGGAGAATCAACAAGAACCTTAACCAACCACTCACGCGTGCTATCATGGATAAAATCACCCCTCATATAGACATGTGAGTAAATGTTATTTACAGTTTCAGCTGCAACATTCACCAAGGTGGAGGTGGTGTATCTCTCTATCACAAAACTAAGAGCTCCAAGTCTTTATCAAGCATCGCAGAGATCGAAGCTTTCATAGAGGAATGTGAGATGAAGCGTCTCGATCTGGAGGATGGCGAGTTTTGGAGCAAAGCCTACCTGCCGGCAGTGAGAACTATAGAGACCCCAGGAGCATACGAAGGGAAAATCGTCTTCGATCATGTGCAGATTAAGATCATAAGCACGTGTGAGCCTTTGTTGGGGTGCGGACCTCTTCCAGACTGGCTACGGAAGAAGAGATGTATCTACGCTATGGATGGTAAGGAAGAGAGAACGGACAATCTATGTGTCTGGAGGTGTTTAGCGGTAAAAAAGAGGGCTAACGTAGAACGTGGAACAGAGTTCCTTACAAAGCCAGCTCTTGCATTAGCACGAGAGTATTACGAGGACTCCAAGCTAAAGCGTAAGGACGTCCGCCCTACAAAGCTGGTGGATATGAAAGGAATCGCAAACCACCTCAAGATCAACATTAAAGTGTATGAGCCCAAGTCAAACAACGAGAAAGCACCATGGCGACTCGTTTATGGTCAGAAGCAGCACGTGAGAGGGTTAGATGACATCACTCTTGGAATGTTGGAAGGCCACTGCTTCTACATCAAAGATATCAAGGTGTTGACAAAAACGCTGGAATGTGAGGTATGCGGTCAACTCTTCACAAAAGCCTGCAATCTCACGCGGCACAAGAAAAACGAATGCGAAGGGGTCAAGACGACGATCATCTGCAAGGGTGAGAAAGTGAAACGTATGCCGAGCAGGTCCGAGAAGGTATTCTACGGTGAAGGTTTTAGCTACGCTGCATCTCAATGGTTAGAACATATGAGCGAGGAAAGTGGCTTACATATGCATCATGCTTTAGGTGGTCATGGTGGTGAACGTGTGATACGTGATGGAGAAGGGAAGGAGTGGAAAGTAGACGGTTATGAGCCCATCATGAAGACCGTCTACGAATACCATGGATGTAAATGGCACGGATGCCCCTGTGCCCGTCAGGACGGAGCCGCAGGTGATCAATCATAAGCGAACGCATACCGCTATAAGCAGACGGAGAAGAAGGAGGATATGATACGAGAACAGGGATACAATCTCGTCACAGTGTGGGAATGTGAAAATCCTTCCAAGATCAACCGATATTTCAACGAAAAATTCAGACCATATCCTCACTACATTGTGTTTGATTTTGAGGCGCTCTTGCTACCTTTGAATTACCAGCAAACATCTGATTTGACATATCTTTCGAGACATGTGCCGGTAAGTGTTGGTATTAATGATAGTCTGAATGGCAAACCAACGTTCATAAAGCATGAAGATCCTAAAATTTTATTGAAACTATTCGTAGAGGACCATTCGTAGGAGACACGCTCTTATCGTCGCTGAAGTGGAAAGAATGTACCCGAAACCTACAGATTTTGACATGCTTCCCAAAAAGACTCAGGATGCGTGGAACGAATGGGTGAATCAGGTAGCGGTGATAGGATTCAATAGTGGGAAGTATGATCTGAACATGATCAAGCGATACCTTGTTGAGCAAATTTTAAAAGACGAAAGCGAAAAGATCAAGGTTGCAAAGAAGGACAACAATTATATGTTTGTGACAACATCAAAATTTAAATTCCTCGACATTATAATTTTCCTCGCTCCTGGCATGAGCTACGACAGATGGTGCAAGTCTCTTGAATGTAAGCTCGAAAAGCTCGTGTTCCCGTATGAATGGTTAACGAGTTACGACAAGTTGAACCATGTCGGCCTGTCGCTCACGATGATTTCTATAGCCGATTAAACGGTAAAAATATGTTATCACCCAAAGAGTACGAAGCCTTCTGCGCAGAATTCTATAATCGAGGTTGTGTGACAATGATGGACTGGTTACGCGAGTATAACATGGCTGACGTTGAACCCTTCATCGAAGCCGTTGACAAGACAAGACGTTAATATTACGAAGATGATATCGACATCTTGAAAGATGCCGTGAGTATTCCAGGCGTGTCGATGCGTTATGTGCTGAACAAGACTCTAAAACTAAACCCTAAGGTAGAGCTCTACGCTCCAGGCGAACCATGCAGGCACAAATGTAAAGACTCCTGCTTCTGCAAGACCTGTAAAGATTGTAAAGAGGTGCAGAAAGCCTGTACGGAATGTACGAAGAATGAGGCTTACGAGCTGTTACAAACAGGTATGGTAGGAGACCCGGCGATCGTATTTTGTAGGTACCACGAGCGTGGTGTGACAGGTATAAGATCACATGTATACAAGGACACCAAAACGTGCATGACTATCTTGGGTTTAGATGCAAACATGTTGTATCCAAGCACCTTGTTGCAAGACTTCCCTTGCGGTAAGGAAAAATTGATCAAGATTGCTGAGCCAACAGCTGACCACAACCTGAAGCTGTTGATAGAAGGGTTGAAAAATGGCTCGCTGTTCGGGTTTGCCCAGGTCAACATTGAAGTGCTGGCGGAGTTGTATGAGAAATTCTCCGAGATGTCGCTTCTGTTTGTGGTAAAGGAGATACCAGATGAAGCAATTCCGAAGCATATGCACAAGTACCTGGAAGCGACAGGTCGTAAACATGTACCAGGAACACGTAAGCTTCTTGGATTAATGAAGACTGTTTTAAAATGGTACCTGGATCATGGGCTGAAAGTGACAGCCATCCACCAAATCCTTAAGTATAAGCGAGATAAACCATTTGATTGGTACCCTGAGGAAATCGCGGCTGCTCGTAGACACGCGGATGTAGATAAAGACAAGTGGATAACTGGAGATACAGCCAAGCTGAAGGGTGATTCTTTCTACGAAAAAATGATCGAGGATGTAGCAAGGCAGGCGAACACAATGTTCACGAGAAACGAAAAGAAGGTTGATCAAGCGAAGAGATCTCCATATTTTGAAGACTTGGAGCCGATAGGCGATGCTTATAAGATCAGAGAAGGTAAGCATAAAGCGACCCTTGACAGAGCCTACCAATGTGGCATCGCAGTATACCAGCTGGCCAAGTTACGTATGCTGGAGTTCTACTACGACTTCCTTGATAAATATGTAGATCGTCGAGACTTCGAGTATATCTACATGGATACAGATAGCGCGTATTTTGTCATTTCTGGAGAAGAATTGCGTGATGTAGTGCGTCCTGAACTGCTCGAGGAGTACGACAAAGATGTGAAAAACTGGCTTGTGACAGACGATTACTCAAAGAAGACAGGCGGTCTGTTTAAGCCTGAGTTTATCGGCACAAGAATGGTTGCATTGACAGCAAAATGTTATTTTGTAGAAGGGAAAGAGGGTACAAAGTTTTCGTGCAGAGGTATGTCAAAAAAGCAAAACGAGATGACATGGCAACGATATATGAACGCCTTGAAAGGACATATAGACACTGCGAAAAACACAGGTTTCCGGGTACACAATCAGGGCTAGAACCCAAGATTCAAAAGACCCCAAAACTCATATCAGTCATTAAGAACACTAACACACACGCTAAAAAGAGTCACTCCTCATCAGTATAAAGCGGTAAATACAAGATCAAACTCATTTGCCTCATCTATTCAAAGATGTTTACAACATTTCTGAATAATCAAGGGTTTTCTGTATGATGCGCAAATGAGATGTGCGGTGATGCGTGAATTGGAACTTGTTCCGCGTTGCTGCCACACGTGCAATACTCAAGGTAATACTGAAAGAGTATATACGAACTTCGAATTATACTAGAATTGTGGTACCAGGCTTAGTTCCTGGCTGAAGGGTAGGGATGCGCGGGCTAGAGCATGCCTTACCTGGAAGCGGCTGTCTAGCCCCAGTTTGTACCACACTTGTGCCATGTCGGTTGTGTCATGTCGGTAAAAAATAGTGCCAAATGTTGGTATAAAAAAATGTCTGTGCGAGGAACGGTCTCACTTAAAAAAGGTGAGTTCGTTAATGCGTAGTACAGCATAGACATTCAAAAAACCCTCTGGGTTTCAAACAATAACAACAACAACAACAAATAAAAAACCCAGAGGGTTCTCCTACGGGAGTTTTGCTGCTTAGATAATTTTTCTTCAAAATAAAACATGGATGTATATCTATGTATTGCGATAATTATACCTTATATGATTGTACTACTCTGTTTTCTAAAATACAGACATGTAATAAACAGAATGTCACAACTTGTTGAAATATTTGATGTTGTTGATACCCCCGCAGAAGCTCAGCAGGAAAAAGTAGATAAACGTCAAGCTTTGAAGGATGCTCTACTCAAGGGGAAGGGACATATTTTACCGAAAGTGTACTGAAGGGATTCATGAAAAAGGCGCCAGACGATGCAATCGAAAAGGCATATGCGGAATATGTTCAACGTGAAATTCATGAGAAAGGAGAAAAAACTGCTAAAGCACTCTCTTCGCATGCAATTAGTATGTCGCAAATGTTGTAGGGAATGTTGTTCAGATTGATAATGCTGAGGCTTTAAAACGAGATATCGAGGAGGATACAATAGACCTATTTCAATATGAGATAGATAACATGTTTGCATCTAAACCCAAGATAGTCATGCACGTTTTGGTGTCCTTGTATACATGTGATCTTATACCTGTCACACCACGCTCGTGGTACCTACAAAATACGATCGCCGGGTCTCCTACCATACCTGTTTGTAACAGCTCGTAAGCCTCATTCTTCGTACATTCCGTACAGGCTTTCTGCACTTCTTTACAATCCTTACAGGTCTTGCAGAAGCAGGAGTCTTTACATTTGTGCCTGCATGGTTCGCCAGGAGCGTAGAGCTCTACCTTAGGGTTTAGTTTTAGAGTCTTGTTCAGCACATAACGCATCGACACGCCTGGAATACTCACGGCATCTTTCAAGATGTCGATATCATCTTCGTAATATTAACGTCTTGTCTTGTCAACGGCTTCGATGAAGGGTTCAACGTCAGCCATGTTATACTCGCGTAACCAGTCCATCATTGTCACACAACCTCGATTATAGAATTCTGCGCAGAAGGCTTCGTACTCTTTGGGTGATAACATATTTTTACCGTTTAATCGGCTATAGAAATCATCGTGAGCGACAGGCCGACATGGTTCAACTTGTCGTAACTCGTTAACCATTCATACGGGAACACGAGCTTTTCGAGCTTACATTCAAGAGACTTGCACCATCTGTCGTAGCTCATGCCAGGAGCGAGGAAAATTATAATGTCGAGGAATTTAAATTTTGATGTTGTCACAAACATATAATTGTTGTCCTTCTTTGCAACCTTGATCTTTTCGCTTTCGTCTTTTAAAATTTGCTCAACAAGGTATCGCTTGATCATGTTCAGATCATACTTCCCACTATTGAATCCTATCACCGCTACCTGATTCACCCATTCGTTCCACGCATCCTGAGTCTTTTTGGGAAGCATGTCAAAATCTGTAGGTTTCGGGTACATTCTTTCCACTTCAGCGACGATAAGAGCGTGTCTCCTTTCTAGGTCCTCTACGAATAGTTTCAATAAAATTTTAGGATCTTCATGCTTTATGAACGTTGGTTTGCCATTCAGACTATCATTAATACCAACACTTACCGGCACATGTCTCGAAAGATATGTCAAATCAGATGTTTGCTGGTAATTCAAAGGTAGCAAGAGCGCCTCAAAATTAAACACAATGTAGTGAGGATATGGTCTGAATTTTTCGTTGAAATATCGGTTGATCTTGGAAGGATTTTCACATTCCCACACTGTGACGAGATTGTATCCCTGTTCTCGTATCATATCCTCCTTCTTCTCCGTCTGCTTATAGCGGTATGCGTTCGCTTATGATTGATCACCTGCGGCTCCGTCCTGACGGGCACAGGGGCATCCGTGCCATTTACATCCATGGTATTCGTAGACGGTCTTCATGATGGGCTCATAACCGTCTACTTTCCACTCCTTCCCTTCTCCATCACGTATCACACGTTCACCACCATGACCACCTAAAGCATGATGCATATGTAAGCCACTTTCCTCGCTCATATGTTCTAACCATTGAGATGCAGCGTAGCTAAAACCTTCACCGTAGAATACCTTCTCGGACCTGCTCGGCATACGTTTCACTTTCTCACCCTTGCAGATGATCGTCGTCTTGACCCCTTCGCATTCGTTTTTCTTGTGCCGCGTGAGATTGCAGGCTTTTGTGAAGAGTTGACCGCATACCTCACATTCCAGCGTTTTTGTCAACACCTTGATATCTTTGATGTAGAAGCAGTGGCCTTCCAACATTCCAAGAGTGATGTCATCTAACCCTCTCACGTGCTGCTTCTGACCATAAACGAGTCGCCATGGTGCTTTCTCGTTGTTTGACTTGGGCTCATACACTTTAATGTTGATCTTGAGGTGGTTTGCGATACCTTTCATATCCACCAGCTTTGTAGGGCGGACGTCCTTACGCTTTAGCTTGGAGTCCTCGTAATACTCTCATGCTAATGCAAGAGCTGGCTTTGTAAGGAACTCTGTTCCACGTTCTACGTTAGCCCTCTTTTTTACCGCTAAACACCTCCAGACACATAGATTGTCCGTTCTCTCTTCCTTACCATCCATAGCGTAGATACATCTCTTCTTCCGTAGCCAGTCTGGAAGAGGTCCGCACCCCAACAAAGGCTCACACGTGCTTATGATCTTAATCTGCACATGATCGAAGACGATTTTCCCTTCGTATGCTCCTGGGGTCTCTATAGTTCTCACTGCCGGCAGGTAGGCTTTGCTCCAAAACTCGCCATCCTCCAGATCGAGACGCTTCATCTCACATTCCTCTATGAAAGCTTCGATCTCTGCGATGCTTGATAAAGACTTGGAGCTCTTAGTTTTGTGATAGAGAGATACACCACCTCCACCTTGGTGAATGTTGCAGCTGAAACTGTAAATAACATTTACTCACATGTCTATATGAGGGGTGATTTTATCCATGATAGCACGCGTGAGTGGTTGGTTAAGGTTCTTGTTGATTCTCCATGTTTTGACACGATTCCCATCCTCCAGTATCTGAATATCATTTTCAACAAATATATGCCGAATTCGATCCCTTCTCGATCCGTGGGTTGCTTCTTTTCTTGAGGGAACATGTGTTTGAGGTCTTCAATTCCCTTATATTCGTGTTGTATATCCTCCGTGTTGTAGTAGTTCTCCTGTGCTTCTTGCTCGACCTCATCGTGGAGCGTCGTCCCTCTCGAAAGTTGTTCCTTTGCTCTTTTGTAATAGTCAGTAACAATATCTCGCACACTCTGCAGTCGAGCGGCAAGAGCATCGCGAGTTGCTGCTACTGGCGCCGATACAGCGCTGTATAATTTTGTCATTGCATTTCGAAACCAACTCATTTTGTCTCTTTTATTATATACAGAATTTTTTTATTAATAAAATTTTTAGATGGACAGAATTTTTTTTTGAATAATGGGGATTTCCCTTATTCAACATGATGCCGTTGGATTTTGTCGGATGCCGTGATTTTTTGTTGATGACGTCACAAATTTTTACGGGGGGTGTCGGGGGATCTATATAGAAGCGGGGAGTTTACACTTGAACCCCAAAACCATGTATTGAGTGACTTCTATCATCTACTTGTTTTATATTTACCCGTAGGTTTTTATCGTATCGCTTTTTACTTCATTTTATTCTTCGTTTTTGTTTTTTTTTAACACAGGACGTTCATGAAAAACAGTTTTTATCTTGTAAATACTTGTAAATACTGATGTTCTTAAACTGTATAAAAATTCGTTAATAAATAAATAAATAAATAAATAAATTTACTAGATTTTTCTCTAATCAATTGACAAACTCTAAATCAACAAAAATCTGTCATTTTGGTATATCACATACAGTCATGCCCTTAAAAGTTTACATAAAAACAACTTGCACGGTTTAAAAGATAATTCTGCTAAAATTAGTTTTTTCTACCGTTGCTGATTTGTCCACTTGTGTTTGTGATATAATTCGTGGTCGCGGGTTAGGATTTAAACGTGTTCTAAGTCTGTGATTAATGCTAACCCGCGGCCGCGTGTTTTGGTTTTAACGCTAACCCGCGGCCACGTGTTTGTGCTTAATTCCTGACCTGCGACCGCGTGTTTGTGTTTAAAGGAGAGGCGAACAAAAAACCTTTTTGTGGCAGCCACAAAATAAATTTTAAGCGAGAAAGCAAAAATTAAGGAACTTCTAAATCCAAAAATCTAATAAAATAACTACTATAACCACACACAAATAACTATGTTTCATAACTGAATATCCATATTCCTTACAAGCAACATTTTTACAAAATTTTCATGGCTGTATGTGGCAAGAAGAAGCAATTTTAAGATGTACTTACCAATAAACATAAAAAATAAGATCTTTAACTGAAGATAACCCAAAATATTTTACATACAATCATAGTTACAGCATTTTATAACCTTCGTTAATACTTCTTGGAACTTTATAAACATCTGTCATGGCCAATAATAATATTGTTTTCGTAATTTGGTTCGTTTTTTCACAACATACTTCCACCTTCGAACAATGAAGTTTGTTGTGATGAGATGGCACCAAATTCGATAAATACACAGACTGGAAACTTTCAACAACAAATCGAATGTGCAACGGTCTCAGCTTTGTTTACATTATTTTGTAACAAACTCCTATGAGCAGATGTTTTACGGAACATTCCAGACCAGCGTATCTGGTCTTTGAAATTAACTCTGGCATCATGAATTTTTAATCAGCAGCCGTGCCCGCGCTGTTCGCCCCTCCTTTAAATCCTAACCCGCGACCACGTGTTCGCGTTTTAACACTAAGTTGCGTAAATTTGTACGTATTCGGTAAATTACTATTAATTCAAAATTGTTGCGTCCCTATCCATGCAGCACTTTCGAATTGTTGTCTTTCTTTCGCGCCATGGACTGTGTACTTGAGCAGTCAGTGGCCTGTTCCATGACTTTGACAGAAATGAAGTACTATCACATCATCAGACCAAAACTAAAATATAAAAGCATTTGTACAATAACAAATTCTCATCATGGATTGGAACGCTAAGAAAACTGAAATACCTTTGTAAAAAAAAAAAGGATTAGGTCGCCAACGAAACATTTCTGAGAAGAACTTGGAAAGCACGGTGGCTTATAGACAGGATATCTGTCTCTCTTTTCTGCTCTCACGCTTCGATGTCTGTCCTGATTTTGTAACCCTGCTTTCTTTTAGCGCTGTCACAGAAAAGAGAGACAGGAATAACCTATCGTAGGAACGCAACTGCTACTTTCTGATTGGCGATTTTTTGCAGGCCAGTTGCGCAACAATTTCGTTGATCCGTGGCCGTGTCAACTAAACTAATCAAGAAAGCCACACCCTATAATTATATTATGGTGAGGCTGAGGATTAAAATTATGCATTTAATTTGTTTCAGTCACTATTTCGGATGTTTTGAAAGTCATCTCGAATATTTTAGTTCAACTTTCTTTTTCGATTAAACCTAAACAATTACAAGCTGTAGTTAAAAAATTTAAAATGGAGTCGATACCTTGTGTATTTTAATCTGCCAACTTCTACCAAGTGTGTGTTTGGAGTTATGTGTACATGTGCGCTCCATGTGTTTTCTAAAATTTAGCGCTTGGACTTTAGGGACATCAGGCTACTCACTCGCGGTACTTAAAACCATGTTACAGTATACAGTTGTATTATTATTTTTAATGTTTTTATTAAAGAAGGAGAGTGCTGGGAGCGGAAATAATCTATCAAAATATCGAGATGTGGATACTTTTTCCATGCTCAACACGAATAAGATACCATTCTTTCTTGTTCAGAAAAGACAACCAGGCAACTGTAAACAATCTAAATGTCATCGCTTAAAAGGTGTTTTAAATGGCGATAGATCAAGCAGGCAGCTGCATATGCGTTGACTGATGTTCTTTAATAAATATGTGAGTTTGGTGGCATATTTTTAAATGTTCAAACTTATTAAAAATTATTATGCAGTAACTACATTGTTCTTTTCTAAGTATTTAAGCCATCTCTCTCCATTTTATTTGATTAAAACTAGAAGTTTTGTCTTTTAAGTTTCAGCTATAGCTAGCTAGCTACTCTAAGCTAATTAATGTTTTAAAGTGACTTTCCAAAATAATTATGCGAATATTTAAAAACAATACCTTGAAATTTAAGTGGCTAATATTTTTGATTTTGAAATAAGTTGTCAGTTTGAATATTAACTGTCAAGGTAGGTTATGTTAAACTCTCTTTTTTCCCTTCTCTCATCAAAAATATCAAAAAGGAAAAAATGATGAGTATAGTTTACTAGACTAGGTGGCTGACGGGTTAAGAACTGCATCGTCCCTTGTGGGTTACAAGCATATTGACAGAAGTTTTATCGGTACGGTATGGTGTAAATGTATCAAAAGAGGCGAGTTATCTTTGCGCATCCTAGACCAGAAACCAGCGTATTGAAGCATTTTGGTCAAGGTTGAACCAACACAAGCTATCATGGTGGATGGATTTCTTTTCTGGTATGATTCAAAATGGCATTTTTAAGCTAGAATGCAATATTCACAAAGAATTGCCCCTATTTGCTTTCATGCCTGTTTTGCAGACGGAGCTAAACGAATTCACTAGAAGATGGAATTCTCGCAATGTAAGGCAGTTAGTAGAAACTCCAGGCGGTGCACCAGATATCCTGTTTCACGCTCCGCGCTCAGTAGAATTTGCAAATCAAGGTATCACTGTCAAGCAAACAAATGTAGATGTTGCGAGCAACGTGATAGAAATGAACAGTATACCACACTTTAGAGATAGGGATTTGCATGAGTTATTTATTTGCTACCTTAATCTACACTCTCTTTCTTTGCCCATGGAGGCAGAAGCAGGTTTAGACTTGTATACAACGTTTTTATCATGTTTAATAAATGATGGCTTTAATGTTTAAATGTGGAAAAAAAGACACGCAATTAACGCGGCACAGAAAATGACGGGTCACTAATTAATTCGATCAGCGCGAAGAGCGAGTTTGGGTTAAAATATGTGTTAACGAATATCAAATATTTCAATGGTATTGGCTAATGGCTAAATGGCTAGACATCTAATAACGGATGAGAATTTTACGCGGGTATAAAAGTAACGGGTTTAAGGACGTAAGTTATTTCTAGTAATTATTTTTAATTTATTTCCGGGAATTTTCGCGCCGTAAAATTCGCGAAAACTAATCTGCGCGAAAATTAATCGACTTAAGGTATCGTATGTCATAATAATGTCAACACAACAAACGAAATCGTAGTGCTCGAAGTCGTTGATTCTCAAACTTCCTATAAGTGTAACTGTAAATAAGACATAAAGCTAAATAAGAAGGCGCGTTTTTCATAAGCATGATTACAATCCATACAAGGACTGTTTTCAGTGTAATTCCCTTCTGAATTTGCATCAAAATAGTTTCTTTCCTCGTCAAAAAACAGTCATTTTCATTATCATTATAATCTTCTCAAGAAAGATTTGAAAACAGAAGGTACGAATATCCTTTTGGATAGTACAGGTAAAGTTGGGATGACTTCTTTTTTCTTTAGCTTTTGTTGCAAAATGTTCAACATTTACAAAAAATTTTTCAACTGCTTCACCTTGATAACCACCAAGAAATGTTGTTGTTTTAACAGGAATTTTAAAATGTGACCAGGCAATGTAATAAAGTTCTTCATAATCTGTAGCCCTTGAAACATCTAAAACGAATGTTTTATTTTTTTTCAGTTTATATTTACCACCTTTATAACATTTTATACCAATGCAAAATTGCTACGTAGCTTTTACTGAAATTGGTCTATTTTTGGTATCTGTCTTACCGGAATGGGTTCGCAAAATTTATGACTTTAACTCCTTTTTTATTTCGTGATATGATTTGGATTTCTCATTTGGTGCCATCGGTATTGGAAATTGCAATTGATAAGATATTATGTCTCCATAGGCAAGGCCCATTTCCATCAACTTGCATGAGTCGACATTGGGAGCAATATCATCATCTAGTTTATTTAAGATAAATGTATTAATCAGGTGTGGCAACTGTCTCTGCTCGAACCCTAAAATTAAAAAAGACAAATTGCAACGTTTTTCACAATCACAAAAAAATAAATATATTTGATTCTGATAGAGAACGATATAGCTAGCTATATGGCATAGCAGCCATTATTATAGCTAGCTACATTTTGCTAGCGTATACCGCATATTACATGATTATCTAAACAAGCAGCTACACACAAGGCTGAGGATATCAAAGCTATGCAGTGTTGCTAGTAAACAGCAAGAAAAGTAAAATCACGTAATTTAGACGTTCACGTAATATATGGACGATAAAGCTCTTGATCAATTTTTTTGTAAAAAAAACAAGGGGAACTGGTAGTCAACACACAATGAAATTGATTCTGAGATACATACAAAACAATTCACAACTGTAATAGATTAACTGTCGTCTATCCTGTGCATATTGATCAATCGGGATTGGTGTGTTGCTACCAGCAGCCATCTTTTCTCCCGCACTTTCTCGCGCATAAACATGATATGATATTTTGCGCAAACACGCGGCCGAGAGTTGAAATTAAATCAGAAACACATTTCATATTTTAAAACGCGGCCGCAAGTTAACATTATAATACAAACACGCGGCCGCGAGTTAGCATGAAAACATAAACTCGAAACACGCGGCACAAACACGCGGCCGCGTGTTAGAGTTATAACACAAACACAAGTGGCCAAATCAGCCACGGTATCTTTCGGTATATTGTCCTCCCTAAAAAAAAATTGAAGCTAACCTTTTGGCAAAACTTTGTCTTGCAAAACTTTTAAGAACGATCATTCATAAAAGTTGATTCAGTACAAACTTTAATTGTGGATTCATGAAAGCTTATCCAAGAAATTAAGCGGTAAAATCTAAAGCTATTACGACATCTTTCGGTTACTGAAAATGACTGAATAAGTCACTAGGAGTATATTTAACCCTATTTTTACTGGCATAATAAATGTATGTGCAATTTCTCTGGACTGGATAAAGTATTCCATCCCAAAACTAAAACACGTTTTAATTAGACCTATCTGACGTATTTTAAGCATGAGAATTGCTTTTTATGTTTTCTGCTCATATGTAACTTTGTCAAAATTGACATGCTCTCAAAAATAGCTTATCAGCGTCTTTAAAAAAAACAAAATTCAGAAACTCAGGAACTACGATTACAAGTTAAATTATTTTTAGGTCTATTTCATTAACCCAGTCCAAAAAACTTGAACGAAAAGTATGTGTTTTGCCGCCAACACCAAATTTCTCAACGGTGTCGCGGTGAAATTAGACCCGTGAAATTAAAATTTTTAAGTTCTAATTTCCTGGGAAATATAAACTTTTCGGGTTTTAATTTCCCGGTAAATTAGGATCTAAGAGACTGCCAAAACTGAATGCCAAGAAACGTCACAGATATAAAACATGTTCCTTATAGAAAGGTCTGACATCACTACAACCTTTTTGAGAAACATTTATAGATTTCCTAACATTTAAGCTAAAGTCTACCAACAGTGATATGAAATAAGCTTTGTGTGAATTTTAAGTGGGTTCAATTTATGTAAACATAAAATGTAGTACAGACGGAGAATAAATAATGATTTTCACTTCAACAAAATTATTTTATTGACAATTTCACTGCAGGAATATGTCGAAGCATATGGTTTTATGTGAAGAATTTAAAAGAAAATAGAGACCTATGAAATATTTATAATTTCAATAGAACTTATTACATATGTACTAAAAACCCACGTAAAACATTTTCACCTTCATATCATTATCACAGCCATTAAAATGCATTTTCGACAGTGCAAGCGAGAAGATTTGGTCGATGAACTTGGAAGAGAAAGGTTTATGGATTATAAAAAATCCATCTTTGCCACTTTATTTGCTTTGTTCATGGCGTTATGTGTCATTTTTGCTTTTCTTTACAGCCAGTGTTTCGCAAGTTACAAAGAAATAGCCGACCGAAGAGGTGAGAAAATAAGGTGGACATTAGTGGGTTTAATTTTCGCGAATGTTAGCTAAATTTGCGACAAATTGGACGAAAGTATTATTAAAAACCAATTTGGGGAGAATTGTAAAAGTACGTACGTTCTGAGGGGAGACCGGAGGGTCATGTATTAGCGAACAAAAACGAATATGGGGAGTTGGGTCTATCTGTTGTGTGTATGTTTGCTTTAGGAAAAAATAATTTATTTTCTATTTTTCCTTTTTGATTGATTGTTTACGACTATGTGATACTGTTTTGTTTCATTTTGACAAGTAGTTGGTCATATTTATCACTGGATGAGCAAAACATGACTTCCTGATATTTTAGTTGATTCGCAAACAATCTTAGTCTACTCCTTCTAAGTATGCTTGATTTTTTGTAGCTATATTCAGGTCAAAAATTTGGGTTCAGGTCCAGCCATTACTTTTCAGGTTCAACATTTTTTTTTATATTCAGGCTCAGCATACATTCACAAGGACCTGATCTGATTATATTTCTCCATCTACAGTGGCCTTGTTAACAAAACAAACCTGCACTTTCTACTTGTTCTCCTGGTGGATCAAAGTTTGATATACCTTGTTTTTATGTCAGCCAACCTCCGCATATCGGACATACCATTTCAGAGGGAAAATTTACAGAAGGATGACTTAGAGGAAATAGGTAGATTTTCTGATATTTCCGATGATGAATTGCGCGATATCATGTTAAATTTTTTTTGGATCATGGTAATTTTGTTGGATTCTCTATAATGTTCGGCCATTTAAAGTCGCTTGGTCAACAACAACGCCCCAACAACGCCGTATTCGAAATATTCTAATCCGACATCGATCCAGAAAATTCCAGACTACGATGGGCAATTGTTATATCCCGTCGTAATTATTCGGTAGCTTCTCCCAATAGTCTCTGGCACATAGTTGGACACCACAGTTTGGTTCAGTGGGGTTTCGTCATGCATGTCGGTATCGATGGATTTTCGCGATTGAAAGTATTGCAAATAATAATAGAGTTATCACCGTGCGGGAGATTTTTGATGTTGCGACTGAACGGGTCAGGACTGATATGGGCGGGGAAAACATACTTGTATGGCAGTTCATGGAAGAAGTACGAGGTGATAATCGCGGTAGTGCCCTAGCCAAAACAAATCCAATTAGGCTGCACAACCCATACTCTTAGCTACAGCATCTGATGCTTTGATCAAAAGTAAAATCAAAACGAACTTTCACTTTTTAACACACTTACGCAAGAAGAATAAAAAATGCAGTTTAAAAACAGACACGACATTTACTTTACACTTTACAACACATCGACTCCATGTTTATTGGTCTATTCCCTTCTGCGTTTGCACAAACACCGTACATATTGCAGACCAGCATCTAAATTCGCTGACTGCTTTTCCGCGCCATGCAGGACTGACTACCGAGCCTGAATAGCATTCCATATGGGTGAATAAAAAAACATGCTGAATAAAAAAAGACTGAATCTGAATAAAAAAGACTGAATCTGAATAAAAGGGTAAACCTGAATATAAAAACCCTGAACCTGAATATAAAACCCTGAACCTGAATATATAAACCCTGAACCTGAATATAAAAACCCTGAACCTGAATATAAAACCCCTGAACCTGAATATAAAACCCTGAACCTGAATATAAAAACCCTGAACCTGAATATAAAAACCCTGAACCTGAATATAAAAACCCTGAACCTGAATATAAAAACCCTGAACCTGAATATAAAAACCCTGAACCTGAGTAAAAAAAGGCTAAACCTGAATAGCGATAGCTGAACCTGAACCCCGATATTTTTACCTGAACTTTGCTACAAAAAACCAACCATATCTAAGGGCACTATTTATAAATATACAAGGTTTTATTTTTAATAGCAAGATTTTAAGAGCAAAAACTTTTGCAAGCAAAAGTTTGGAGAGGAAACAAAACGCAAAATTTCGGGCATAAACTTTCGCGAGACCATGTTTTTTTATAAATTATCGAAATAAAATAACGATATTTTCGCGAGAAAAAAAGCCATTTTTGATTTGGAATGTTCTAAAGCATAAAAATTCGCGAGAAGAGGCAAAAATCGCGGCTCGGGTAGAATTAATCTAGAGTAATAATGCTGATAAGATTAAAATACAAAATTCCACTGATCCATTTTATATAAGACTTTCATGAGATAAGAATCAATTTTCTAGATTACCTCTCTGAAAAATATGGCATCTGCAACAGTTGTCATGAGCACAGTTACTGCAGCAACATGTTTAACACTACGTACCAATGTTACTGTCGTCATGGATACATAGGTGATGGTGTCAGTCACTGCGAAGGTAACCATTTTGATATAGATTCGTGCATGTGTTTTTATTAAAGTGTTAACATGATTTCATACAGGGAGTTCTTGCTGTCTCACTTATCTTATGTCTTTCGGCAACCTCGTCCCCAGGGCTTGTTAGGCTTGATATTTAAATGGATCCGTTCAAATATAAAAAACCTAAAATACCTAGGGAGTGTGGTTGGCTTCGTAGAGTTTAATTTACCTGTCATTTTATATTTTTTGAGCTGGCCAAATTTCTTTTACTTTAATACTATTAAGTCATGTTTTTGTTAAAGTAAAAAAGTTAATTTATATTGTAAAAAAACTGAACATTTAGACAAAGATTATTTTCCCCGTTTGTTCAGCATGCATCCATGTATTTTAATCCATCTACCCTTTAGATATCTCGTTCGCTATCGAATTTCGCGAAAATGCAACATCCTGTCCAACGATTGACGTCAATTTTCCGAAAACAAACACGTTTGGTTTTTGCATGTGGTTGGAAATGTCGCACGGCGGTTCGAAATGGCTACCCATCTTCTCGTACATTGCTGATAACCGTAAAGACAGTTTAATGTTGTCTGTTAACAACGACGAACAGAAATTAGAATTGCAGAGATTCGACAAAGCTATTCCTATCAAAATTGAAATCATCCCGGAACATTACTATATGCATTTTTGCACTAATTGGAAGTCGAATGGCCAAATTGAATTGTATGTCAACGGACATATATATAAGCAGGAACGACTCATGGATCATCACTTTACAGAGGGTATGCTAAAAACCAAAGGGAAGTTCTACTTAGGGCGATATGTAGATGTTGTAGTCCCTCCGCGTGACATTCGGATGTACAAAGGAAAGATTTCACAATTTTTTATGTACGACAAATACCTCACCGCGAAGGAGATTGTTAGGCTATTCCAACACGACCCTTCATCGCAGGGTATGTTTATTTCGTGGTTAGATTTCAAAAATAAAACATCTGGATGGAAGATTGCTGAGTCGTATCACATAATTTTGTAACTAGTAATTTGAAAAAACCATGAAATGATAACGTTTTTTCCGCTCTTTTGTATGTAAGATACTATTTACCTCCAGAGGTTACAAAGTAGAAACAACCTTTGCTTGACTTTCATTCAAAAGCGCATGCGCGTGGCACAGTAATGTTAACGGACATGGTTTCAAAACCAAACTACATTTTTAACGTGAATTGTCTTGCTTTAGATATATATTGTTTATTAATCCATATATTTTTGTTTTACTTTGTAAAAAAAGCGAATCTATCATTTTTCCTCCCCAGTCTCCCCAACTACGAGATCCCAATACTTGTCCGGCTTCGATGGAACACACGGTTGGTCGAATTGTTTCATGTGACATTGTGATCTGTTTATTCATTGGATGATTCTTCGCACGACCTGGTGATTTGATTGGGTTTATATCTGTTAAATTGATGTAACATGGTCGAATGGGACATGACTTTATAATTTGTTTGCGTGACTTTTTCGGTCTGGGTGATACTTTCCTTGAAGTGTTTGACTGGGTATGGTTTGATTTTGGACGCGGTATAACAACTGTGGGATGTGTCATCGATTTATTTTGAGAGGCGTGTTTTATGTCCGCGTTCTTCAATGTCGACTGTATTGAAGCTTTTGCTTTTGATAAAACAGCTGTTTTGTAAAGTTCTGAGTCGTTGCAAGATTCAGCTTTATTTTTCGAAATGGGATTGCACTCCTTCGTGTGTGCTACACGTGGTTTAGACGGCACGATGTGGATGATATTGTTTTTTTTCGGTGCTCGACAAATTCGCGGCTTCAACATGGTTTGTGCCGTATTTGTAGAGCTATCTACCTTTGAAAATACCGACTTTGTTTCTTCATGAGACCTGCTGACATTATGGAGATATTTCTCATATTTATCTAAGTAAAAATGTTGCGGACCCATAACAGAACCGCGACGACAAATTTTTAACCATCCACAAACAGATCGAGAATTAAAGCCATGGTGCTTTATTAAATAACAGCCAATCATTGTCGCTGTACGGCCCAATCCTGCATGACAATGCACTGCAATTTCCCCGCCAAATCTTTCACACAGGGTAACAAATTGATTGGCTTGAACATTGGTTGGTATGCTAACATCCTTAAAAGGAATATCGTAATGGTAGAAATGCGCCTGTTTAATATCAATAGCGTTATAGGAATGCCCGTAATATTCCATATTGGTCATATGATCATTCCCGTTAAGACGAACTATCACTTTAATTCCACACCGTCGAAGTTCTTTTAAAATAGATCTTGACACTCCTCTGCTCTCCCTCTCTCGTTTAATAGTTGGATCCTTTAAAGCTAAAAATTGACGAGGCACAATCCAATCCATGTCCAAACGCGAATTTGTTGCTTGTGGAAACTTAGTGGCAGCGTATGACGTAAACCAATTATTTATTTTGCAGCCGGTTTCCAGACCTCTCAAGCAATCCAAAATGTTCAATTTATACGAGCTATCACCATGGTAATCACGAAAAAACGCCAAACGAGCAAATATGTTTTCAAGAAGCGCGCTGTTGGTCTTTTGTACATCCCAGTTTAATCTCAGCACAGCATATGCAGACATCAAGAAGCAGGAGAGGGTACGCTGCTCAATATGGAGATTGTCATTTCTAAACAAAAAAAACATAAAAACATTAGCTGGAAAAAGGTGTATAGTTATCTATACCTTAGGTGTGTTTTTAATAATTGGGACAGGCCACCTCCTGTTGGCTGTGAAGCTTCGGATCCAATAAAATAAGAATTGCTTAGCAATAGTCGCATAGCAAATATTGTACACCGATTACAGATTTTTTGGAAACCAAGCATAAAAGATGGTGAACAAACAGTGCTATAGGGAACTTTTCCTATCTCTACAACAGTTTTAGTTGCACTGCTGCACAACAATGTCGGATTTTATTGTAAACCAAGCATCAAGTTTTCGCAAATGATGTCTCTAATTAAGGCCTGTCACCAATAACGTTTCTTAGTAGTTAAATTTATCCCTTATCAGATTCAAAATATCCACAATCAACATACCGTCCGAAGTTAACAACATTTACGCCGCGTTACAAAAATCGATATATTAAAGACTTACAGGTGTTGCATATACTTCCACTACTTCAATAAAGCTAAATTTTAAACGATGATAAATTTGCACTCTTTAAGCTTTCCCAAAAGTTTTCTTTATAAACGCCTAACATAGTAAAAACTTATAATTTATACTAGAACTACTAAACACAGTTATTCCCGGGACATTTTTAATTGTTTCACGACGGACTCGAAAAAGAAAGAGCTAGGGACAAGATTGTCTTTTACTTACTGCTCATTTGTAATAACAACTAGTCGGCTACAATGTTTCAATCTTGAATCAACTTCGTCACAATGCTTCCATATCACTTTTAATGATGGAGGTCCGAAATGCTTGCGAACACGCACATGTTGATAAAAATCGTCTAAATTTAGAACTGTATCGTCAGGTTGTTTAATATCATCGTAATTGGACTCCAAAATGAAATACAACCTCTCAGGAAGGAACTCCATTTTCACCCTTGTAAGTGAAGGTTGTTATCGTACGCATAATTTGACGTCACCTATAGACCAACTGACGTAAGAGATGTTGCGAAACAACGCCGACGTCAAATAATGTAACAACTTCAAAAATGATTTCGCCACAAAAAAGAAAATGCGACCCCATGGGAAAACAAGACAGTTTGCAGTGGCCACTTTGTTGAAGTAAGATTACTACCCGATTGCATGGCCAAACTTGGTTATTAATTGCTTCAAGTTGTAGCTACACCCATATCGGGGGAATGTTTAAACGAAGGTAGTGATGACGTAGATAGCGATCTACAGTGATAACGACAGTGATTTTAACACCGATATTGACAGTGGTACTGATGATGATATTTATGAAACCTGAAAATAAAAATAAAGACGTTATTGAATGTACTGCATATTATATATTTCTTAATGGGAACGCCTTAACTGCCAGAAGTGATCGGTTATTATATATTTGTTTTATTTCCTTTTGTTTTTGTTTGGCACTCATCGGCCACCATACACATCTATGGTTTGAAGCGCCGCGAGTGAGTAGCTTAATATCATTAAAGTTTATGCGCGAAATTTCAGAAATCACATGGAGCGCACATGTACACATAACTCCAAACACACACTTGGTAGAAGTTGGCAGATTAAACTTTTACCATAATATGTTGGAAAAATACACAAGGTATCGAATCAATTTAAAATATTGCTACAGCTTGTAATTGTTTAGGTTTAATCGAAAAAGAAAGTTGAACTAAAATGTTCGGGATGACTTTAGAAACATCCGAAACAGTCGCCATGTTCAATAAAATAAATTAAATGCCTAATTTTAAACTTCAGCCTCACGAAAATATAATTATAAGGGTGTGGATTAGTTTAGTTGATACAGCCACGGATCAACAAAATTGTTGCGCAACTGCCCTCCAAAAATTAGCCAATCAGAAAGTAGCAGTTGCATTCCTACGGTAGGTTATTCCTGTCTCTCTTTTCTGCGACAGCACCACGTATGTGATATAAACCGAGTATAACATCATATGGACCGCGTATATCAACAAAAGAGCCTCGTATAATAATGTTAATTAACCGATCACTTATGGCGGTTAAGACGTTCCATATTTATTGAAGCTTTGTTGTAATTTCAGTTGGGTGTTTTTTGCGCCTTTTCTGAGATTTTAAAATTTAACAAAGACAATTTGTAAGACCTTTATCCAAACTTCTATTCTAAAAAATGGCGAAATTTAAGTCCGAATATCAGACTTAAATATTTTTTATCCATCCTTGATATACCATCAAGTATCAATAACAGTTTTATACGAGTTAAATATCAATATCAAGTAAGGCATTTTTTAAACAAAATATGTAAAAAATATATATTTTGGGATTTGGTCTGTAAAATACACATACATGATTCCAAAAAAATGCAAACATGGTTTCTTTGCATTTTTATATACTAATAATTAAGATTCAATCAAGAAACTGCTTTTAAAGGAGAACTACACGCAAAAATTATTTTTTGATATATTGTTACTACTAACATAAGAAAATGAATTCAACTAGTTTTACTGTTTCGTATGACTTCCAAGTGCCAACAATACGAACCTTATCACCCCAAAATACTGCTAGAAATCCCGACCCCCAATTCCGTAAAAAAAGACTGGGACGAACGTGATGTGTGACGTTGCAAAGTGCGGAAAGCGCAATTCTATGCAGGGGCTGCTTTATTAAAGCAACAAATTTGTAAAACGTTGGGGGGGTTCACACTAGAATTTTAAAAGCAGCATGCTATAAATTTAAAGCACGATTTAAGCGTGCTTAATAATGTGAACGCATTTTTACAACTCTCCCTTTGATGTTACCGGCAACTTGCTTTAGTCAAAGCATGCTTTATTTTTATACTAAGCATGCTTTATTCTAGTGTGAACCCCCCCGTTTATAGTTTTGACAAATAAAGCTACTAGCAATTCCTTCTTATTTCATGCTAAATATGCCAAGTTGCTCATATTTCGGTTGTACAAGTCGCTCCACGTTTAACAAAGAGGTTAGTTTTCATAAGATACCTTCAGAAAAATCGAACAACAAACTTCGTAAAAAATGATTGCAAGAGATTAAAAGAGAAGGGTCTTTACCAAAAGATTCTGGTTTTTACATCTGCTCAAAACACTTCACTGACGATTGTTTCCAGAGGGATATGATAGCAAGACAAAGTTCATCTGGATTTCTTTAATGCAAAAAATAAAGTTTTCTTTGTATTTGCATATATTCACTGGTCATCAAATCCACGCCATTGTATAATTTACGTTCACTTTTATTTTATTAATATTATTTCACTCGTTTGTTACGTTCTTCCATTTTTAAATTTATAAATTTAATATTTTAAAGTTAAATTTTCGTCCTGCTCGCCACTTATGATTATCTTTTCTCCCAACTCATAAGCAAAGTTTTGTTGTTTTTGTTTTGCGCGAATAAAAATCTAATTTCCGACAGGGGGTAAACATATTACTTTGCTAGAGTGAACTAATGGGTGAACCGATGTCATCAACATTTCGAACATCAAACGAAAGTAAAGCACGTTCTGGAAATAGTCTTCTTGTTCCTGGTGCTGTCCCGACGATTTCTGTATTTACTTCAGAGACTAAAAATATTGTCCCTTTTACCCCCTGAATTGTTTCTCATTTAATATGCAAACTTTCCAAGTTGAGGTCCATCACACAAAAGAATTAAAAAAAAGGATGGGCTACTGTTCTCCTTCGTCCATAAGATATCGTTTTTTTTAACCTTTTTCACAATTATAACGGGTTATCAACGGGAGAGGGACAATGCATCAAAAGTGTCTGAAAACATCAAACTTTTTTTATGAAGACTGTTTGTTCATTTGAGGAAAATTGTTGGTTATCGTTGTTTTTTGACGAATAAGAAAGGTTTATTTTTGATATATACTTAGTTATTTTGGTTCTTGTTTATTAAAAAATAAGTTACAACAAATCGTAATGTCTCCTTTCCTTTTTAATGTGTTTTCTTCGAGGCCTCTCTCTGCGGCTTGCTAATGTCGCACTTTGCAACGTCATTTTTGTTTCTATTTCCAGTCTTCTTGTTTTTACGCGGCCCGTTGAAAAAAGGCATATTTCTGGCAAAGAAATTGCTCTTATTGAGGTAAAAACAGACATAATTAAGTTGCACTTTTTTATTTTTTGAAATATATTACCCATTTTTGACAATATATCAAAAAATAATTTTTGCGTGTAGTTCCCCTTTAACAGAGCAATCGCACGGAATCATAATAAAGCCCTCACTAAGAACATATTTCGTAGAAAAGGCAGTGACCAACCAAAAAAAGAGCAATACAGTTATCCTGTACAACTACACACTCTGTACTCAAAATTTGTTTACAAAAAGGATACGGCAAAAAAATGAAGGCTCTAAAATACCAGCATAGTGTGTGCTTTTGGCATGTCTAACTCTCTTTTTCTTTCTCCATAGACTCACAATTTTAGTCTGACATTTATAATCAATATTTGCAGAGGGATATTTATTTCTCAGATATCGATGTCGAAAAGATTAAGTTTAGGGATTCCTGACTAGGTGTGTGCGTGTTCTGAAGAAATTAACTTTGGGGGGAATGCCTGTGAAACAAAGACCAGATTCGCTTAAATGATTTGACAATTTCGTTGATAATAATGTTATTATTTCATTGACCATATTTTGAAAGCAGCAAAGCAAGTGTGGGTATACATCAGAATGAACTGTTGATATATATGAGCTTGTATAAGCCTGTGTATATATTATATATCATATATACTATACTACTATATCATTCCATATCATATATATCATTGGCACAACCATATATATCATTCATGCATCATGTAGTCATCATATGTATCATATATCGTATATATTAGCTCACACACAGACAGGCAGACAGACGGACTACGAGTAAAGACTAAGCGGATTAACTCTTCCTTAAGATGCCCTTCGCAACAAAGCAAATAAAATATCGCTTTCTATTTCGTGTTAAGGTAGCACGACTATTTTCTCGCGCACACACAGAATACGGGTAGAAATGCTCGTTTTTTCGCATAATCGCAACATACATAAAATGTATCGTTTTCTATTTCGTGTTTCCGTAGCACGACTTTTTTCGCGCGCACAGACAGAATACGGGTAGAAATGCTCGCTCTTTCGCATAATAAGAACCCAGTAATGCAGATGAATTCGGTTAGTGCGAGAAAGGAAACAAAAGAAAAAAAACATGGCTGTGAAAAGTTGTCACGGTAGTAATACATCAATTTCCATAAACAACTGGACTATTTAATCCACAAAATAAACAGTAAGATATTACATTTATGAGTCAGAATTACTAAATTTTCGTGTAACTCAAAAACTTTGAACCTCGGGCAATATATTTTTTTCTCCTGTTCAAGACAAGCGAAAAAAAAATCATATAAAAATGAATTATGCTACATACCCCTGGAAAATATTAATTTGGACGTAAATAAAACAATGCTAAAAAAATCGTGCGTGACACGTTTACCATTATTGATCACACGATGTTGTTGTTCAAACCAAGAAATTTGGAAACCGGCATGGGGTGCTTTTCAAGTATGGTACTTTACTTGGTACAACCAGTTACTGCAAAATTCTACTCATGGGTTTTAAATAAATAATTTATCCGCCACCAAATTGGCAATTAAATGTAACTTTAGCAATTTCTATGTTCTTGAGGGCGAGATTAAATTAGAAGTTAAGCTGGATGTGGGTGACAACGACCTCTCGGATTCACCGACAGTGATAGCGTTAGCTTGTAGCTCTTGCAGCGTACCTACCAGTCGATTCCATTCTTCAGGTCGAGGAACAGCAAGTTGCTATATAGAAAATTAGCGAAGTTTTTTTTTTCTGAATGAACACGACTTATAAACATTAAGAGTCATAAATTTCTTTCTAACTTAAAAAACATCAGGGGAATCTTTTGTCCGCTAAAATTACTCTTAGTACATTTTGTAATGAGTTTTGGCCGCGAAAAAGTTTACACTTAAAAAGTTATTCACCATCGAGGGAAGAAATTAATGCGCAAAAACCTTGGAAGATAAAAAGCGGAATTACCGTTTGATAAGTGGCTTCGAACTCATAACCAAGAAGACACTGACAATATATTAATACTGAGTTATTCCCACATCGTTTAAAACATCAAACATATAGTGCGCAATGCGCACGATCTTGTACAAAAGTTGGGGTCGCTCAGAAAATCAGTTCTGTTAATATAAGTTTTAACCGTGACGTGTTAATCAGAAAAATGTAATCAAATATTTTGATTTTTAGTACACAAAGTTTGCGATGTAACAAGAGTATATATTTTGTTCCATATCAATATAAGTTTGCGCTTGTCCTAATGAAGCTAGGAAGAAATTCTCAGCTATGCAGCAGCAGTTACAGAGAGCAGCTCTTTTATTTATGATTTTACTTCATATTATATGTTTTATGAAAGTTTACGTGTGATAAAAACGTATTTTACGAAGCTTGACATACTTCAAGATACAAGGTGGCACTCTATTCATTTCCCTTTTTTTCCAAAGAATATTCCTCTGAAAACCTATTTTTGGTGATGAGCACAAAAAGTTTTTTTTTACAGGCGTAAGATTTGGCTATTTTCTAGTGGATAATTATCTTTGCAGTAACTACCTTTGCTAAAGTATATTGCTGTATATATCATGGAACACTAGCCAAATATGGTAACATCCGGTTAACATAGAATGTTAGCAGTTTTGTCTCTTGATTGGGCGACTTTCAATTAGCTAGAGCTAGGTAGTGTGCAACTTATGTTTCATGCAGTTCTTCTAAACATTTAGTGTTTAAGCATTTTCGGGGGATGGCTTATACTAACAGAACTATAAATATTGGACACGGTAAAAGTTAGTCTAGTCTAGGAGAGAATTTGGGAGAAAATCTTCGTACACTTGCAAATTTAATTAATCGGAACTTGTTTAAAACTAGTTAGATTTCTTCTTAATTTCTAAATTCCAACGCATTTTAGCTTCGTTTCGCAAAACAATAATTCCTCAATCTTTTCTTCCGCAAAAATGTAACGCCTTGATGTATAAGACAATCAACAAACCTCGCCGACATCATAGATGTATATGTATCCGTCATCATCACCCGCAGCCAGCTGGTGCCCAGATCCTGCCCATTTGACGCGGTTAATAGCTGCTAACGGTTCAACAGTAACGCTTGTGGTTGGGACCTAAGGGAAATTGGATATCATTTACGTGTAGCGAAAACAAATATCAATAAAATGAAGAAATATTTTGGTTCCTAGCCAGTTTCCCTCTCCCAATATCCTTTTCCTTCTTCGAAAGTTCGTTCATGTGCAAAAAACATGTACAATCTTTATATAATTAAAGTTGTTCGGTATATTACACAACAACAGTTGCATTACCTCAGTGTCATGGTTGAGATTCCATAAATCCAACTTTCCCATGCCATCAACAGATGCGAAGAGCGCAGGATGAATAGGCGACCACTGAACATCGTACACATAATCGCCATTGTCTTCAAATGAATACAGCACTTGTGAACTCTAAAGAGATATTGGAAGATTCCAATTGGATTAGTGGAAATTAGCTCGAACAATTAGACATAAGTTTAGAGATCTTAAACACGATGTTGCATGCTTTTTTGTATCACCTTTTGAACTTTTAGAAGCGTAACACACATAGTATGTAAAATATAAGAATTTACTTTGTTACTCCATAACTTGATCGTCCAATCAAATGAGCTGGTTAAAAAAAGGTGGGAAAAATCGATCTAGAAAGAGATAAAAATTATTTTAATTGGTATATTTAAAAGAAGAAACATGGGCATATTTTGCGAATCTTTTATGTACAAAAGAAAGGACTAAGGTACAGTATTTGTTTAAGTGTGTCTCATAAAGACCTATTCAAACATTTTAAAACTTTAATGACTAGAAAAGAAAGAGATCCTACCGCTCCAGGAACAGCGTTATAATCGATTGCTGTAACTGGACCATGGTGACCTTCATATTGTTCAGCAATACCGGCTTTACTGAAAATAAAGGAGGGTGGTGAACAGAGACTTTTTTTACAAACAATTGTGGTGAAATTCCTAAATTTCTCACATCACAGCATACAGAAGTACCTGACTTTAGCTTTCAATAATTACGGAATTAAAAATATTGACTTGACAGTGTCAATAAGGGTGTCATTTATTTTTCACGTGAAGACCGATAACAGAACGCGCAATGTTTTTTACACGAAAAAAATACCATCACCCATTTATGACGAATGTGCTTTTTTGTGTCAAAAACCGTCCTTGTTATTTTCAACTCAACTGCGGATTCCATTGCGTCATCAGTCAGCCAATAAATAAATTCGCAAATTTAGCGTTCCTGGCAATAGACTTATTTCCATATTCATTTGGTTCCGCGAAATATGTATGCGATAATGCAGAATAACATGAAAACGAGATTAGTTATGAGCAACTTTTGGGATGTTAGTTGTTTACATCAAGTTTAAAGAATGTATCAACAAAATGTTGACTTTTACAGCTTTTAACTGGCAGTTTCACAAAATCGTAGTTAACACAGTTATAAAGAGGGTATTGTTAGTGGTACAGTGGCAAAACGGTTAAAATATTGCAGATTTTAAGAGCGTATCTTTTGGTATATATGTTAGGGCAAAACCTAAAACCTAGCCACGTTTTTAGAGTGATGTGAATACATTTTTATTTTACTGTTTCCTAGTAAATTTAGAACTGAAACTTAATATACAGTTTACTAACGCTCAGTGGCACTTCGTATTACTCTGATCAGTTCAAAAAAATAAAATTAGCTTGGCTACCAGAGCCAGCAGCCAGCATAACTACTAGGCAAAACAGCAAGTAGCCAGCTAAGCTAGCTACAACCCTGGAAAAACATATTGTGAATTTCATTTTGAACTCTCCATTCCCCCCAAATCAATGTTGAATATTAAATATGCTTGGCTAATGCTAACAGAAGTACTCCAGCAACCTGAAGTGCTAGAGATAAGGAACATTGACTTTGGGGGAAAGGGGAGGGGACAGTAAAGAGATTTCAACATCAAGAATAATGAAGAGGCTGGATTTTCCTATTAACATTTTCACAAGTATTTTTCTAGGGTTGTAGCTATAGCTTAGCTGCATGAGTACTCAACAAAGCATTTTTCAACATTTGTTGCGTAAAATGATATTTAAAATTAATATTTTCAAACTATTGGCTGTTGTGATTATGTAACTGCCACACTCCCTCCGTCACTACTCTCTCTCTCTCTCTCTTACCGACTGTCAATAATCGTACATTTGTATCAAGCATTGTGATGGTTAACCTAAATACTTAGTTTGTAAGTAATACGGATTGATAGAGCATAGAGCTTATATATCATGAATCTCCATATATAGAAAAAGTAAGGTCTTTTTTTTATGTTTTTATGCAAAAAAAAAAAAAAAATAAATAAATAATATACAACTTTTTTCTTATAAGAATGTCTGAATTTCAGCTGCAAATGTGCTTCATTTTTGACAAAATCTCAGTCTCAATGTTCTTAAAAACCAGGTACTTATGTATTTTGTTTTCTTGTTTATATATATACATAAAATCTTGAAAATTAATCAGCAGAATTGTTCAAATTGTTTATTCACATTCTTCCATAGTGTCGATTTGTGAAAATATAAAACCAAAAATTTTGTTTTTGATCTCACAAAAAAATTTCACACTGTTTTCACTGATTAAAGTTCGACATACAACCTCTCAAGGAAAAATTTGTGTTTGACCGAGCAAAATAACTGGAAAATTTCATTTGCCTGAAAAAATACCAAGATGGTAACTCTCTGAATATAAAATTCAAAAATTAGGATATCATCCCTTTTGACAACCTTATCATCATCATTCTCGGCTTAACGTCCGTTTTCCATGCTAGCATGGGTTGGACAGGGTATATTAATGACCCTCTTCCAATCTGATCTAGACTGTGTTAGATCTAAACTCAACTTCCTCTGTATCAAGTCTCTCCTTATAACCTCCTGCCAAGTCTTTCTCGGTCTGCCTCTGGGCTTTGCCCCAGGAACTATCAAGTCTCTACACTTTCTTACCCAATTATCCTCCTCCATTCTTTCCAAGTGCCCCAGCCAATTTAATCTTCTTATCTGGATAACATCTTTAATTCTACGGAGACTTAGCCTGCTTCTTAGCTCATCTGAACTCTTTCTGTCTCTCAGACTGGCGTTACACATCCACCTAACCATTCTCATATCATTCCTTTCTAAACGGTCAAGATCTTCCTGCTTCACTGCCCATGTCTCACTACCGTACAACATAACACTTCTTACACAGGCCTCATACAACCTACCTTTTACCCCAATTGACAGGACTCTGCTAGTCAACAGCAGTAACTCTCTGAACTTTTTCCAAGCAGAACCTATCCTGCAAGTAACACTTCTTCCAACACACCCTTCACTGCCCAACATATCACCTAAGTAACAGAAGTTCTCAACTATCTCTAACGAGCCACTGTTGTACATCATTAAAGCTGGAAATACTTCATTCTCTATAATCTCACCTTTGCAACGCTTGCATACAAACTGAATGTCAGCTCTTAACCTTCCACTAATACTACTGCACTTCTTATGTACCCAATGCTTGCAAGTCTGACAAAAAATTGAGTTACTACCAACCCCTTTCCTGCAAACTCCACAAGGCCACTTTCCAACTACAAGGTCACACTTGGCTGCAATGCTACATTCCAAAATTTTGGAATTTTAAATATTTTTTTTTACCAAATACAATCTACAATAAAGGCTTCAAATGTGACACAAATAAGCAAGAACATTCCAAGGAAAGTTTAAGTCCAACTTGCCCCACCAAGTCAAATTAGTATCCCAATTCTGAAATCACAAATGTGTAAAATGTGAGTTATAAATACTTCCAAAACTAAACGGGGTAAGACACCCACAAGGTCAACTACTATTTTAAAACCACTGTCAGTTAGCCTGGCTAATGTTATTTTCACAAATTTTGTTTAAAAAAGAACACTCAATAACTGCAGACAGGATATATACCAGCAACATCACCCATTTTGGTAAACAGTTTGAAATTTCATTTGTTTGTCTCGTTTTCATGTTATTCGGTATTTGGGTATGTATATTCCGCGGAACGAAAATGGGTATGGAAATAGGTCTATTGTTTAAATCTTTCACTTGACACAGCAAAACATGTTTTGAGCGGGGTTTTTTATTAGAGACTTATGAAACTTGAAGTGTTGAACAATTCGTGCCAAATAGCTGCTTGTCGAGAATATCACGAAAACAACTGTTGAACAATTCGTATTTTACGTGTTGCTCTTGGAGTTTCCTCGCATTTGTTTTTACAGGATGTCCTTTGAACAAAGTTTGATTTATTAGCTTTCTAAAACATTTTCGCATACCTTCCATGACGTAAGGCGGAGTAAACAGATCCATCTTCGCTTCCAACAACAAAATTATTGACGTCACCAGGTAGAAAGGAAGCGCTTGTTACAGACACTGCTTTTGAATGAGTGTGCTGTAAATCCATCACATCCTACAACAAGAATTACTTCTTCCCTCAAACTTTCGTTAAAATCAGTATCGTTTTCCATAAAAGGAAAAAAATGTTAAGTATTCCCGTTCTCGCAATAAACATGTGGTAATGCAGGTCGAAATTAAATTATATTGTCAAGGCAGAACAATAGATCACGCGAATAAGCAAGAATAAACACAAGTAACACAAAGTCATAAAACATGATGGCCATAAAAAAATTAAATTCTAAATATCAGGATATTTTAAGGCAATTTTTTTTTTTTTGGGAGGAAATTGTAAAGATTCCAGGACAAAACAGCTAGCCATGCCATACTTTTTTCGTAACGATTGGAAAGTATTTGAAGATCTCGATTTGCAACAGTTAAAAGCAACATCAATAGTTTCCAGGATAATTCTAAGACATTTTTAAATTTTTGTCAAAATTCCAGGGTTCTCAAGGATTTTCCAGGAACAATTTCTTTTTCCAGGGTTTTTCAGGACAAATTTCTCTATCCGTAGTCACAAGAAATGTAAATTAGCTATAGTATACGTCGGTGCACGGACTATTCCCATTAAAATCTTATTTTCTCCAGATTTTTCCATAAAATTGGTAAAATGTTTTTACAGTAATTTGATAAAGAAAAACAATGAGTCATAAAATAAACGCTTGCTAACTCATGGTATTTTTGTGTACTAACTTGTGGTTGAGACAACATATCCAAACTCCATGAACACATTTTACCATCAGTTGAGAAGCTGATTAGATTGTGTGCGTTTTGCGTGCCCACAACTTCAACGCAGTAGACAGGATGCTAAAGAAAAATGTTTGCATTCTCTCAACACAAATATTGAGAAGATAACACTCCAAACACAATTAAAAGTATTTACAAATTACCAAAACCAGTGAATAATCAGTGAAATATTATATCATAATTTATTCCACCTCCTTATAACATGAAGTAACCTTACTGTATGAGCAGCAGCCGACAGTGGTGTCTTTTGGACGGGAGTTCGTTTTCGACTTCTGTTATCCCACAGAACAATTTGACCAGAGTATGAACCACCCACCAAAAGATTTGGATGGAATTGGGCGAAACAAACAGACATAATTGGCGACTAAAAATAACAAAGAAAACTATATTTACAACAATGTAACTTTTGAATCTATAGATCATCTATATGTTCATATGCAGGGTGTATTGCCACAGAACATGCAAAATATGTAATTTAAGTTTTAACAGTATATCAGAAACAAGGCATGAAAAAGGTGGTAGAACTTAAATATCACTGACGATCGATAATTGATCAATGACCGAATGTATATAAATACAGAGTATAGTATTATGATGTGGAAAAAAAGGACACTATGAATTAAATTAAGAATATTCCTCACTACAATGCTATAAACGATAGAGATTGAGAGTCACGAGTGAGGCTATGTTTCATGTGATGTATTTTTTGAAAATATACAGAAGGTGATTAGATTTGAAAGTGATTATTTCAGTGACACAGTGGCTTGCGTCATGCATCAAATTTTAAATTTGTGACCTAGTTATCCATATTGTTTTGTGGGAACTACATATTACAAAAGATTTATCTACCTAAAAAAGTTTGAAATTTTCTTAAAAAAATCTGATCGTGTGGAGATATTTGGAATACCTTCTACCTTAGGAGTACTAATTTTCACGGGTATTTATTTTCGCGAGTCAAAAAAAGTTGTACTTCGCTGGTATTAATTTTCGCGAATCGAAGAAATTTTGATTTTTCGCGAGTATTAATTTTCAGGAATCGTTCGTGTTTCGAATTTTCGCGGGAATTAATCCGTCATCCATGAGAACGATTTCGTGGGAATCAGCAAATGTACGCCGTGTGTGGCTTCGTCAAGCACAAAAAATAAAAAGAAGGCGGAAGTTCGGTCAAGAGACATTTGAGACATGTTTGGGAAGAAAAACAAACGATGTGATAAAGTTGTAGTCGAGTAGGTTTTGGGAATATATGCGTGGTATTTTTAAGGTTGTCTTGTTTATCATCTCTACCTGATAAATTTAGCTTTTTTCGCGGCTATTAATTTTCGCAAATTTCAATTGAAAAAGAAATTCGTGGGTATTAATTTTCGCGAATTTAACATCGCGAAATATTTCGCGGGCATTTAATTTCGCGAAAATGGTCAAAAAACGCGAAATTCGCGAAAAAATGTACCCGCGAAAATTAGTACTCCTAAGGTATCCCACAAACCATTGATAGTTACACAAGTCAGTTCACTTACCTGATTATGAAAGATGTACTCTGGCGTATGCTTATGATACTTCATATTCCAAATCAAAGCAATCCCATCTGGGTCTTGTGGAGAGTCTTCATTTTGATTGTAAGAAGCGACTAAAAGTTCTGGATGCTAAAACGCATTCAAAACCTTTGATACAGATGCATGAATACATACATCGATACAACAAATGAACAAAGTCAACAAATTGCTAACAAATTGCTAACAAATGAAAAAAGCTAAAACAGTGTCAATAGACAAGTGTTGCTGACAGGTTCATATTATACAGCCACCGTTGAGTTGAGCCTTAGCATTATGTTTATTTTTGCCTAAATCTAAACCTGGATATGATCATCATATAAGCTCTAATGCCTAAAAAACAATTTGAAGGAGTAATAAGGAAGATTTATTTAAAAGACACTCTTAATATAACGCAAAGGAGTCTATTCATCTAAGTCATGCATCAATGACAGTCTATTCGAAGGCAGTGAGTGTTTTTAACAAACAGCACAATTTCACCTGAACAGACCAATCCATGCATGTTACACATCTGTGCTTGGACCATCTATCATCACAAAACTTGCGATTTAATGCCAACTTTTTTGCAGTCAGCGAATCTCTAAAACAAATAAAATATTTACTATATCAAAAATAAAACCAGCAAAATTTCCCACAAGGATTTAAGCACTGAAATGAGATGTAGAGAAAACAACATTAATCTGTTTTTCAAAGGTCGAACTTGCTATGACAACCACAACAAATTGCAAGTACAGAATTAAATTTGCTGCAAAATATCATAAGCCGTTGGTTTTACACTAGTAATTAGTTCATCATTTTTTTTTCACTTTTTACATCAAAAAGAATCAAAAAACGAACTATAGTAAGCCAGATGTAATTACATTTAAAACAAGCATCAATTATATCCTATCTACTTGCCTAGTAGTATATTTTCAAGTGTTGTTTGGTGATTTATACTACAAAATTTATTATAACGGTAGAATTAATACTTCTTATAAAATTTTCTGTGTCTGTGTTTCTGTAAATTGTCCATCCTTTTACAAAACTTCTGTTCACATTTTAAATGGGCTTGGACCAAATCATGTGATAAAATAGAGCAATTTGATTAGCTCAGAATATTTTGTGAGTTGTGCGTATTAGAAATTTAGGGAAAATTATTTAATGTCAATAAAAGTTTGTTGTCGCAGTTTTAAACCACAATGAAGGTATTTTCTTTGTTATAAACGAGTGCATAGGAAAGTCTCAAATAACATTGGCATTATTATTATTCCTGGCTTTCTAATGAAATTAACAAATCATTTTTTGATGAAAAAAATATTTTATAAGAAGTTTAGGTAATTTCTTCACACACATATTTAGTTTTAATTTTTAATAAAAAAGCTTCAATAAAATTTTTATTTTTTTCATACTGCGCAAAATCTAAATAGTTTGGTTTAAGATCATGTCCCTCTGTGCCCTCGAACCAATTACATTGCATGTCCATTCAAAATATTACAAAAAATATGATCAAAATAATAACTAACCCTTCTCCTTCGTCAGTGGCAGCACCATAATCGAATGCGAAGTCTTCCTCGTAAATTGCTTTCTCAATAATACGGGCAGCATGATCGAAAAAGTGGACAAAATCTTGGGAGTGTATAATTTTATTACGAGCCTCTTCACTAAGTTCCACCATTTTTGGAGCTAAAGCAAAAGTAATGATCATGAAACAAATACTACTACAACATGAAAGATAGCATTGTACAATTGGGTGTGGTTGGGTCAACAATAGATAATCCCAAAACTCTTTCTGTGAATGTTGAAACATATTTCCAGTTTTTTATTAATTGAGAAATATGTTTACATTTATGTTTAATATTAAGGTGGCAGTAACTCTTTTAAAATTTGAAACAAAATTTTCAACATAATTAGTTACTAAGGGTTAATTTCAGACTATGAATCCATATTTCTTTCTGTTAAAACACACTTGTCACAATTTTATAGCTATAATCCTTCACCAAAAATATTCAGAATTAACAATTCCTCTTTAAACTGTAAAATTATACATAACAAAATGACGTAATTATTAAAGAAAAACGTTAATAACAACAAAGATGGCGCATAACATAGAATTTTACGACGATCTTTATACTACTATACTGCCCGAGCTCTAACTTCCGATAGCATTTTGTTTTTCTTTAATATTTACAGACATGATTGGTACAGCTGTTGGTATGTGGAACTTTAACTCTGAATATTTTTCTTTCAACAACGTTTTATGCAGCAGATGCTGCCCAAAAACATTTCAAAATATACAAAAGCCTATTGCTTAAAAAGTATGAATGAACAAATAAAATCCGCACAAGTTCCTCTAAAACAAAGGCTGATGAAAAATCATGTGGTTGTGAAAAATTTCAAAATTTCAAAATAAAAATTTGGATGTCAATAGTTCAATTCTCATTTATGGGCTTTGAAAATTTCACCAGTCAAAGTTATGATAAAAACGTGACATTGTTCAATTTTTATTAATTTATTTTAAAGTTAAACATTTTATGAATTCTTTTTATAGAAAAGCATATCAGGTGTCAACCCCTTAAAAAGTGAATAAAGCAAGAAATGCACAATCGCCTTCCAAGCCAGAAATTGATAAGAATGCATCTAACAGAATTTCAAAAACCTTTTTTTTTTATGATATTCTTGTTAATTTTTTTTTAAAAAAAAATCTACTTAGAATGATAGCTATATACAGTAAATAGCTCGAAATTTTTATGTGTAACAATGTGTTAATACCATACATTATTCACATATCACTACTCTGAAATATATTTCAATGGTTTGTGACTTGCTTATAAGTAAAGGCACTCTCATTCTTTAATTTTGCAGAAAAAATAAACAATATTGATAAAAGTGTAACATTAAATGATGTTTGAAGTCTTTAAGAATTATTATCGTGTTCCATTTAAAAAAGATATAATATCAAAGGTAATATGTGATCTAAATATCTGAAATATTCTTCGTAATTTGGAGATTAAGGATGTTCAATGTTTTGTTATTTATTCATCGTTTCTCTGGTGAAATAAGTTTAAATCTGAAAAGTTCAAGTAGATAAATTCTTGTACATTCTGTTTTTTATCATGAATTTGAATAGACCCTGTTTTGCAGCGATTATTTGATAAATTGTCACAATTTTTGAAAAATGCCTCCAATCAGGTCCAATCTTGTCAAATTTTTTTTATAACTGCTTGTAATGTTACATATAGCAAGTCAATGCCTTTCAGAAAAAATATTTCATCCAGGAAAAACAACATTCACAAAAGTCTATTTTGAATATGTATGGTTTACATTCGTTACTTTTTTATCACTTCGTTGTTTGGTTTGGTACTTTTTCTCACATTTTTATTATTTATAAGTTAGGAACATAGGAATTTCAACAAAATAAAAGATATCTTTCCTATTTCATCATACACTTGAAAAAAGTCTGCCAAGTTCTGATAGGAAAACTCTATGGATAAAAAGATAACATGATATTCAATGTTCACAATCAGGTGAAATCCTGCCTATATTTTTTGAACATGTCCGTCAATACTTGTGGATAAATAATGGTCTAAATTTTAGGTGTGGCCACCCTGACGAAATTAATCTTCAGATAATTTAAAAAAAAAAAAATCACCACTTTCTTCTTTCTTCTTTTCTTTTTCTTCTTGCATGTTTGGCTCCTTTGTTTCTTCAACCCTTTTGACTACTGGAAGTTCTGGAAAAAACAAAACTAAATTCATTAGCTGGACATACTTACTTACTCCAGGTTTATCGTTCGTTTTCCCCATTGATAAGGCTAGAACGTCGATCATGTCTACGGCCAGGTTGTATTGCATTTCTCCAGGCCAAACGGTTTTGGGCAACATCATCAGTGAGGTTTTTGGATTTCATATCGCGTTGAATGTTTTCAAGCCATCGTTTACGGGGTCGTCCTTTCAGGAATTTTCCAGGAACATCAAATTCCAAAATTTTCTTTGGCCACCAATCATCGTCACACCTCAAAACATGGCCGTACCATCGCAGTCGGCGGGTCTGCACAACCTCCCCAATTGACTTCAAACCAAGGCGACTGTGTAGCTCCACTGTGGGAACCCTGTCAGAGAGCTTAACAGATGCGATCCACCTCAACATAGCATTGTCATTTCTTGTAATGCGGCTAACATCCTTAACATTTACCGGCCAGGTCTCACTTCCATATAACAAAACACTTCTAATGCAAGCATTATACATGTGCCCACGCACCTTCAATGACAGGCCTCTAGTTGTTAGGATGGGAAGCAACTCTCTAAAATTCTTCCAAGTTGATCGAATTCTGGCAGTAATTGCATCATAGCACCCCCCAGACTGACTAATTACATCGCCAAGGTAACAAAAAGAATTAACGTTTTCCAGTTGTTCATCATCGAGTTTAACGGTAATATCAGGGGCCTTTACCAACGGTGGAATTTCACCACTGCATTTTCCACATCCGTACCCAGGTGATTCTCGTAGCGCACCAGCAATACCAGAGCAGCGTTTATGTACCCATTCTCCACAGGAGGAGCATAAGATCGAGTTACTACCAACTCCTTTTAGGCATATGGCACATGGCCACTTAACATTTTCTTCCCTGATCGGTTTTTTGTAGCAACTTCTCAGTACCTTGGTCTTTCTGACATAGTGTCTGTTAACTGTGTCGAAAGTGTTTACTTTTTAAGGTCCTTCTTATGCTTACAGTGTAAATAATTTCACAGTAGCAATTTCCATGATTAATGCTGTATATTAGAAAATAAGTCTTCATAACAGCAAAAAATTGACAACTGTAAAACTTTGATTTTTTTATTGTTGTCAATGCAAAACAAAATATTTTTAATGTGAAAAGAAAATTTTTACCACAAAATATTTTCAACTGATTACCACAAAACATTTTTTATTTTTCAAGTAAAATAATCCGACCATAAGAATAGTAGTTAGAAACAAGTAGTTTACAACAGCAATATCATTTGCCCTTTTCGAGAATAATATCCCTTAACAAAAACCCTTCAATTTGAGTCCAATAGGTTAAATTAATTTTTTTTATGTATGTCATTGAACATTATTATTATACTAGTTGTTAGCCCCTGTGAAGATCCATGTTAATTTGGCCATTGTAGACATTTCCCCCATTAGTATTTTATGAATCTTTGTTAGCCTGCTACTGAATTACTCTGCAGGAGTCCAAAAAAAATCTACAGCACACCATTTTGCACAGACAGATGACAGATATTATTACAAAGATTGTAGTAAATGTTAAAACTCCAAATGTGATGACATTTTATAAACCGTGGATGAAAATGAAATGAAAACGCACCAGGTTCTTCTGATTTTGTTTCTACTGCAATTGTCTGTGTTTGTTTCTCATAGTGCACCAACTCCTACACATAAACAAAATAAGAAAAATCTTACGCTTAAGAGAGATCATTCTGATGACAGTGCAGAGTTATCTGAATTATAATACTCGTTGTCTGTCTGTGAGTCAAAGTATACCAAATTTCTTTTTTGAAAACTGGTTTTTTTACAGCTATAGTCACAGTAATAACCCTTCTCCAGCTTTTTGAAATTCCTAGGGACACAGTTTCGTGAACCAAAGTACACCAAGTCTCTTCTAAAAATCAAAAGCACAGAATCGCATTTTGGATATAGTCCCTTCTATCACTACCAAACCCACTTTTATTAAATAGCGCCACCGTTAACGTTCTCACGTTAACGATTAATCATTTTTATTAACGGCCAATGTTTTTTGTTGCCCGTTAACTTTTTTTGTTAAATGATAACAAATTTAACTGACTGTCAATTTAAAAGATTGGCCGTTAATAAAATTTGTTGACAGTTAATAATTTTTATTGTTGGTCATTACAGATATTTTATAAATATGAAAGACGTATTAAAGGTTAATAAAAATAATTGACGGTCAATCAGAAAAATTAACGATTAATTAAATATGTTGTCTGCCAATTTTAAACGTTGCCAGTCAATTTAAATTCTAAATTTTAGTCAAATGCACTGAAACTTTGTATCGATTAATTAAATCTTTCGTATCATTTTATTTGTAATACGAACATATCATCAAAATTATAAAGTTCGTATATGTAGTTCGAATCGTTTCAAAGAAGTTCATATGAGAAGTTGCTCATAACGAAGTTCGTTTATTATAATTGGACTATTGTCTAAAGTCTTTATATTGAATTTTTTTTAACAATTATAAAGTTCGTTTCGTTATACGAAGTGCGTTCACTTTATTTGGACTATTATCTAAGGTATTTATATTCAAATATCTTTTAACAATGACAAAATTCGCTTATTACGCGTCTTATTATAAAAAAAAAAATTTTAAATAAACTTTGTTTTTTAAATAAAAGAAACTAAACTTTATTTCGCGAGATAAATAATAAGTTTAAATAATATTGCTAGATTTAAATAGAAGTTTAATTCTTCAATAACTGTGTTTACAACGAAGTAAGGTGTTACGACAAGCATATTTTTCTATGTATTTTCGTATCTGACACGCAGTTAATAATAATTTGTCGCACTAAAAACAATGTTTGGATAAATTTGTTCTCTTGTTTTAAATTATTGAAATAACTAGCTGTCAAGATGAAAAGATATAAGTTATATTCTTCTCCCACTTAAATTAATAAAAAAACAGAAGAACTATTTTTATAAAAAATTTACTTTTCTTTTAATGTTTTTTGCGCAAATTGAATGAATTTAACTTTGTGAGGGAGCTTTTGAGCGATAGTCAATCAGATTACTTGAAAATAAAATTATTGCATCAACCTTTGCACCGTTTGCGGGATTTAAAAACAAATTGACAAATGAACTAGATGGAAATTACACAAGCGATAAAATCACCGTCAGCTCTATGGAAATCCACCTTTAGTCTTGCAGTATTACATTTTAGCTAGCATAATTTCAAACATATATAATAATCACAACGAAGGAGGATGTTACGACAATAATAATCTGTCTCGTTTTTCACTTGTATTATAACTATTTTAGCGAAAGTAGCTATTTTTTGTTATAAATGACACAAAAATTTAAACTTTTATATTCAGTTGTGCGCATTTACGCTGGCGTTTTAGAAGTGCGTTTCAAGTTCGTATAGCAATTTACTTGCTTAAATATGATAAAAAAACTTCGTTAAGTTTGTATCATGTTTTAAAAAAGTTCGTACGAACTTCGTTTATATTTTTTATTTTAAACGAAGCAATTCGCTAGAAAACAAAGTATTTCGTAGCGTTCGTATAATGATACGAAAAAAAACATACAAACCTTTTGAGATGATATTGATATTGCAAGTTAACAAGATTTATTAACCGTCAATAATATTTATACTCTGTTAATTAAATTTGTTAACGGTTAATATTTACGGAGAAGATTTGACGGTGACGCTATTTAATAAAAGTGTGTTTGGTAGTGTATCCGGGAAATCTGTGTAGCTGTGTATTTGAAAAATATTTGTTTTTTTTATATGTTATATGTTTCTATGTTTTGGGGTATAAATCTTAGACAAACCAATTTCAAGATTTTGGCTATCAAAGTACATTGTGATCAGGAGCTATAGCTAGCAAGCTAAAGTTTTTTATTCAGTTTGTTCAGTTCAGCTAGAATGCATTTCATCCTGGCCAACTTTATTCTTTCTTTTTGTGTTATTTTCACCAAGCTGATTTTCAACTTCAGACTGTTGCAAACCTAGCTAACATATTTTATTACTCTATACCTATAGCAACAAGCCACAGATGTGTGACTCTAATGCTTTATACTAAACGTGGCTAGGTCGACTTGGGTGTATAGACATAACTAGCAGTTTATCGGTAGTACGGGTATACAGTTTTAAAAATGGCAGCACCTTGTCGCTAATATGTTCTGCATGACAGCCTGTGTGTTTTATTCCATTTAAAGCAAAAAATTTTGCAGTCACTCTTTTCATTGGATGACAAAAAACTAATATTACCAAAGCTTTATATTTATTGTATGAGTATATATTAAGGACAACGTCTCTAATGCTGGGTACTCTCTCATGTCATGGAAAAGATTATAAAGAGATTATAACAAGCCCATTTAAATTTTCTTTGTACTTACTTCTTTGTGTTTCGGTCAAAATCCATAATTTTTTTTCTAAAGTCTTGTCACCCTTTCTTAAAATGCCTAAATTCTGGAACTCGGAAAGTATAGCTAATACAAAACTAATTTCTTGGTCTAAAACCAGTCAATAACAACTTTTAAGCCAATAATTCTCTTTGTACTCAAGTTATTGCATTTTTGATATTAACGAAATGGGCCCAATTTAACTGATGGAATTTTTTGATAGTTTTTTATATATATGTTAACTACTTGAATGATGATTTATTCTGTCAAACTATGACCAGCGTACGATGCCTGGTCTCAGCTTGTTAAAAATACATACCTTTGGTGGGACATTGACAGGTTCACGAGTACACACTGATAAATTTACTGCTTTACGAGCAGGACTAAAATTATAAAAATATTTTTTTTACAAATATTACTCTATATTGTACCACATTTTCTTTTTTTGTAAAAAAACTTACGGTGGTGAGGTTGGCTTACTGTCTGAATCAACAGAGCGAGTGTCTGATGCACCATAGGAAGAAACTAAATTTATAAGAAACATAACTTAAACTGCCTAAGTATATTATAATACAAACTTTGTAAATGCCACCATATGGATGCTGTCAGTTATTAGCTAATGCATACATGACTAACACAACTAAACACTAAATGATTAACACACAAAGGTTAGTTAAGATTTTTCATAAAAGCCTTAAAAGATGTTATGACGATAAAAACTTGTGGCATTAACAAGTCATACTTCAAGGTAATGAAAATCTTAAAACATTACAAATACATAACAATCTAACTAACCTGAAGGGGCAGAGGGTAAATCAAAATCTTTTAAAATGTTATCAATTTCATTTGTAGTACTGCTAGTGTCACTGAATGTTGAAGATGTTGTTTCACTCAATGGCATTTTAGTGGCAATTGGACTGGAACCAGCCTTAAAAAGAAGAGCATAATTATAGTAAATGGATCTTAAAAAAACCTTTGAGTTCATAAATTGAACTATAGAGCAAGTTACCTTTTTACTTCTGGCAGCTCGAATTTCTTCCAATCTTTTTTTTTTTCGTTCCAATTCCGCCTTTCTGTCTGCCATTTTTTATTTTTTATCTAATTAATTAAATAAAAGTAAAGAGAGAAAAATAGAGCGATTGCAAGAATGACTTGCTATCTCGACCAAATGAAATCCAGTTGTTTGGAACAAATATTACTTATATAATATAGCCAAAATCTTATTTGTTTAAATCGTTTATAATATATACCTGTCCTAAAACACCTAGTATTTGCAACAGCTGGAATATTCAGTATAAACATTGTGCATACAAAATAATAATAAAAAAAATAGGTTAAACTTCTGCATCCTTTAAATCAAAAATTAATTTCACAATAGCAAAAACAAATTCAGAATGGGAAAAATTTCTAAAAAATAATGGTGTTACATATGTTGCATAAGAAGTGGAAACTTAGTATTATATTAAATAAAAATTTTAAAAGCGCTTCAAAAAGTGTATAACCTGGTCACTATTCGTCTGTTTTTTAATCTAATTTTTTTTTTAATTTTGTTGTTATCATAAATCCTATGCTTTTTATTTTTCTAAAGCATAGATAAAAGAAGTTTTTTAAACATAACATGCAATTTCAAGACAGCATGTGAATATAAATAGTCATTCTTCTTCTTCCAATTCAGTCAAAACTCCACCACAATCTTTTGGATGTAGAAAAACAACAGGTTTTCCATGAGCTCCAATTTTCGGTTCATTGTCAAGTACACGAATGCCATTTTCTTTTGCAGTTTTCATTGCTCTTCGCACATCACTTACATTAAGACAAATGTGATGTATACCACCAGCTGGGTTCTTTTTTAAAAAACTCTCAATAGGACTCTTATCACCCAAAGGATATAAAAGTTCAATTTTTGTGTCACCAAGCTCAACAAAGACAGTGTACACACCATGCTTGTGTTGAGGCTCTGGTTCGCTAACCTTTGCACCCAACACGTCACGATACATCTTTGTTGACTTCTTCAAATCTGCTACTGCAATAGCAACATGATTTAATTTCCCAAGTTTCCAATTATTTGGTATGCTTGTTGTAGTTGAAAAGAACTTCTGAGCTGTGCCACGATACTGCCTCCATATCAAACTCAAGCAAGTTAATGACATATTTCTTGTCATTTTTTCTAGGCAAAAGGATACTTATGTTAAGGTTAAGGAGTCCCTTCCATACTTATGCATCCAAGATACCCAGAGGCTAGAATAGGAAATTTTCACAAACAATTGATGCTTAATCCTATTCGGTCCAGGGGTTATCAAATATATTATAACTGTGTAAGGAGAGTTACATTATACAGTAGTGAGACAAGGACAGTGAAGCAGGAATATCTAGAAAGAAATGATATAAAAATTGTTAGGTGGATGTTTGAGAGACATAAAGCGTTTATATGAGCTAAAAAGCAAACTAAGGGATTGTCTCGACGATCGTTTCATTTTTAATAAATTTTATTTCCTAAAAGCCGCCATATTTCGTTCATATATATAATATTTGCGAAAACATCGCAGTGAAGCTTAAAATTTGCTGTACTTACTTCTAAAGAGCATCCTTGTTTCCATACAGCAGCATTTTGTGCCAAGTCGCAGAAAGCGCAGTGACTTTCATCGCATATGCTGAAACCATTTTTATTTGGATATTTTTTTACTCACATGCTGTTGCAAAACATGAGTGATGTAAATAAAAGATATTCATTGCTGCAAAATTGTAAGATGCGTAAGAAAAACATGTAACAACGTCCTTGTCATACTCCTGCCTAAATACCTCTAAGAAAAACGTTATTGCTTTGTATTCCAGTGATTCATGTATTATTTTGACCTTTACTCAGATAACTTACATATTTATGTCTAGAAGAAACAATGTATATGTGGCTTATCAATGGCTTGTTTCAATACTTATTTTTATTTATTTGACATTGCTTTCATCCGATTTTGGATAGAATTTCAATACAAAAAACGAATCCATGCACGTTGTTGCGAACCATTTGAAATAAAATTCTAATTAAAAATTCTTACATAATTCAAGTATAGGTTTTGATTGGCTGTTTAGTTAAAGCACCAAATGTAGCTCACAAAAAGTAGACTCTGTTCATTTTTTTTTAATTGCTCCAGCGCAAGGTGAGTGGAATTATTATGATAATGAATATGCGTATAGATCAAAAGTCATGGCCCTTTTTACGACTAGGCACAAAATGCTGCTGTATGAAAATCAACCTTAACAAAGCTTAACAATCACCGTACTTTAAAATGTGAAAACACGACCTTATGAAGCTTAATGTTGCTGTATTTCGTTCTAAAATGAAAAAAGAGTGACCCCATAAAGTTTAAAAATCACCATAATTTGTTGTAAAAACAAAAAAATGTGTCCCTTCAGACCTTCTATATTGCAGTAATTCGTCCTAAAATTACGAGAAAATTTCCCTACGAAGCATAAAACTTCCTTCTAAAATGACAAGAAACTGTCTTTACGTTTAAGCCTAAAACGCTGTATTTCCTTCTAAAATAAGGAGGAAATGCTCCTTTAAAGGTTAAAAAATGCCCCCTACTTCCTTCTACAATGACGAGAAAAAAATCCTTTAAAGTTCAAATGTCACCATATTTCGTTCTATATTGCTGAAAACACGATGCCACAAAATTTAATGTCACAGTATTTCAAAAAAAAAGAGAAAAGACCCTATAGCTTAAAAATCGCTGTAATTCATTCAAATTAAAAAGACTGTCTCTTATTGAAGCTTAAATATTGCTGTATTCGTTCTAAAATGAAGAAAAACCTCCCTGGTATACAAACATAAATATCGCAATAATTTTTTCAAAAATGACAAGAAGACGTCCTTACCAAGCTAAAAACATGCTGTATGAGGTTCTAAAATGACGCGAAACCATCCTTACAAAGCATAGTTGAAAGTAGTTGACACCGAAATGCCCTTTTTGTTTTAAAAAATGGAGCAAAAACGCTGATGATGATGATGATGTGCATATTTTACATGGCTAGCCTCACAAATATCGAGGGATATACCCTGTCTATTATTTCCAGGAGGGGCCATGGCTTAGATGGAGAGTCCTAGAGTATTTAATGCTCATTTTGAGCTACGCGGACCCAATTAGGGCCCGCGCTCTACTAGACAACTCCCGGCAACATCCAACGGCCCACACGGTGAGCCATCTCCCCAATTTCCCTCACATGGCTTGGGTTAACGCAGGGCTATGGTAACATTCACTCGCCCATGTTGAATCGCCGTCAAGAGGAATCGAACCCCGGTCTCCCGCACAGAGTACGAGAGCTATAACCACTAATCTACGGCGCTGCAAACGCAGTTGTTGTGAAATATATTTTTTTGCATAAGCATGTGCTTTTTATGTGTGAATGTCCATTCAATTACTCAATTACTCATTTATTCTTTAACACCCTGAAACGAATTTGAAAAGATCTCAAATGATGAAACGAATTATGCTGTGTGAAACAATCATACATAAACATAATGAAATGATTTTGAAACTAATTTAGTTTTTAATAACACGATTTGAAACTAATCAGAAAATAATGAAAGGATTTCCTCTAATGCTGTCAAACCAATGGTAAAATGTTTTTTAAAGATTGTTGTAATAAAGACGAGTCAACTGTTTTACGTTTCAAAATATGTAATTAAAGAAGGGAGTTTTGTTATTATAAAAATGTTACAACGCTACATAATGTATATATGTATTAAATTATAACAAGTAAAGGTACATCGCTGTGGTACACAAAATAAAAATACAGAAACAATTTAATAGGTCAAAGCAAAAATAACTACCCTATTCTGACATCCTTTACATAAAAAAATTAGCAAAATTTAATTAAATAAATGAACGGCATGCTAAATTTAAGAGAACTAAACATATTCTCCATAAAACTTAAAACAACAACATCAGATTAGGCAGTTTTATTAACTTAATCAATGGTGACTGGTAAATCATGTGCCCCACGAGTTGAAGGCAATTTCCGAAGGGTTTAGGAATGTATTCTAGGAATGTATTCAAGTATTTGTTTGTCAAGAAAACTTTGCAAGAAATGATTTGAGTATAGAAAACTATGGGTAATTTTTTAAATTTTATTGATTTATTTATTTACTTATTTATTTTATTTATTTATTTCAGCAAAATATAATCTTTTGCTTGTTGTTTGTTCTTGTACAATGCCCTAAAGCATGCAGTATTATTCCAAACATTTCCATTCGCCAAAATCATCCCACAATATAGTTTTCTACTTTCACTGATTTTCACCACAAAATCTGTCTCCAATAATGCCTAGCCAGGAGACCCAGCGTAATTTTTCTTACCACCGGGAAATCGGAGTAGTTAAGGTGGGAAAAATTACGCTGGGTCTCAAACGATTTTTCTGCGGCCAAAATCTGGCCGCGCTTTTTGATTGGCTAATTCTATTGTTTTTTGCTCACGTGGTCCATGTCGGGGAAAGCCCTTTTCATCCGAATATTCCAGCGAGTGGTTTCACTCACCCTAACAAACATTAGTAAACTATAAAGTTTTTACCACAGTAAGATGTGGCCAAGCCTGGTAAACAACTCACAGATAAATTAAAATGGCCTCCGAAGCGATTAGTCACATTGTCCAATTTAAACTCGGGGTTTCCGCTGAGTCATTCGTATGTTTGTTGAATGATCGGAATAGACGAGGTGGGGGTGTTCTGATTTTTGTTAATGAAAACTTGGATAGCCACCTTTTGAAACACCTATACTTCAAAAATGTGCTTTCAAAATATGCTCTTTCCTCCAAAATAAAGGAATTATGCTCCACTCTTTTCCTAAAAGAACATATTACGTAGACAGGATACCTGTCTCTCTTTTCTGCTCTCGCGCTTCGATGTCTGTCCTGCTTTTTTAACCCTGTTTTTTTTAGCGCGCTATCGCTGAAAAGAGAGACAGGAATAACCTACCGTAGGAATGCAACTGCTACTTCCTGATTGGCTAATTTTTGCAAGGCAGTTTGCAACAATTTTGTTGATCCGTGGCCGGATCAACTAAACTAATAAAGAAAGCTGCTGATGATTAAAATTATGGATTTAATTTATTTCATTCACTATTTCGATTTCGAAAGTCACCTCGAACATTGTAGTTCAACTTTATTTTTCGATTAAACCTAAACAATTAAAATCTGTAGTTAAAAAATTTAAAATGTAGTTGATACCTTGTGTATTCTTATGGTAAAAGTTTAATCTACCAACTTCTACCCACTGTGTGTTTGGAGTGTACATGTGCGCTTCATGTGATTCCTGAAAGTTCGCGCTTGAACTCTAAGGACTATTAGGCTACTCACTCGGGGTGCTTAATACCATGTTACAGTATACAGTTGTATACTATTTTAAAGGTTTTTATGACAGAAGGAGAGTGCTGGGGGCGGAAATAATCTATCAAGATTTCGAGGTGTGGATGCTTTTTCCATGCTCAACACGAAAAAGATACTATTCTTTCATGTTCAGAAAGTACAACCAGGCAACAGTAAACAACGTTCTATCTAAATGTCATCGGTTAAAAGGTGTTTTAAATGGCGATGGATGGAGCTGGCAGCAGCATGTGCGTTGACTGATGTTTTTCAATAAATTTGAGTTTTTTGGGATATTTTTAAATGTTCAAACTTATTAACTAGAAATTAAAAAAAAGGTTGCGAAGCATTACGCACGTTGCAAGCAAAATTGAAATCAGCCAATAGTAGTGCTTTTTGTTTCTCTTTGATATAATACTGCAGCTGATATCTGGGAATACACCAAACTGAATATCATAGACGTAGAAAACCCTGGGGACGAGGTTGTAAAATAAACTCACCGCGGATCAACAACAACTCGTTGCGCAAAAGTAGTGATTTTTTGGCAAAAATACAATATATATATGCGGAATATTTCTTTTCAGAAGATACGAGAAATTTAGATCACGCGAAACTAAACAAAAACGATTACTGAGAAATTTCGTAAAACCTCTTTCCACAGAATTATAAAATTAAATATTGATAATAATCACAATATTGTCAGTGTTGGCCAACGTAAATCCAACATTGATGAAGCTTTTAGCGCCAAAAATCCATGCAAAGTTATACTTTTATAAAGTTAAAACCCTTATTCTGAAAGAAATGCAATACATCGAGTTGTGCAATCCGTACTGTGCGGAAATGTCACGAATTAAAGGGGATGCGCGTCGTAAGGTACACTCTTTCAACCGGAACGCAGATAATAATAGAGACTTTCGCGTTAACGATTTCGGAGATGAGAAGGCGAACGAAGCAGCTTGTGGGTTGTTTTTTTTCACGTAAAAATAACGGCACTAGTTATGAAAACCGATTTCTTGAAGCCACGGAATCTGCTGCAATGAGTTTCGAAAACTCACGGGAAACAATAAACAAAAACAAACAATCTACCGAAACGAAAACAATTTATTAACTTTATCAAGATTTATAAAACAGCTTCAAATTTTGAAAAGGAAAACAATAACAACGCGGTGTGAGGTTTCGCTTTCTTCCTTTTATCTCACATATTGAAAGATAACATCTGTCGCTCTCATTGTACGCAATCTAAAAAGAAACAGAAAACATTTTTATATAGTATAGTTTATTATATTATATATATAGTAAAGTCCCTAAATACATTAAAATCCAGTGCCTTTGAGGGACGATATTTAGAGCTAAATTTCTAAACTATATACAAATATATATCATTTTTTGGGACAGAGTGCTCAAAAAGTGTTTACTAGATACAATATGCTTGATATAATTAATAAAGTCATGCAACTCTGTTTACTTTGAGGGTTGTCTTCTTTTGGGGATTGGTAGTTCAGTCGGTAGAGCGTTCACTTCATATTCATATGGGTTCAATCCCACATAACAGTTGTTGCTTATTGAACAGAAATTTAAAAGGTTTCTGTAGCTCAAATGGAAGCTTTTTAACACTCTAGAACCGTCTATGTTGTCCCTCCTGGAAAAAAATTGACAGGGTAAATTTATTGGAATTAATGAGGCTAACCACATAAAATATAGATCACTACTTTTTGTGGCCAAGACAACAGAATTGAAAGCACTGTTTTTCATTTGGAAAGTACAAATTGTATTTAAAAATTTGCCCAAGCTTGCCCTTATGGCTTTTTTGGCCAGTTGACACGCATACTAATCTACCATACTGAACACAAAAGTTACGAAAAACACGAAATTTGATTAAGGTCTATTACGTGGTTTCACATTCTTAAAAGGTCATTCAAGAGTAGTTTTTATGTATCATAACTTAGCTATACCACATTATTGTAAGCTCATGAAACACAATGCAAAAACATAGGGTTGTAAAGAAAATGATGAAGCCCTAAATATTTTTTATCTTTTGAAATATTTTTATATATATGTTCAAACTTAATCTCCCAAAAACACAATGCAAAAACATAGGGTTAAGGCGGTGATACACGATCCAATTAATCGAATTCGACAAATTGGATCGTGTATCATGTAAAAATCATATGCTTTCGGCATGTTCAGACTTGTCGAATTCGATTTTTAAAAAATTCGGACCGGTTCAACTTTTTCGATTAATCGAGAGGTTTTTAACCAATCAAAATGCTTAAAATATGTACATCAAATGTGCGTTCAGAAAAATGTGAGTTTCTATATGAAAAATAAACATTACTAGAGGACGTTTAAAAACATCAAGTCTTCAAAAAAAGATAAAAAAGAATTTAACGAGATTTTTATCAGTGAATGGATGTTGGAAGAAGCGCTCTGTGGAGCTTATTAACAGAAGACATCCAAAGAAAATTAAAATAATCTTCTTGCTGTAACCAAAATTCGTTTAGTAACAAATAACACACTCCGTTTCTAACGTTTTCTTAAATTTTTAGTTGAAGTTTCAATTTTATTTTAATGCTAAATATAATTTTGACAAATCGAATTCGATTAATCGGATCGTGTATCACTGCCTTTAGATGTGTAAAGAAAATGATGAAGTCCTAAATTTTTTTCTTTTTAAATATTTTTATATATATATGTCCAAACTTAATCTCCCAAAAACAATAATTACATTAAGGGTCGCCACCATTATCAAACAAAAGTCCAGTTGGTAATTTGTGACTTCACACTTCGTACGTACATAGCTCACTTCCTGAAAAATGTTCGAGTGTTGAAGAATTTAACAACATGCAAAAGTAGGTAAACAAAGTAAAACTTCCAGGTAAAGCCACTGTTTGATAAAATAGTTCAGATTAAGAACATATATATATCAGTAAAAAGACGCTAGTAGCAACATTACAAAAGTTTTTAACCACAAATGAGCAAATACCTTAAAGAATGAAGAGGTGTATTTTCCCGTTAGTTTTCGATTGGTGACTTAAATTTATTTCCACGATGCAACAAAAGAAAAGAGGCAACTTGAGTTTTAGGAAATATTTAAAAATATTATAACAAAATTTAAAAAGAAAGAGTTTTGTTAATACTTGTGGATTGAAATTTATTTTTCTGACTGTAGCTAGAGGTAGCTAGCTAATGATTTGATTGAAGGATGACAGCAAAAAATATTTTCAATGGTGGCCTCAGGAACTAAAGGTAATTAGTTAGCTAGCTAGCTACATCAACCAAGAGGAAAAACGTAAAAATAACTTTCAAATCATCATTAGCTACCTTCGCATGGAAAGGATACCACAAACATGCCAATTCAAGCTGATAATTTGGTACTTTAAAATCTTCTTTTTAATGAAGCGATTTTAATGAAGCGCATTCAAAGAAAAGGTACAAGCTTTCCAACTATGCCAATAATTCAAATTAGCCGATAGCCGTTTTCTGATTGCTTGAGTGTACTTCTCAGTCTTTCGCTCCCGGCAAACGGAAAATCGGGAAATCACGGGGGGGGGGGGGGGGTACGAAAGACGGGGGCAGGGGGGTACAAAGCCAATTTATTGGCATTTTTAGCTAACTTTTATTAGAGCTGCTCAGTCCAAACTTATTTGTTCTAGTAGACAAAAAAATAACCTACCTTTTCGTGTAAAAATATCATTCTTATTTCTTTACCCTGATTTTATATGATTTTTTTTCTATCGAAATTTTGAGAATCTCAATAATTCTCTTGGTATACCTCGCGTGTAGCAAACGTGCTCCACAATTTCGCTTCGCTCGCTTCGCTCGCGAAGCTCAATTGCTTCGCAAAAATTATTATGCGGTAACTGCATTGTTCTTTCTAAATGTTTAAGCGATTTCTCGTGATTTTATTTGACTAAAGCTAGAATTTTTGGTCTTTTAAGTCTCAGTTATATAGCTAGTAGCTACTTTAGGCTAATTAATGTTTGTTTTTAATCCGCCATGTTTGAAAGTGACTTTCAAAATAATTATGCGAATATTTAAAAACAATACTGTGAAATTTAGGTGGCTAATATTTTTGATTTTGAAATCAGTTGTCAGTTTGAATGTTAACTGTCAAGGTAGGTTATTCTAAACTCTCTTTTTTCTCTTCTCTATCAAAAATATCAAAAAGGGAAAAATAATAAGTTTAGTTTACTAGACTGCATATTACGGAGCCAACTCGTGTTACTGAAAATAGTAGCACTCTTATAGACTTAATACTTTCTAACAGTTCTTGTATTTCTAAAACTGGTGTCATGGATTTAGGCATCAGTGATCACAATTTAGTTAGATAGATAGATAGATGTGCATATTTTACATGGCTAGCCTCACAAATATCGAGGGATATACCCTGTCTATTATTTCCAGGAGGGGCCATGGCTTAGATGGAAAGTCCTAGAGTATTTAATGCTCATTTTGAGCTACGCAGACTCAATTAGTAGGGCCCACGCTCTACTAGACAACTCCCGGCAACATCCAACGGCCCACACAGTGTGCCATCTTCCCAATTTCCCTCACATGGCTTGGGTTAGCCCGGGGCTATGGTAACATTCACTCGCCCATGTTGAATCAGCGTCAAGAGGAATCGAACCCCGGTCTCCCGCACAGATTACGAAAGCTATAACCACTAATCTACGGCACCACAAAGGTACAGCTCCCGCACCGGGAATCGAACCCGGGCCGCCTGGGTGAAAACCAGAAATCCTAACCACTAGAAAATTCAAAAGGCCAAAATTTGAACCTAAAACTATCAATGTTCGTAGCTACAAGAACTTCAGTGAAGAGGCTTTTCTGAAGGACCTCAGGAATTTAGACTGGTCATATTTTAATAATTATGATGACCTTGATGAAGCATGTGACAAACTGAATAAAAATGTTAAAACAGTGGCTGACAAACATGCCCCTTTCAAAACACATAGATTTTCTGGCCGTGTTGAGGCATGGGTCACTGATGAATTAATAATAGCCATCAAAGAAAGAGACTTCTTGAAACGGAAAGCATCAAAAACAAAATCCATCATAGACTGGGAAGCTTTCAAACAAAAAAGGAACCAGGTAATAGGTCTCAAAAATCGACTCAAAAACGAGTACTATAATGACGTTTTGCAGGACTTTCAAAAACGGCCAAAATAACTTTGGAAAACCCTAAAAAAAGTGGTTCCTGATAAGTCAGGCAATACTACCTCGATAAAACGAGTAGTCCAAAACGATGGTACAGAAACTTCTCACCCAAAATAAATTTCCAACACATTCAATTCATTTTTTGTCAGTGTTGGTGCCAAACTAGCCTCTAAATTTTCTTCTGACACTACTAATGTTAATCCAACTGTTAGCGGACACGATTTTCGGTGGGCTGGTATTGAGACCAAAAGTGTCGAAAAAATAATTAGTTCACTAAAACTTAATAAATCTACAGGCTTGGACGGAATTGGTTCACGACTGCTAAAAGCAGGTTCGTCAGTTTTAAGTATTTATTTATCAAGTCTTTTCAACAAATCTTTATTTACTGGTTATGTACCTAAATGTTGGAAGACTAAAAGGGTCTCGCCTATTTTTAAAAGTGGCAATAAAACAGATCCTACTAATTATCGGCCTATCTCCATTTTGCCAATTCCTATGAAAATTTTTGAAAAGTTAGTGCATGAGCAAATGTCTAATTTTATTTCTGAGCACAACTTCCTGAATGACAGACAGTCCGGATTTCGAAAACTCTTTTCCACAGAAACTGCAGTAGTCGATGTCTCTGATTTTATTCTTACTGAGCTCGACCAACATAACTTTGTTTGTGCTGTGCTCATTGACCTTAAAAAAGCTTTTGACACTGTTGATCATAAAGTTTTGTTAAAAAAACTATGGTGTTTTGGCATCAGAGATGCTGCCTTTGACTGGTTCGAGTCCTACTTAACGGGCCGAATGCAGCTGACTCTTGTAAATGACACAGGATCAGATCTGCTTCATGAAGACCCTTTTGGGGTGCCGCAGGGATCTGTGTTGGGGCCCCTGCTCTTTCTTTTGTATATTGATGACTTAAAATCTGTCATCAATTCAAACTACCACCATCTATATGCAGATGATACAATAATTATTTCGTCTCATAAAAACTTGGATACCCTTGTCTCCCAGGTCGAGTTAGAACTTTCGCAAGTCGACCTCTGGCTGAATAATAACAAAATAACTATTAATACGGACAAAACTGAAACAATCTTTTTCGGCAACCACAGCCAGTTAAAAAAAGTTGAGAACAAAACTATCAACTATATGGGTATTCCTTTGAAGAGGAGCGAAAAAGTTTGGGGTAACATTTGATCAAAAAATGCAATGGGAAAAGCACATTAATGACATAAATAGAAAAATACTAATAAAATATTCTAAAATTAGAACCATTGCATCCTGTTTAACACCTCACACAAAAAACCTTTTAATTAATGCACTTGTCATGCCATATTTCAACTACTGCTCCTCGGCATGGGCTTGTGCCACCCAAGGTAGATTGGGAAAACTAGAAAAACGATTAAAATGTGTCCGTACCTTTCTTGGGAAAGAGAGGGAATATTCAATGAATAATTTACTCATCAAAAACGATGCCATATTAGTTTTCAAAGCCATGAAACACATTGCTCCTGATTACATGCGCTCAAAATTTCTTTTGACAAAAAACTGTCATAATCATCAAACAAGAGGAGCTTCAAAAAACAGGTTCACACTTCCCTTGATCAACAGGGAATTTGGCAAAAAAGCCTTCCCATTTAGAGCTGCAAAAGTGTGGAATAATCTTCCAGACCAAGTGACCTGTGATGGAAGTCTGCTTTCGTTTAAGACTTCCATCTCTAATGTATTTGGCAAATTGTAATGGAGATCACTTTTTAACTTTTTAATTTTTGTTTTTTATTCTTTTTCTTATCAATTTTCACAGATTATAAATGTTACTATGTTTGATTGAGCTGAGGCAGTCTAAGGTTTATCATTTTTTGTTTCTTTTTTGTTCTAGTGGCCCCCAGTGGAAACAATCCACTAACGATAGGTTTTTGTGATTTTCTGGGCTAGCCACTTTAAATATTTATTATTATTATTATTATTATTATTATTATTATTATTATTATTATTATTATTATTATTATTATTATTATTATTATTATTATTATTATTATTATTATTATTATTATTATTATTATAATTATAATTATTATTATTATTATTATTATTATTATTATTATTATTATTATTATTATTATTATTATTATTATTATTATTATTATTATTATTATTATTATTATTATTATTATTATTATTATTATTATTATTATTATTATTATTATTATTATTATTATTATTATTATTATTATTATTATTATTATTATTATTATTATTATTATTATGTCATAAGGTCAGATGGAAATCTTTGAAGCTAAATATCTCAAGAACGAAAAAAGATTTTAAAAAAATTCCAAAAGGCTTGATAAACAACCTTTTATCTTTTTTAACATACAACATCACCATTTTCAATGCAGGAATCCATTTAAGAGGCTTTTTCGACTTAAGAAACCATCATGGCAACATCTTTGACTTGTTCGCAGATATTTAGATTGATTTTAAAATTTTATTTTTTAAAAGAAATGTTTGTTTAAAGTTTAATTTTTCTGAGAATTATGTTCCTTACCAATTCAGCCTGATAATGTTTCTTAAATGTCTTAAGTTTTGCTAAATTTGAGCCTGAGTATGTTATTTAAGTTGCTTAGTGCATATATCTTATGAGCCTAAGATTTTGCTAAGAAGTTGCCTGGTATTTGTGGAAAATTTGAGGCCAAGGTTGCTTATGAAGAAAGAAATGCTTTTAGCAGTCGTGAACAAATCTTTGATGATGTAATAAAGGTAGTAAGCATATAAATTAATAATTTGAAGGTGAAGGGTCTCTTTAAGAGACAAGAGAGGAGTTGAACGTCCTCCACCATACCTTAGTTTAAAGGGGCGATCGTGGAAGTCCCATGAAATGCCACATAGTGATGGTGTCACTTTAAAAAACACCCAGTCCGGTCTGTGCACGGTTGGCGCTAGGAAGGGCATCCAGCTGTAAAACAATGCCAAAACTCTTTATTAATGGCCAAAAGAACAGTTGATCAGACAAACTGCGTAAACGGAACTGGAACTCTAAGGAGTGAAGGTGTCGCGCACGGTAGGACAGATGTCAGGTGTGAGCATCGTCAGACCGTTACCCAGCTATCACATCACAAGGTAGTTAACACTAGGTTGAGGATGGCTAGTGTAAATGTTGGTACTCTGAGAGGTAGAGCAGGTGAAGTAGTTGAAATGTTAGAACGTAGATCTGTTGATATGTGTTGTGTTCAGGAAGTCAGGTGGAGAGGAGCTTCAGTGAGATTTGTGGAAGGTAGGAGGGCAAGGTATAAGCTTTTTTGGATTGGTAATAGTGATGGATATGGAGGAGTTGGCATATTCGTTGCAGAGAAGTGGGTAGAAAAAGTAATAGATGTTATGCGTGTTAATAGTCGTATCATAGTGATAAAGTTTTTGATAGGTAATAGGATTGTCACTTTTCTGTCAGTTTATGCTCCACAGTCTGGACTCAGTGAGGAAGATAAAGATAAGTTTTATGATGAGTTAATAGCAGTCACATCAAAGTTTGGAGACACTGAACTTGTCATGGTGGGCTGCGACTTTAATGGTCATGTTGGGAAGTCATCTGAAGGTTATAGAGGTGTGCATGGAGGCTATGGATTTGGGAGCAGAAATAAGGAAGGGGAGAGATTGCTTGAGTTTGCAATGGCAACGGACAAGGTGGTTTGCAACACATCATTCAGTAAGAGACAAAGTAGGCTGATAACATATGAGTCAGGTGATTGTAAGACAGAGATAGATTACTTCCTGGTTAGAAAGTCAGACAAGAAAGTGGTGAAGGACGTGAAAGTTATATCGGGGGAAGAGTGTGTTTCCCAGCATAGGTTGCTGGTTTGTGATATTATCTTGAAGAGTGTTAAAGAAGCCAAGGGAAAGTACAGGCCCCGTCGTAAAGTCTGGAAGCTGAAGGAAGAGATTGTAGCAAGACAATTTAGTGCAAAAGTTCAACAGTTAGCCCACAATGGTCAATGTGATAGTGACAATGTTGAAAGTACTTGGACTACTTTGAAGAATTGTCTTCTAGAAGCTTCTGATGATACCTGTGGGTGGACGAAAGGACCAGCTAGACATAGACAGACCTGGTGGTGGAATAATGAGGTTGACCAGTGTATAAAGGAAAAGAGGAAACTTTGGAAAGAGTGGAAGTCAGGTGGTAGTAAAAATATTTACTTAGAAGCAAAGCGTCGTGCTCGTACAGCAGTGTATAAGGCAAAATCAGAAGCAGAGAGAAACAGAATTGCAGATGTGTTACGAAGGGAAGACCAGCGCAATGAGGTATTCAAGATAACAAAGCAAATGAAGAAGACTAATCAAGATGTTGTAGGTGAGAAGTGTATACGTAATGATGAAGGTGTTTTGGCTAGCACAGTGGAGGAGAAAAGGGTAGCTTGGAAGAATTATTATCAGAGGTTGCTTAACACTGAGTTTGATTGGGATGAGGATAATTTGTCTGATGATGATGTTGTAGAAGGGCCAGCTATGCAGATCAAGACAGAATGGGTAGTGGAGGCTATTAGTAAATTGAAGATTGGCAAGGCTGCAGGAGTATCAGGTATTGTTGCAGAGATGGTAAAAGCATCTGGATATATTGGAGTTGAGCTTATTACAAGTCTTGCTAATCAGATTATAAAGGATGGTGCTATTCCGAGTGAGTGGCAGTCGAGTGTAATAGTGAATTGTTTCAAGGGCAAGGGTGATGCATTAGAAAGAGGTAACTATAGAGGTTTGAAGTTGGTTGATCAAGTAATGAAAGTTATTGAAAGAGTGATTGATAAGTTACTTAGAGAAAGAATTGATATAGATAAGATGCAATTTGGTTTTGTTCCAGGGCGTGGCACTAAGATGCAATATTTTTACTCAGACAGTTTCAGGAAAAGTATTTAGGAAAGAGAAAGAATCTCTATTTTGCCTTTGTAGATTTAGAGAAAGCTTTTGATAGAGTGCCACGTAAAGTTATTTGGTGGGCTATGAGAAAATTAGGTGTGGATGAGTGGCTAGTTACGATGGTACAGTCTATGTACAGCAATGCTAGAAGTCGTGTCAGGATTAACGATTCACTTAGTGATGAATTTAGTGTAAATGTTGGTGTACATCAAGGTTCTGTACTTAGTCCTTTGTTGTTTGTTCTAGTCTTAGAAGCGCTGTCGATGGAGTTCAGAACAGGTTGTCCATGGGAGTTATTGTATGCAAATGATTTGGTTCTCATAGCAGAGTCGATGGAAGAATTAGTTGAAAAGTTTGAGAAGTGGAAGAAAGGACTAGAAGAGAAAGGGCTAAGGGTGAACACAGCAAAGTCTAAAGTCATGATTAGTAGCATTGCATCCAAGTGTGACCTTGTAGTTGGAAAGTGGCCTTGTGGAGTTTGCAGGAAAGGGGTTGGTAGTAACTCAATTTTTTGTCAGACTTGCAAGCATTGGGTACATAAGAAGTGCAGTAGTATAGGTGGAAGGTTAAGAGCTGACATTCAGTTTGTATGCAAGCGTTGCAAAGGTGAGATTATAGAGAATGAAGTATTTCCAGCTTTAATGATGTACAACAGTGGCTCGTTAGAGATAGTTGAGAACTTCTGTTACTTAGGTGATATGTTGGGCAGTGAAGGGGGTGTTGGAAGAAGTGTTACTTGCAGGATAGGTTCTGCTTGGAAAAAGTTCAGAGAGTTACTTCCTTTGTTGACCAGCTGAGTCTTGTCAATTGAGGTAAAAGGTAGGTTGTATGAGGCCTGTGTAAGAAGTGTTATGTTGTACGGTAGTGAGACATGGGCAGTGAAGCAGGAAGATCTTGACCGTTTAGAAAGGAATGATATGAGAATGGTTAGGTGGATGTGTAACGCCAGTCTGAGAGACAGAAAGAGTTCAGATGAGCTAAGAAGCAGGCTAAGTATCCGTAGAATTAAAGATGTTATCCAGATAAGAAGATTGAATTGGCTGGGGCACTTGGAAAGAATGGAGGAGGATAATTGGGTAAGAAAGTGTAGAGACTTGATAGTTCTTGGGGCAAAGCCCAGAGGCAGACCGAGAAAGACTTGGCAGGAGGTTTTAAGGACAGACTTGATACAACGGAAGTTGAGTTTAGATCTAACACAGTCTAGATCAGATTGGAAGAGGGTCATTAATATACCCCGTCCAACCCATGCTAGCATGGAAAACGGACGTTAAGCCGAGAATGATGATGAATGATGAATTTAAATATCTTGAAAACTTACACAATATCAAAACTTTTTAGCAGTGTGGACCTATGCTCTTGATGATATCTTGCCAAATGTGATCTCATCTTTAATTAAAGGTAGAAATGTAATATCAGTATATATTTGTTAGAAAAGTACTTATGACATCTCATCATAAGTTCTTAGATTTTAAATTTTTAAATCTTGAATAACTTGAGAATAAAAAAAAGATCTTTAAAAAATTCCAAAGGACTTGATAAACAACTTTTTATCCTCCACAACATATAATAATATCAATTTTAATGCGGGAATCCTTTTAAAAAAGGAGTTTACCTCCCAAGATAACTTAATTTAAACACAAGATTTTTATTGCATTTTAAAAATGCTGAGATAGGCGAATACGCAATCGGACAGTACTTATTTTTTTATGAAAAAAATTGCATGGGTTTTTCTTCGTTCATAAACGAAAGAAAATTCCCTCACCTTTATTAAAAAGCGTATTTTTAATCTTTTCCCTTTAAAGTTTACCGTGCTGTGATAAAAAATGTCATACCACGAAAATTGAAATTATTTTGCTCAAATAAATGCAACAGTGGTAAAAAATAATGTTTTGTTTTGATTAACACACCAGCCCAAAAGATAAAGGTTAGAACTTCAATTAAATATTAAATATTCACGAATTAGTTCTGTCACGATAGCGCAGTTGGTTAGCGCGTTGTACTTTCTTGCACTGACCAACCACAGCGTTTTTTTGTATGAGCAACTGCATATTTGTCAAATTTATTCTATAGTTCTAATCGACTCTAGATATTCTTCGATTTGTTGTTGTTCGTAAGATCATCTAATCTATTAAGAATGATGATGGTGATGATGATGTCGAATTCGAAGAAGATTCCCGAGCGCCACGAACTACTATGTACTTGTCTATTTCCAAATGGTTCGTGAACTTAAATGTTATTGTTGCATTCTCGGGAACTCTCCCCCTATGTTGCTATTAAAAACAGAAGCCCAGTTCTCAGCAACTAATGGTATGGGTTTCTCACTCCCGTCCTTCTCATTTAATAAGTTTTTTCTTGTGTTTTTGGTTGCCACGACTTCACTTCAGTTAATTGTGACGGGCTTGTTTTAACATAGACATTGAGGTCAACATACCCATACCCATACAGTGTATTACTGAATACTACAAGGTATTACAGTATATTACCGAATACTACAAGGTATTACAGTGTATTACTGAATACTACAAGGTATTACAGTATTTTACTAAGTACTACAGTGCATTACCGAATTTTACTAAGTATTACAGTGTATTACTGAATACTATAGGGTATTACAGTATATTACTAAGTATTACAGTGTATTACTGAATACTACAAGGTATTACAGTATATTACCGAATACTACAGGGTATTACAGTGTATTACTGAATACTACAAGGTATTACAGTATATTACCGAATACTACAAGGTATTACAGTATATTACTGAATATTACTAAGTATTACAGTGTATTACTGAATACTACAAGGTATTACAGTATATTACCGAATACTACAGGGTATGACAGTGTATTACCGAATACTACAAGGTATTACAGTGTATTACTGAATACTACAAAGTATTACAGTGTATTACTGAATACTACAGGGTATTACAGTATATTACCGAATACTACAAGGTATTACAGTATATTACTGAATATTACTAAGTATTACAGTGTATTACTGAATACTACAAGGTATTACAGTATATTACCGAATACTACAGGGTATGACAGTGTATTACCGAATACTACAAGGTATTACAGTGTATTACTGAATACTACAAGGAATTATAGTATATTACCGAATACTACAAAGTATTACAGTATATTACTAAGTACTACAAGGTATTACAGTGTATTACAGTATATTACTAACTACTACAGTGTATTACCGAATACTACAAAATATTACAGTGTATTACTGAATACTACAGGGTATTACAGTGTATTACTGAATACTACAAAGTGTTACAGTATATTACCGAATACTACAAGGTATTACAGTGTATTACTGAATACTACAAGGTATTACAGTATATTACTGAATACTACAAGGTATTACAGTGTATTACTGAATACTACAAGGTATTACAGTGTATTACTGAATACTACAAGGGATTATAGTATATTACCGAATACTACAAGGTATTACAGTGTATTACTGAATACTACAAGGTATTACAGTGTATTACTGAATACTACAAGGTATTACAGTATATTACCGAATACTACAGGGTATGACAGTGTATTACCGAATACTACAAGGTATTACAGTGTATTACCGAATACTACAAAATATTACAGTGTATTACTGAATACTACAGGGTATTACAGTGTATTACGGAATACTACAAGGTATTACAGTGTGTTACTGAATACTACAAAGTATTACAGGGTATTACTGAATACTACAGGGTATTACAGTATATTACCGAATACTACAGGGTATTACAGTGTATTACCGAATACTACAAAGTATTACAGTGTATTACTGAATACTACAGGGTATTACAGGATGTTACTGAATACTACAAGGTATTACAGTGTACTACTGAATATACTACAAAGTAATACAGTGTAAAATACGGCATATTACTAAGTACTACAGTGTATTGCTGTATATTACAATTAATTTCTAATTCGCTTTGCTTAAACGAAATTAACCTTATTTATTTTCCCGTAGCCAGACTTGACAGAATAAAAACAAGTTGTTTGAGAAGAGGAGTCGTCTTAGCTTTAGCTTGTTAAAAGGTCGTCACATAATTTACCCTACAAAACTTTACAATACTCTGCAAAACCACAATATCATTATTTCTCTCACAAAACTGTTAAAGCACACTAAAAAATTATAACATATTCGTAAAAGTACCCTTAACATAATTTTTGCCTGCACAGTGGCATAATAAACTTTCTCCTTAACTTTAGGGTGGGTGGGGGGGTGCTTGAATACTTGAAAGCTAATCGACGTGTGATTGAATTTTCTGAAAATCCGCCCTTTTGCTTAAAATCACGTGACAACGTGATACCGAGGTTATTACTGTAAGGCCTGTGCTACACCGAATATAAATTCTATTAATTTCTAATTCGCTTTGCTTAAACGAAATTAACCTTATTTATTTTCCCGTAGCCAGACTTGACAGAATAAAAACAAGTTGTTTGAGAAGAGGAGTCGTCTTAGCTTGTACCTAAAAGTAGGGGTTATTGGTCGTATTACTTATCGTATTAAAACCTTCTAACTTTGAAACTAAGAATTTCATATCATATTAAAAACCTAATGCTTTTGAGACTGAAAGTAACGAGTTAAGATCATCTTGCACGTATCCATCTTTGGCTGATTCCGATTTCCAAGGCCCATGTCGCTTGAATAGCCTGTCTGCGACTCCGCCATTTGCTGTTGCACCACCGGATCTAAGGCTATGTAGGCCAAACGTTGATTTTTCTAAACCGATACTGTCGAGCTCTTTTAGGAGTATTTCCCTCATTCTTGTGTATGATAAGCTCTTTCCTTTTCTCAGAGTTCCAATCGGATTAGATTTTGTCACAGTAACTGCTCTAAAAATAAATTCCTCTGAACTCTCGTCCGTTAACTTTGTAAGTTCTAAGTACACTTTTAGATTTTTGACTGGACATAATTCGTTTCCAGTCTTACTAATAAAAATCCAATTTCCTTCTCTGTAAACGTCAGTTTTGCATTTTTCTATGAACAGTTTCATGTAAGATTCACAAATTGATATATCACAACGTCTAAGACCGGCTATCTCGGAAAATCTCATAAACCCTGCATAGCCAATTAAGCATATTGCTAATGTCCTCATATTGTAAATGTTTTTTCTCTGCGAAAGTTTTGTGTGCAATAACTTTAAATGTTCAATTGTAATAGGTTGTTTTCTATTTTTCTTGGTCGAAAGAATTCGTTTAGAAGCCTCAAGCATTTCAGTAACAATAGGATTTTCACATGGGTTTTCGTACCCTCCGAGAAGATGAAAAAGCTTTATAGCATAATAAGCACCTTCGATTTTTGACAAAGACCAATCGGACTGAACTCCGCTTAATATAAACAACGCAATAGTGGTTGGTTTGGCTGGCGTAATTGACACTTTAAAAGAATTACACCAGCGTTCCCAAATGTTGAACGACGATTGATATTTCTTCAGGGTATTCTCCTCTCTACAAAATGACATATATGTTGGCAGCTCAGTAGCCAAATGTTTTAAAGATTCATTCTCAATTTCAATTTTCAAGTGTTTTGTGATAAAGTCTAAAAGGGAGAAAGTTATGACAATTTGATTCTACTTGAACTTTCAGAGTATAGTATTGTGCTCTTAATCAAAGTCCCAGTGGACCAGTACTCATACCCTGTGGTCCCAGCGGACGCATTTTGCCCTGTGGCATTTTTAGCTGAAATCCAAATTGACAGCTAGTATTGGCGAAACGAATTTCTCGCTGCCAATGAAACACTTCTTATTTTTTCCCTGTGTTACACATACTTTTGGGTCACCAAAAACCTTTCTGTCTGTGATTGCGGTTTTGTTTCCTGAAAACAGGAGTGGCCAGAAATAAGCAGAAGGCCAATAAGGTAACACAATTACACCTTTACATTTCGAAGTTTTCATGTGTTTTAACACTTTTCCTACAAGACTTGTTGGAGGTACTATGTAGTTGTTTTCGCCTTTCCAATCGTAATTTAGCGCATTTACTCCTTCTGTATTGGGACAATAAAATTTTGAATAAAACCGACATATCTTTTTGTTGTCGTTGTCAGCAAATCTGTCAACAGTAAAAGGGCCCCACAGTTGGTTCAAATTATTATAAAGCTCTTCTTTTACTTGCCAGTCATCGTGATCTATCATACGACTAAGAGTGTCAGCAAATCTTAAATGTTCCCTTGGAACCCAGTTTACCGTTAGGTCAATTCTATTTTTCCTACATATATAAAATATATTTTCAGCAATAATTTGAAGATCATTTTTTCGGCTTCCCGCGTTTACAATTTTTGACACTGCAAAATTATCCGTTTTCCATAGGATTTTCTGTTTTATCAAAATGCTTTTTAAAGACTCCAGTGAGTATTCTATAGTTTTTAATTCCCTCCAAGCGGAGCTTTTTTCTTGTTCTTCTTGCAGAAACTGTTTAAATGCAATTCTCTGTTGATTTTCATGCATCGCATGCGCTGCCATCCCAGTGGAGCTAGCATCGGAATTTACAACAATCGTTTTTGTAGAATTATCGTACAGTTTGCTTATGTTATATTTTGACAGATTATTTTTCCAAAAGAATAGTTCTTTAATCGCATTGGTGTACTTAGCTATATTTAGCGTAGCATCCCAGGAGAATGCCTGCTCAATGACAGAATATAATCTTCTTGTTTTTAGTTGTGTAATTGCCCCCATTACAATTTTCATAGATATAATTTTACCACACAGCTGTGAAAGTTTTCTCGCGCTTGTGTAAGGTAGGCGTATAATAATATCGTTTATTAAGTTTTTCGCTGAAACAATTCTTTTTTCTGGTATGTACCACTCCATTTTTTCCAAATCTACTGAGACACCTAACCATTTTAACTGCTGTTTAGGATCCCACACTGATTTTTCTGCATTTTCTACAAAACCTGACAGTTGTAAAGATTTTTGAAAAAATAGGGCATCTTGTTTTGCTTTTTTATAATTCTTATCAGTGTCAAAACCATCGTCAATAAATATCGCAATTTTGATCATATTTTCTCTCCAATATTTTATAAGAACTCTCATTGTTTTTGTAAAAATAAACGGGGCCGGAGAAAGCCCAAACGGTAATACTGTAAAAACAAAGTATCTTTCCTTTCCTCCTATGACCCATGAAAACCCCAAGAATTTCTCATGTTCTTCTGAAATATCAATGTGATGGTAGCCCTGCTTTATATCGAACTTAAACATATAGCCTTGTGCAGTTAGAAATTCCCTTACCACCTTCCAATCCTCAAACTTAACTTTTTCTTTGTATATGTGCTGGTTTACATACCTTAAATCGAGAATTAGTCTACTTTTTCCTCCTTTGGTACTGACTGAAAGGGGATTTACAACATGTGGTGCAGAAGACACTACCTTAATTCGACCTGTATCAAGAAGCTCTTGTACCGCTTCATTGACGAATTCCGAAATTTTTATAGCGGATTGATTATTAGAAAAAGTTTGTTTTTGTGGTGTCGTGAAAAAGGGAATAGTATAGCCTTCCTTGATAATTTTGAGAATAGTCGTATTACAGCCGATGGTTTGCTAATATTTTAAGTTTTCCTTAAGCCTACCCTTAACTCTAATTCCAGCCGTATTTTTACTTAGACAAAATTCGTACGTTTCTTCATCTCTTACATTGTTATCAATATTTAAACACTTATCTATTGTCTTTTCTTTAGACTTGCTTATGGCCGATAACGTTTGGGCAGTCTTTCCTCCAGTGTCCAGTCTTGCCACAACCGAAGCACATTGATCTTGCACTTTGGAATCTGTACGCTGATTGGGAAGAATATGATGTGTTATGGTTGCCGATACTCCCAGACGGTTGAGATGGTTCACTTGGAAATGCGAATCTTTGTGATTGGCAATGGTTTGGCATAGGTAGCGACGAGGACATTAGTTGGGTGTGCATAGGGCTGAAACGTGGAGGGTAGAAGGACTTTGGCTTTACCTTTGCTTTCTTTTTTGCCAGTGCTTTTGACTCAGCCGATTTTATCCGTTTTTCGTCATCTGAATCGCTTGCTAATTCATCGGATAAGTACTCTTCTACAGTGGCCCATCCTGCTGGTGATCTATCCGCCATTTTTATTAGCTTGTTTCGCTTCGTGATTTCGAGTTTTATTCCTGCTAAACGTTTTGTTGATCTTGATACAGAACCTTCTTTGATAAAGTCGATAACATCTTCCAAATCTTCCACTAATTTTTGGTTAAATTCGAATTGGATTTGATTACCTTTAAACTTAAATTGTCTCGACGATTCTGGTTTAGCTGAAACCTTCATGTTTTTCGGTGTACTCTGTTGTTGCAGTTTTGTTTCGAATTCTTGTTTCTGTTCGATAAACTTTTTGTCCAGGTAGCTTTTGATTAGGTCAAATTGTTCCATTCCGTTTAGCGTTTGTGGGGCAGATTGGCTGTTGATAACAGGTTCTTCCATGTTATTATTAGAAGTTTCGTCCATTTTTAATGCAATTGCGTGACCTTGAATACTTGAAAGCTAATCGACGTGTGATTGAATTTTCTGAAAATCCGCCCTTTTGCTTAAAATCACGTGACAACGTGATACCGAGGTTATTACTGTAAGGCCTGTGCTACACCGAATATAAATTCTAAGATATTATACTAGGCAGTAGTATGTATTAACAACATTACGACGTTGATAAATTGCTTAACGTCGTGTGTCGGATGCCGTTGTCGTCGGGGGAAGAATACGACAATGTCGGATACGACATATTCACAGACTATATGGATCCTTCCATGAAGTGCTTCCCAATAAGTTGGCTTTGTACCCCCACCCCCGTCTTCCCCCCCTCCCCCCCGTCTTTTGGTCCAGATTATACGTCCGCCGAACTTGAACACGCAGAGAAGGATATGCTGTGAACAAGAAACGGTAGTCGGCATATTAGACACGTATATTATACAGACCTAAAATATGCCTTATTTTTTTGTATTATAGCTAATTATTGTATAAATAAATAATTAATTATTTGGCAATTTTTTTTCTAATACTATTATAGATATATTTTAATGAAAAATAATAGTATTGAAACTGTTTTCTTCTTTTGAAATAATTTATTGCTAGTCCTGTTTCTCATCGACTTTACTTGTGTATTTTAAAATGTTTTGTTGCTGTGCTTTTTCTGGAGATTTGAGTTGGATTGGAAAGCTCCTGTGGTGTAAGCCACCCTTTTCTAAAGAAAGAGATTGAAGTAATTTGTACAATTATAACGCGCCGAGCTGTGTTTTATTTTATTGTTTCTAAGAAGATGTAAGAATACAACATTATCAATTTTAATTGGTTTTATCCAAATCAAGGCAAGGCTTAATCACACAAAAGGTAGCTAGCTAGCGCTTAGCTCTTCTGTTTTGTATTAAAAGAATTGAAAGTAATTTGTAGAATACATATGGAGAAGCTATATTACTACCTGACTGATAGCCAGATATAGGAAAACCTGTAGACAAAACAAATAGCTCGGGTGTTAGAGAGTGAGCCGACCAACCGTTTTTCATCACAATTTTTTATTTATTAAAGCGATCCCGAGGTACTTTTACAAGTTGGACTCACCTGAAAGATTTGCATGAGAAATGCTAAATGACATATTCACTTTTTGTTAAAACTTCATGTAACTCCAGATATAGCTTTTTAAATATTTATTTTTCTTGTCGCTCGACCGCCATCTTGGTTATCTTCGACCTTCTTCTTCGTTAAAAATTTTCATTCTAGCTCCAGTCTTTTTTAGTGGCACGTGACCCTGTTACGTAATATTTCGGTAGCGCTTTAATTATTACTGTCTGCATAGCCAGAACATATACCTTCGCGCGGCAAAGTGAAACGAAAGCTCTCTACGAACAATTATTTTTTTTAAAAAAAATTGAAATAATTCTGCATAAAGTTCTTTACGAACGATTATTTTTTTAAAAAAAATAGAAATAATTCTGTATAGGTTTTCACATAGCTGAGCAATCAAACGAAAAATAAAATGTGCATGATTTTTATTTCAAAGGACTCTTATTTGAGACGCAGGTTGTGAAAGTTACTGATCATTCAACATGTCACACATTTGTGTATGGTTTTTATTTCAAAAGGATATATTTTGGAAGGCAAATATAAATAACAAAATATCAAGGTGTGATTATAAGCCCATAAAAATTTATAGAAAAAGTTAAAGGGGGAAGGGAGAGGGGGCTGCATCACCCCTCCCCCTCCCCCGCGTCGGCAATAATTTGACGTGGTAAAATCACACATAAAAAGTCCCTAAGCCTTGTGGGATCAGACGTGTAAAAAATAGCCGAAGATATAACAACGGAAAAAAGTATTTGTTTTTCCACAGCATAGTTCAGTTGCCTCCTACGGCAATGCACGAACAACAAACTGCAATTATTACATTCAGGAGAGCGGCAGCGCGGAGTTTTTGCCGACGTAATTTTGTTGTGAAATTTAAATGAATGGTGTTATTATGAAGAACGTAAGGTATAGAGAACATTAAAGTCGGCCCCTTTCCTTCATGCTGACACTCTTATGCTCGGCTGGTGCATTACACTGAGACTCGAACGAAAGACGGAAGACCATTTGGAACCATGCCACAAGTCAGTCCAACCTTCATCGTCACAGAGAATACTGCGAGAAGAGTGCGCACCCATGCAAGTTAAATATAACCAGAACATGGGAGAGGTTAGGTGTCCTGTACCTTAATACAGCTTTCGGACGAATGTTCTCGTGATGTAATAATACCAAAGAAAAAACATGTTCAATAAAGTTTAAAAAATCTTTTTAAAAGGGGAAGAGAAATCAAATATGTTTAGTAATAATAATCGAAAAAAATGTATATCGTATTAAAAAGAAGTCCAGAAGTTCTGTCTCCCACACGACACAGCAGGCAATAAGTCAGCCCTGCCCTCGGTTTTGTGAGAGGAGATGTTCTGCGAAGACTCTAACAATTGAGTCTCCTGTACAGTTTTGCTTTGCATTGAACTGTGCCTGTGACAAGCATTTTCGAAGCATGTCACCGGCGACTTCTGCGATATTCAACTTAATGATGCCCTGACCTTCAGTTCGTAAATAGCACGTGTACAACTTACTTCCTAATCAGTTTATCATGACCAAGACTGAGTATGCTTTTAAAAGGTCTAATCATGGAGGTACAGAGCAGCGTTGATGTTAGACAGGATACCTGTCTCTCTTTTCTGCTTTCGCGCTTCGATGTCTGTCCTGCTTTTGTAACCCTGCTTATTTTAGCGCGCTATCGCAAAAGGGAAAAATGATGAGTTTAATTTACAAGACTACGTTGATGTTTGCGCTACATATTGGAATAAAATATCATAAAAACAAACTTTAATTAGACAGTAAATTCTGCCTCTCTCTGTATCGTGGGATAAATTAAAGTAGTATTCTTTTCTATTGATTTTTTAATATTTTTTAATAAAAAATATATCCATCTACTGAGTAACTTAGGCAACCTCGTCCCCAAGGATTGTTGAGAACAAGGTTGGCAATACTCACTTGAGAATCATACCCCGCCTAGGTCGACAGGTTATAGATCAGTAATTTTTACAACCTGTTTGTTGAAATAAATTCTTTTAAATTTGAAATAAAAGAAATCATGCACACACCTGCTGCTAATATCTTATTTTTTTGTTTTATTGCTTAGACGGCTAGAATATCATGTTGAATTATTTTTTTTAAACAAAAACAAATCATTCGTACAGAGATCGATGTGGAAAGTACGTTGAATTTTTTTAACTTTGTTGCGACAGTATTTTAATTGTTTTTGGCTATGAAAGTCATTAATAATAGCGAGTGAGAGTCAGTAATGTTTAAAGCGCTACTGAAATACTACGTAACAGAGTCACGTGCCATTAAAAAAGACTGGAGTTAGTCTGAAATTTTCAACGAACAAGAAGATCGAAGCGGCCATTAAGGCGGCAAGAAAAATAAATATTTAAAAAGCTATATCTGGAGTTACATGAAGTTTTAACAAAAAGTGAATATATCATTTAGCATTTCTCATGCAAATCTTTCAGGTGAGTCCAACTTGTAAAAGTACCTCGGGATCCCTTTAAGTAACCTGTTACACAACAGTAATTAAAAAAATATCCACTTTTTGCTATTAAACCAACAGCAATGTAATTGTCAATAGGAATTAGTTGCCCTCCCTGAGAACAAGGTTTAAAACGACATTAAAACTGTCATTTAAACAGAACTCCAAGGATGCCCAAGCCGCACACGTCCTCTAAAAGGCGTGGGCATCTTCGAAGCTGCTTGTAATTTTAGAACGAGGGTGCTGATAAGCTGCATACGCCGTAAAAATTCAAGTATATATTCGCCCGAAAAACCCCTGCATAGAACATAAAATAAACTTACTGATGTGGTAGCAAAGTTCTTAAAAGAACTGTTTGTGATGGTTTTTGATAAAATTTACTTGATAAATAACTTATATATAAACTTTATTAACTCCTTTCTCTTAAAGCGCCTTTTTTCAACTATCGTCCACAAGGTATGTTACAAGGAATTGAATTTTGGGAATGCTCCAGGCAAGTTCGGGAAAGTGCAGGCGGTTTCGGAAGACAACCTCTAATTTAATTCGAAAAGTTGCCCGAACTCACCCTAATATATGTGGGCGTTTGCGGCTTATTGACACCCTCTTATTTTAGAATATTCTCAGGAATAATAGACCAAGAGAAATTACATCACAGTTTCTTGTCCACCGCCCACGTGTGCTTGAGAACAACCCACATAAAAAAGTTCATTATTTTTAAAATTATTTGTGTAAAAATTACCATTTTATTTACGATAAACCATTTGTCAGTCATTTTATTCATCCAACCAATCCTATCCAAGGTGCTATTCTATAGTGATGAATTTAATAATAGACATGATTCAGCATAGTTTTTAAAAGGGTCTGATTGCAAAATATGATTGCCAAAGTTCAGCACTTGTAATATTTTTGTATTTTTGTACTCAGCTTCTAAAACACAGGCAAGAGACATTATAATTTCCTCTGGGTGATTACATTAATGTTGGTTGAAAAAAACCCCGAATGATGAGAAGCATGTGTTTTTGAATGTGTCTAGGACAATAAACTTATTTAATTTCCCTTGTCCTTGCATCAATCAAATCCTGAAAAAATAAACACTTTTAAAATGATTTTGTCAGATTTGGAAACTGTTGGTATGGTTGGAACTTTGCATATAAAATTAGTAAAGTTGCCAAATTGTTTAGTTTTTTCTTTTATACTTTACCGAATTTGCCTTAATTATTTATGAGATGAAAAACAGCGCTTTCAATTCCATTGACTTGGCCATCCCTTAAAGGCACTGGAAACTTCACTATATGAAAATGTTTTCTTTTTCTTTTAGATTGTGTACAATGGGAGTGAGTGATGTAATCTTCCAATGCGTGTGGTGAAAAGAAAGCGAAACCGTTATTGTTTTTTCTGCCCAAAATTGAAGCTATTTAATAAATCTTGATAAAGTTAAAAAACTGTTTTGATTTGTTTGTTTTTGTTTTAATTGTTTCCCGTGAGTTTTCGAAATTCGTTCCAGCAGATTCTGTGGCTTCTAGTGCCGGTATTTTTACGTATCGTTAACGTTAGGACCAACTTCTGCGGGTTGTACAACTCGATGTATTACATATCTTTCGGAATACTGCTAAAAGTGTAATTTTGTATTGCGCTCTTTACTTTTATCATTCTGTGGGAAAAGGTGGTACAAAATTTTAACACGCGTTATTCGTTTTTGTTAGTTTCGCGTAATCTAATTTTCTCGCACATTTTGAAAAAAAAAATATACCACGCACATCAAATACTCGCAGTCTAATCGCAAAAAAAACTGTTTTTGCGCAAACTGTTCTGCAGAGCGTTCATTTCCCTACCTCGTCCCCAGGATTCTTCTACTCTATGATATTCAATTTTGATGTATTTCGGAAGATGTTAGCGCCAAAGAAACAAGAAGCGCTAGGGAAAAAGTACTGGATAGTTTAATTTTGCTTGCAACTTGCGAAATGTTTCGCAACCTTTTTTTTAATTTCTAGTTCTACAAGAGTAAAAGTACCTGAGTAGTTGAAAAGTTGGGTAGTTCATCGGCGAGTTGCACCTACCATTTTTGTTTTTATGAAAAAGCCGGCTGGCCGAATGTTCCGTAAAAATCATATTTGATTCGTTCAAAATGCCGTCACCGGTTTTGCTAAATTCCACACAGCGCAGTGTAGGGACAGATTTTTCTTAGAAGAAAACAACAACAGAGGAATATTTAGCTTGTGACTTTGCCATTATAACACAAAATCAAAGAAGGGTATTCTTCAATGGTTTATGGACTGTATTGTATCCAAAACACACAAAAGTCGAGGCTAATTATGAATAAAAACTGTTCATATTCGGCAATGGTTACCCTAGCTAAAAGTCAAGTGTCAAAAATGTGTCAAACAAGAAAGAAATGTTATTGTTGGCACAATATTGCTAGTTCTTATTGTTATCTTTAAAAAGTGTTGTGCCCGTGTTGTAGTGTTGTAGTTGTAGTTACTACAACTATATTTTAAAAAAGAAAACAAGTATAGCTAGCTGACAAGCCAGTTAGCTAACTAGATGACAAGCCACCATTTAGCTGTACTTAGCCTGGCCAGTGAAGAGACAGGGAAAAGCCAATGGTGCACTGTAAATACTTTTGTTACATTATTATCATCATGTTAGCTGTTAGTTACATCTACTTTAATCCACAAAAATTTCTACCACAAAGTTTTTCATATTTTGTCCACAATAACGTTTTCGTTATTTGAAAATACTGATTTTTCTTGCACTAAAATTACTAAATAAACTTTAGCATCAGCAAAAATAATTAATGCAAAAATTTTCTACAACATTTGACATATCTTTTAGTTCATGATGTATAAAAACTGAAGAGGTAATTTTTGTAAAACATACACAACTCCAGCTAGTGTAGGGGCTCATGATAACCAGGATTTTCCAAAAACCACGGTCAAACTCTCATAAAAAATATCATACTGAATTTTGCTTGTGACGTCACAACTTTTCGTCACACCCCATTGCACAAAAATCTATTGATATGCATGAAAAATCCCTATCATGCGGTGTTGAGTAGGGGTAAGTCCCTATTAAATAATGACGTCATTAAATACATCAAATGAGTTAAAATTCTAACACAGGGGTAATTCCCTAATCAACGCATGCGCAATAAAAACACGCTACGTCGAGCAATATTACAAGTCTCTGTCTTTTAACAGATTGTACAAGATGAATGAAGAAATAGGGCGAATGAAATTAAATAAAATGAGGCAGGCTGCGAACAGGAGGGGCCTTCAAAATTATAAAGCTTTAAATAGGACCGGCTTATTAGATATGATACTTATTGATATGGAATACAATCATCAGTTCAATAAATCAGTTCTTAAAAACCCCCGCATGCTTCAGCATGTGCCAGATCAATTCAAGACACAGGACATGTGCAACAGGGCCGTCGAAGAGGAGCCCTACCTGCTCATGTATGTGCCATATCAATTCAAGACGCAGGACATGTGCAACAAGGCTTTTAAGGAGGATCCCCTGGTGCTCTGAGATGTGCCGGATCATATAAAGACACAAGGCATGTGTAACGAAGTTGTTGAAAAACATCCCTACTATCTCAGGCATATACCGGATCATTTCAAGACGCAGGGCATGTGTAATGGGGCCGTTGAAGAGTATTTCGAGATGTTCGAGTATGTACCGGATCAATTCAAGACGCAAGACATGTGTAACAAGACTGTTGGGGAGGATCCCCGTATGCTAGGGTATGTACCGGACTGGTTTGTCACCCGGGACATGTGGCCTGAACTACTCCCTGCCTATCACCAGAGGAAAGCCGAAAAGGCCAGAATTAGGGACGAGCTAGCAATGGTAGCCTGGCATCCTGATAGGGTCATCGATTGGTGTTTTTCAGAGGATGAAAAGGCAGACCTCGAAAAGTTGTGGAGTTGAATGGAGGTCAAGGTTATCTTACAGCATAGTTGTAAGATATTATAATAAATGTGCATCAGCTGTCAATCAAAATTTAATATATTTGGAAGTGCGGTAGCCGGTATTTATATGGCTGGCGTTGGTATCTCCCTGCCACTGGTAGCGTTGGCACTGGCATTAGAAAAATCAGAGTGTAGGGTTAATGAATGGATGAGACATTCGAGGCTTTTGAGGGAACGTCTTGATGACCGAGAAGATGATCGTCCTTGTAATTGTAAATAAAATGGAACAATGTAAGGACTGTGAACGTATGCTGGATGAATATGACAGGTGTACCTGCGGACGAAGGCTTATGGTAAAGGGTAAAATGTTGTGCTGGTACTGCTACCAGGAATACATCACGTATAACGGGGGTAGCTGTGTATGTGCGAGGAGAAGCAATCCTCGGACCTTGCTTTAAATTACAATAAAACAAGATGCTACAATTTGAGAATGAGCTCGTCAGCCCTAAAATTTTCTACAACTATGCGGCTACCTTTACAGACATAAATGATATCAACGTGGAATGCCTGACAGTGTCAGATCCAGTACCAGCCAACGGGGACAAGGATCAACGGTATATTGTTGGGTACCATACAATAGACCTCGTGGTAAAGACACCTAAAATCTGGTCCCCGAATGGAGTGACTCGGTATAATGCTAATGCAGTACCAGCAATGAGTCTTGATTTCGAGGAGTACCCCGACTGGATTGCAAAGTATCGCCAAATTTGGGATAAAATATCAGAGCTGATCTCCGAGCAATTGACGACGGAGCCGGTCAAAAAGGACCGTTACGTGAATGCCAAGCTCAAATACTACAAGGATGCAATCACTACTAAATTCCACGGCATGCCAGTACCCTATGATGAGCCCTGCCAGGCTAGTGCCATCCTGGCTATTTCATCGGTGTATGTGCAGGGCAAAAACCATTATCCTCAGGCACATATTATGGAATGCCGGTACAAGGATTTTAAAAAAGAATCACTGCTGAGTGAGGATTAGAAAACCATATATTTTATAGGCCTACGAGACCTATAAAATATTATATAAAATTAAGGCTTATACTTAGGTGGGGAATCTAGATACCGCTGGCATACTGTACAGATTGAAGTTTTTTTTAAAACGTAATCCCTACCCTCCTGTCTCCCTTTTGCAACTAGCTGGGCCCGCTCCCGTTCATTGATGGAGTCAGCAATGCGATTGAACTGCTGCCTCATTTGTTCCTTCAATAGCATATACCTTTGCTTCTCTTGCATGATCAGACTGAACTCATACTTATCAATCTCCCCATTTTCTACCGCCCTTGAGATTAGATCAACGATTGAGTTCAATTTAGCCTCGTCGATCAGCCTTATATTCTCATGCTTTTTCGATTTAACACCCAACCTTTTTCCAGCGGTCCTCAGACCCGCCTGTCCTACCCCTACAGCCACGGTCAAGCCACCCATTGCCACTGCTAGTGGTACACCCATTCCTGACAGCATTGTTCCTATGCCAATACTTGAGGTTATTACGCTGATGCCAAGTAGCCCATGATCGCAGTATCGAATCCATGTCCCGTGCATCTTGAACTTCTTTGATAATTTGTCCCGCTCCTTAATCTCACTTCGCAGATACTTCTCAATTTCACCAATCTCATCAAGTCTATATTTCTGACCCCCATCAGGCTCATCAGCACCTTGTGCGGGAGCACTCGGTAAATTTGGATACAGCTTTGTGATCTCGCTCATTTTTTCTATCAGCAGGTGCATCGTTAGCCCGGTGAAGGCCACATTTTTGTCGTGATGGAACTCGTCAGTCAACATAAACTCAAGACGGTCCGTGGAGCCCTTCGGGGGAAGGTATATTGGAATGTCAAAACTCCAGGTCAGCATGTCTCCCCAAGCGTTTAATTCCTTAGTGGGTAATAAAGCGAGAATTTTAGACTTTTTGCCCTCAAGTAGGCAGTCGTCTTCATCCAATTGAGGGCAAACGAGTCGTAGCCGAATATAGACGTCAGTCTTATAGTATGCATCATAGTCACCCTTCATATAATACTTTTTACTAGAATCGTAGGGTAGGCCCAAGAGTTCATGCAGATGTCGACCAAACACAACCGTATATCCTTCATTGACACGGAGCCTGCAGAGTCCATTTTTCAGGACAAACAGCTTGATTTTGTCCTCTGCCTGGCTATTCACGATAGCCGCCAAATCCTCTATCTTGTACAGGCCATTCATAATGGTGATCCGAGTCTCCCTTTGATCGGGCCCTACCTTACAGATGGTGAAGTCGTTGTTGTTATAGATATTCAACCACGTAGGCCTAATACTTATCGATTTCAAGGCAATTCTACTATCCTGCCCCAGATAGTCCTCAAATATCGTGGGCTTGTATATATCGGTAATGCAGAGTTGTTTCATCCTTTTCTTCTTAAAGAAAACGATGAACATGTATTCATACAATCCCAAGGCAACGTACAGGCCCAACAGGGGAGAATGGCCACTTGTCGTAACTAATCTGGAGCATCAGGACTTGTACGTGTCTACAAAATCACACATTTCCGTTGTATTCCCAGAGTTTGGCAAATACCCAATCAAGCCCCCAACAAATTTATTGAATGACCCTGTTTTCATGGGTTGGAAGGGACAAGCGTTGGACTACTGGAATGTGCAGGTTAATTTTGCCACCCACTGCGCAAGCACCGCATTGGGCATATCTACTAGGCACCTAACAGGCTCCGTGCCCCTTGTCAACACCATCTTTAAATTCCATGTCTATTACCACATGCGTCGCATACTAGCCAGGATGAAAGTACCCATGCCATATGACGATGGGTTTTCCCAGTACAAAAATCCCTATTTCACATCCGGGTATGCGCAGGTATGTAGGGAATATGGCGCGGATCCCAATGACATGTACAAGTTTAGGGCAGTAGGTGCCTCGCTCACCAATGGCAGATGGTGGCCTCAGGCTAATGGCGACTGGACCAAATTCATCATCCCCACAAGTCAAGGCTTGACATCGGAGGGTCTAACCAAGCTGAGCGAGAGTAACCGGGTTTACGTGATCTTGTTACTAGGGTCCCAAGCAGGTGCCAAAGCATCCCTTCTAGGGTCTGGTGCAGACAACTATACAGCAAGGCAAATCCTATTGCAGAAATTTGAAGCCATGGTGCAGCGTCAGGAAAATGTAGGGCATGACATCATGGAATTCCAAAAAGTGTTGCAATATGTCAGGACACCAGTGAATTTCGCTGTCATGCCCGGCGTCTACATGCTGCCTTCCGACATGAACCTGCGAATAGGAAAAATTATAGGGTATAATAACAACATTTTGATAGCACCCGCAAATTTCAATGTGGGGGTCCAGGTTGATGTGAATAACAAACCTATTGTCAGACATGGGGCAGCCGCACCCCTCAAGCATACTATCAAAATACCTATACATACCACACCACCGAAGCATATTACCAAAACACCTATACATACCACACCCCTTAGGCATACCGAGCATACCATCAGGCATGTGGTAGATATTAAGCTACCTCCCAAACATGTTACGCCTCCTACCCCACAAAACCAGCACGAGGATACCAAGGCCGCATTAATCACGACAGGGGTAGGAATCATTATTGCCTTCATATGGCTTAAAAAATATTAGACCCCCCTAAGATAGAACACGGCAAACCCGGCAGCAGCCGCGATGGCCATGTACAGATGCTTGGCTGCGTATTCGACAACGGTTGCCGCTACCCTCAATAAGAACGATACTATGGTACCCATAATCCCCGGCAATGCAACACCGACCTTACCTGCCAAGTACTTTAAAAATTTCCCCAGTCGCTCCAGCTGTTTCTCCACAAATCCCTTCCCTGCGGCACTTCCTCCTGCAGCACCCGCCGCGGCACCCCCTCCCGTAACCGCAAGCACGATGGTGCTTATTAATAGACCAATAGCTGATACTATACTGGCTATAGTGATCCCTTGCTCTTTGAAGAGGATTTCTAGCTTCTCCAGCAGAGACTTGTCATCTCCAGCAATTTTCATCAACGTTTCCTTAATGGTCCCCAGCTGGCTGTAAATTTCCTTGGAAAGTAACCCATTTTATCGTTTAGGTCCTTGATCCTATCATTAAGATTTTCTATATCCCTCTCAAGTTTAACCTTTTGCCCCACGGCTGCCCCGGCCTTCTGCTCCTCAAGTTTTTTTATATCATTCTTTGCGTTGTCAATCTCACTATCAAACGAAATAATCTTACTTGCCAGGCTTTTAAGGTTACCCCTTATAGTTTGACGCTCAAGGTCAAGCCCCCTTCTTTCACGTATAGTTATAACGTCATCAGTACCACCAAATGAAGTCGTCTCTTCTATAACATTTTCCGTGGTATCAACAAATTCCTCTATTGATTCTATCGACTCCATGGAAATGTTATCGGCATCCTTCCTCAGAATGTCATCAACCTTTTGCCCAAGTGCCTGGGCCGCTGCCTTACCCCTATTGGGCGTAGTAACATAGTCGGGCAAACCCAGGGCTCGCACGAGCTCTGCCTTCAATCTCTTGACCATCCGCCCGGCAGCCCGCAACCCACCCTTTTGTAATTAATGCTGTAAGGTCTATCTCGTTGAAAAAAGACGTTTCCCCTCTATCCTAAACTCGTCGTAGGGTATCGCAATAGGCTTTCCCAGCCTCTCCTCAAAACGTTCGTAGAGGTCGTTGACCTTATCCTCTAGCAATTTTTGCCTCTGCTCTGAAAGGCCAGCCGCTGGGACGCCCTGTTGTTCTCCTTGGGCTGAAGGCCCCGGTGTTGATGGGAGTTTTGGCGTTGATGGGAGTTTTGACGTGGTATCATCGGGTTTATCATCTCTTCCGACCTCATCCGGAAGATCATGATTAAATACTGGATTAGTTGGCATTTATTACAAGATTCCCATATAATAAACATGAGTGCATTCGGAACAACCCTAGACCCCTACGCAGAGACGAAACAGCTTTTTGGGATCAAAGGCAGAAAACAGAGGGTTCAGATAAGTCATATACCATCTACGATTAATCAAAATGAGGACCTCTACGTTGATATACCCAATATGGGGCAGAACGATGTCATTTTTCCTGGCAGCCTTAGGCTCTTACTTGACCTGACGCTGACGGGGACCAATACGAAGCGTACCCTGGTCAGCAATATCGGCAAAAGCCTGGTTAAGAATCTGCGAGTTACCTTGGATGGCAATGAGGTACAAAATATATCTGATTACAATATCCTGGCAGTGTACCGGGACTTGTGGCTGCCCAAATTCGATCGGGAAAACAACCTCATTTTAGAAGGCATCAACCCCAACGATGGTACAATCAGAGCCCTGCAGGTCAAGGCTACCGAGTACGTTGGGACAGATGAGGAGAAAGCCATCGCTGCGGCGTATGGCAACACTTTCTGCATACCACTCGGCAAACTCTTTGAACTCACCAGAGACTTACCGCTTTACCAGGCAGAGCTACATGACAGATTGCAGTTCGTTCTACATTTCGCACAGCACAGCGACGTCATCAAAGATACAGGGACAGCAGCCGTGGGATCTACGGCAGCCAAGGCAGCAGATGCTGCGTACAAGATCACCAATATCAAGCTAGAGTTTGACAAGATCACCCATGAAGGTCTCGCAAGTGCCATGATGTCAAGGTATAATCGTCTCGCGTTGCCCTACGAAAGGATCCTAAGAAGCAAGGTGGTGACCATGAAAAAATCTGATACAAGCTACAACCTCCAAATCGATACCCCTGCCAAGAGTCTCAAAGGTGTCTTGTTAGTCTTTATAGACCCTGGGAAAGTGAAGGCTTACGCTGGTATCAACGAGGTCTTTTACAATCCAAAAATTGAAAAGATATCCATTACGGTGGAAGGTGAACCTAACGAACCGTATAGCCATGCCATGCTTCCCAAGGATCACCTGGAGCAAATTGCCAATCTCTTTGGTAGTCACGACTCGAATGTGACGATTGGCCAATTTTTCAATGAAAGGTATGCATTATTCGTTGATTTCAGAGCATCTCCCGACCATACCCTACATGGTAGCGGGAGACCCCTACAGATGCTTAGTGACGGCATTACGTTGCACATGACCAAAAAAGCTGACGGAACCGGGGATATAAAATGTTATGTGTACTTGCTGATGGATGCTCAATTAAACATCCTAGGCGGGCGTTATCATTCTTTGGAGTACTAGTGACCACAATTTGTATTTTTCCTATGGGGATAAATACAAATGGAAGAAAACAAGAGCTGTTCAAAGTGTAAAAAGAGTCTTTTACCAGATGCATTCAAGGTGGTGAAAAATGGTCAATTGACAAAGACATGCATCAAATGCCTCGATGCCGGCAAGGCGTCAAAGGAACGTAATAGGTGTCCCCATCAAAGACAGAGATTCCAATGAAAGGAATGCGGGGGAAGGCAGAGATCCACCCGTAAGGAATGCAAGGGTAGGTATCGCGGCAAGGACTGCAAGAAAGGTAAACATCTGGAGGGGGGAACCAGGATCTGCCCAAATTGTAAAAGGAGTCTTTTACCAGATGCATTCAAGGTGGGGAAAAATGGTCAATTGACAAAGACATGCATCAAATGCCTGGATGTTGGCAAAGCGTCAAGGAAACGCAATAGGTGCCCCCATGGTAGGCGGAGATCAATATAAAGACTGCCGTAGTGGTTTATAGACTGCACATAAATAAAAGTACTCTTTCCAACTTACTAATCTTGCTAGCTACTTATTTATTTCGTCAAACAAGTCTTTGTTAGATCATACCACGCATCAGTACGCGTGCTCTGTTGCGCATTCATTTTGCGGTAGAAAAGTGGGGGACGTTTTGAATCGTGAACCCCAAACACGATGATCGAGCGTCTACGTATAGCGACTCTCTCAATCTTAACTTCCTTTTCTACATGTCCGAAATAGTATGCATGACTATACTGTCATTTTCATAAATTTATTGATTATTTTTCAGGTCATCACAAGCAAATAGGCAAAAATATGCTTTGTTTTCAAATTAAAAAAAAATCTTTATCCACGTGGCTTAAATAAAACTTCAAAATTCATTCGGAAAGTTCAGCTACATTTTAACAAAATTTATACAGAAAAAAAAATCATACTGCACGTTTCGTTTTTAAAATTGTTTGAATAACACTTGTGGCATACAGAAAGAAATACATTAAATTCGGACCTGCTATGGTTTCCAATTGTTTTGTCAAATGAAGAAATCATCTACAATTAAATCCACAATAAAATGTCTGTTCCACCTGTAAGTGCAGTTTTGCGGACTTGCGTCATCCGTGCTCCGTCGGCGTTCACCTCCGCATTAGTTAAGAACCGCATGGCTGGATTTCTTGTGTAAGACCTGGTTACCAACGACGAAGGGGCCAGGCAAAAGAGATTCATGTCTACGTAGTTCTTTTAACTAAGTCAGGAGTCGGTGAATTAGCTAGGATGATCAGGTTGGCTATGAATAGGCTTGCTCGTGGATTAAAGGGACCAGGGCTATTCAATAATTCTGAGATCTCAAAGTGGGGGGTGTCCGACCAAGACGGAAATCTATCGAACGTTTTGTCCGACGAAAGTTCGAAACGAGCTACGGACATGTCCAGTCTCCCTAATAAATTTAATTAGTTAGTTTTGCCGTCGTTAAAATCTTTCACGACGGCAAAAATTTTGCCGTCGTGATTTTTGTTTTGCCGTCGAAGCTGACTTAACGGCGGCAAATTTTTGCCGTCGGATATTTTCGCTAATTCAGAGGGCTGGGTTGGGAAGAAATCATAGCAAAACCACATGAATGTAAGGAAATGTTCTCTTTATACTTATTCACAAGAATTTATTAAAGGGTTTAAGTTAAAGGTTACCTCCTACCTAAAAAAACATTCAAAACAAAAAAATTTCCTCATTTATGTTTAGAAACAAGAAGGCAGTTAGCCAGAAAAAGTCCACGAAAAAGTCAAATTAAAGTGAAATTAAAAGTTTGAAAAACTTCTGAAATTCAATTCTCAAACCCAACGAGATTGACAATGAATCTGTTGGACAAATTTGGCATTAGCATTTATATATATACCAATATGTAGATTGTACCATTACACATTATCTGACAATATGTCTTTTATTCCACGTCTTTGTCTGCATCGAAATAACAAAACTATAGTAGCTAAATGGCTGTTTGAATGTTTTGACCAATTTGCTTTTCACCTGATGACTTCGTATTCACTCACAATTTTTTAAAAGTTATTATAAGAGATGCTTAACCATAAAGTTATGTAGTCGGTGAAGTTAAATATTTGCTGTTGTGGGATTTTTAATGTTCTTTCGTCCAAATTTGACAATGGTCTTTGATATTGATTATCCATATGTTAATTCTTTCAGCTTAATATGATTATCCATTTCTTATACTTTCACTTCAAGTAGCTAGCTAGCTATAATTCTTGTTTGGCTGCCTTGTGTAGAGGTAGCCATCATAGCCAAACATACATTTCCAGCCATCCAGCTAGCTAGCTATATTTAATTCATACCATGATGGTTGATCTTAAGGAAAAGATGTGTACTAATATCTGGCAGTGTGTCATCTATTTTCAAGTACTTCAGTCCATGCTCACTTCCTCTGCACTCACATAGCTAATGATGAGCTATTTATTTGTAAAAGTTAATAACTGTAAGTTGTTTTACTTGAAGCGTTTTAAAAAAGTTAATATACCATTAAGAGGACTAGCAGCACCATTTTATCACGTTATTTAGAAGTTAAACGTTAGTATAGTATTTTCTGAGAAAGTGACTAAGAAACTGGACTGGGGTATCGAGTCAAACGATGCGATATTCTGGCTTTATATGGGCTCGACAATTTCCAACAGTTCCCAGTTTTACCAAGTCTTATACAGCGTAAATTACCCACAAGAGCGATGGACAGTTAGGCCAAGCCTCAGGGCTGCTTTTCACTTTGATATTTTGTTGCGTTGATTTTTCTAATACTTGGGACAGGAGAGCGCAATTTTCGTATATGTATTTTTCGGTTTTTTTTTACCTCGCCAGCTGGTCAATATGAAATCCCCTGAGAATGGCACGAGATAAGATTTCACGAATATTTGTGGTATTCCTAAGTATCATTGTTCAATGTGGAAATTAGTCAAGCGAAAACCCGACCTTAAATAACAGCAATTAAAATAAATGTTCGGAAAAATAACTCGGCAATCGTAAAGATAGCAACTCCCCATTTTCTCATTTCGCAACTACCCAACTATTTTTGAGCTACAGCATCATTTTTACTATCTGGTCTGCAAATTTATATTCTTGTCAGATATTTAGTACTCTTCAAGGGTGTTTGTATAATTTTTAAATAGTTAATAATTTGTGGTGTTTATTATGTTCCTGTGAACTTTTTTTGCATTTTCATCAATTTGAAAAGATTTTTTCAGCTATGACTACAGTTTTTCTATCTGGTCTGCAAATGTACACCCTTGTCCGAAATTTCGTACACCTTAATGAAGTTTGTCTAACGTTAAGATTGCAGTTTATAAAATTGTTTACTGGTTGTTGTATGCTTTCTTGGGCTTTTAGAGCTATTCGTAGTAATATTTGAGCTAAGACGTCATCATTACATCATTTCTAAAAATAAACCATCACAAATTAATACATTTTTTCTTTTACCAATGTACTATCTACTGTGATAATTTCAAGTTCTTACCATGCCCCAATCTGGAGTTATTGATTTTTTAAAGATAGAAAGTGTGAAAAAATTCCCGTACATGACCCCCGTCTTTGTGCCGTGTTTTGTTGCGAAATTTGCCGAAAAACGCAACAAAAAAGGGCTATACTATCTATCACAAAAATAACAAGACGTATGATATAACGTAAACAATCTCGCGAATAAAGTTTACAAAAAGCTGTTTATCAGATTGTGATTTCTGTTACGAAGTTAGACACGATATATATTGCTATTCACATAGACAATAATATTTGTTAACTATGCAGTTATTTTTCAAAATTAATTTTTGAGATCTTCTTGAACGGAAAATTCCTCGAAAGTGAAGCCCAGAAGAGGAGGAACGCAGAAAGTTGATGGTCGATAAAGTCTTCGTTTCTCTCTTACGTAATGTTACGGAAATTTTATTTTTCGCAGACTACTTTCCAGGCATTTGGGGAGACCTTAATTCTGCCTACATTCATTTTTGTAAACTTTGGTGGAAACACTTTTACTTTACCAGTTAGTTAAATAATGCTTTTGAACACTTATCTTATATTTTTAAAAAAATAAAATTTACAACAGCAAATAAAAAAAAAGTAAAAATAGTTACCAAGATGAGATTCGAACACACGACTACTCCCGTTTCGGTGCTCAGAGAGGCAAAAATTTCCATTCTTGTGGGAGGAGTTGCGCGACCCCTCGTTGAAACCGAATAGAAATGTAGAAAACGTTGCATATGGCTATAGAAAGTCGAACGGCGCATAGAAAAATTTGACCTCAACAGCCTACTCAGTGGATTTTTCGACTGGTCTCTATAATAATACAGAGACTGAGTGGATATCTTCATTTTCCTTTGATGTAGCCGAAAAAGTTATGTCTTAAATGTTTATCGACAAATTCAACGTTGCGACGTCAATTACACTAATTTAACGTCAATATCTTATACTAGTATATATAGTCGATAAGGCCCGTGGAGAAATCCACTTAGTTAGAAGGACAATAAAAAATAGGTTGTTTTAAATTGTTTGCTGACGTCAGCAGTGCAGATACAAAAACATTTTTGGCGAAGTTTAGTTTATTCGTTGCCTGCAATGTGTAGAGGTTAAAACGCTGATCAAAATAATGTATAGGATCATGTGTTTTCGAGAAACGCCTAAGGAGATATAAGGTTTTAAACATTTTGATGGCCTGTTAAAACCTAAAAAAAATATTTAAGAAATTTGTATACCTGTTCCCTTTATCGTATAGATCTTGAAACGCTGATCAAGAAAATGTATAGGATCATGTACTTTTGACAAACGGTTGCAGAGATATTAGGGTTTAATGGTTTTTTGATGACGTCATCAACCCCGTCCATTCCGAAACGGATTCGGGGACCCAGTTTTGGGAAAATTACCCAAATTGGTCCTAGGTGGTCCCTAGTTACCCACGCGGTGAAAAATCATTGACGTCACCACCTCGTTTCCAAGTTATTTGGCCTCAAAGTTTTAAGTGCACTGTAATGGCTTCATTATCTGACAGACAGACAGAACTGGCGTATTATTATATAGACTAGTCGTTAGCCCGTGGAAAAATCCACGGGGTCGCCCGTCCTTTATATATCACATTTCGTGTTTCCGTTACGGGACGCGGTAACCCTTTTGAACACACAGACAGAATACGGCTATTATAATAGAGAAGAGATTAAATTAAAGAAGCCATTACAATACACTTAAAACAAACAAATTTCGTATATATTTGTTTGTCTTTGCTGACGTCAGCAAAATGTTTAAACTCTTACATCTCCTTAGGTGTTTGTCCAAAACATATGATCATATACATTATTTTATTCAGCTATTCAAGCTCTACACAATAGAAGCAACAAGTAAACAAATTTCCAAGAAAAATTATTTTGTCTCTTGACGGGTCCTTGCTGACGTCATCAAAATGTAAATAACGGTTCTTTTTTACTGTAGTAGATGTATGGAGTCACTCAATACACATTTTTTTTTAATCGCAAAATCCTCGCTTTCGAGTATCTGCGCAGCTACCCCTCAAAAGCCGTGTTACGTTACAGCTCTATCATACCTCAAATGAGTAAAAGTAACTGACCTTGTTCACTCATACATGTCATCATGCTGAGCTTCGCGATCAACCTGAGTAGAAAGGGAAAGTCCCTACTCAAAAGTTTTGTCCACTTCAGAAAAGATCCGAAAGTTCAAAATGTGTATACAATAAAGAGAAATGACTTGGTTCAAAAATGCAATAAGCAAAATATATAGTGCTGTATGAGCGCCAATAGCATAAACTCGCGACGCTCTTGCCGATCGAGTGAAGAACGTGCGAGATACTGTTACTCTTTATTACAACAGGGCAAAGGAACAAATTTCGAGAGGGACAACGCTTCACGATGAGGTCGAGCAAGAAGCACAGGAGAACTACTACGACACGGAGGACATACAAGACGAATATCAAGTGATCGAAGACCTCAAACATATGTTCCCAAGAGAAAAGAAGAAAGCCACGGATCCAGAAGGGCTCGAACACATTCAGCACATATTCGATGAAAATGATATACAGATGCTGGAGGATGGGAATCGTGTCAAAACCTGGAGAATCAACAAAAACCTTAACCAACCGCTCACGCGTGCTATCATGGATAAAATCACCCCTTATATAGACATGCGAGTAAAGGTTGTGTACAGCTTCCACTGCGACATCTACGAGGGTGGAGGTGGTGTAACTCCATACGGAAAGTCTAAATACACCAAAGGATCACTCTCAAGCGTGTCCGAAATTGAAGCCTTTATAGAGAAATGCGAAATGAAGCGTCTGGATCTGGAGGATGCTGAGTTTTGGAGCAAAGCATACCAACCACCAGAACGAACGATCGAGACCCCAGGACACTACGAAGGGAAAACCATATTCAACCATATTCGGATCAAGATCATAAGCAATAGGGAGCCTCTGTTGGGATGCGGACCTCTTCCAGACTGGCTGCGGAAGAAAAGATGTATCTACGCTATGGATGGTAAAAAGGAAAGAACCGACAATCTATGTGTCTGGAGATGTTTAGCGGTAGAAAAGAGGGCTAACGTAGAACGTGGAACAGAACGCCTTTCAAAGGAAGCTCTTGCCTTGCGAGAGTACTACGAGGACTCCAAGCTAAAGTGTAAGGACGTGTATGAGCCCAAAACAAACAACGAGAAAGCACCATGGCGACTCGTCTATGGTCAGAACCAGCACAAGAGGGGGTTAGATGACACCACTCTTGGAATGTTGGAAGGCCACTGTTTCTACATCAAAGATATCGAGGTGTTGACAAAGACGCTGGAGTGTGAGGTATGTTGGCAGTTCTTCACAAAAGCCTGCAATCTCACGCGGCATAAGTCAGAGAAGGTATTCTACGGTGAGGGTTTTAGCTACGCTGCATCGCAATGGTTAGAACACATGTCGATGAAAACAGGAAGACATATGCACCACGCACTCTGCGGACATGGCGGAGAGCGTGTTATATGTGATGGAAAAGGGAAGGAGTGGAAGGTAGACGGCTATGAGCCTATCACGAAGACCGTCTACGAATATCATGGATGCAAATGGCACGGATGCCCATGTCAGCCACAAGCGAACGCATACCGCTATGAACAGACGAAGAAGAAGGGAGCTATGCTACGGGAACTCGGATATGACCTCGTTACAGTGTGGGAATGCGAGAAACCACCCAAAGTTAAGCGCTTCTTCAAGAAGGAGTTTACGCCATATCTTCACTACATCGTGTTCGATTTCGAGGCTCTCTTGCTGCTCATGAATAGAAGACAAACAGCAGACCTGATGCATATATCAGAGCATATTCCGGTAATTGTCGCTATCCACGATAGTCTGAAGGGCAACCCAATGTTCATAGAGCATGAAGATCCTAAGGTCTTAGCGGAACGCTTTGTGGAAGACCTGGAAAAGAGACACGCTCTCATCGTCGCCGAAGTGGAGAGAATGTACCCGAGACCTGTTGACTTCGCTATGCTCCCAGTCAAGACCCAGGATGCGTGGAACCAGGTAGCGGTGATAGGCTTCAACAGCGGAAAGTATGATCAAATCACAGCAACAGACGATGACACGAAGGGTGAGAAGATCAGGGTGGCAAAGAAGGACAACAACTACATGTTAGTGACAACCTCAAAGTTCAAATTCCCCGATTACGAATTTCCTCGCCCCTGGTATGAGCTACGACAGATGGTGCAAGTCTCTCGAATGTACGCTCGAAAAGCTCGTGCTCCCGTACGGGTAGCTGTCCAGTTATGAAAATCTGAACCACGTCAGGCCCTGTCGCTCACGATGACTTCTATAGCCGGTTAAGCAGTAAAAATACGCTATCACCCGAAGAGTATGAAGCCTTCTGCGGAGAGTTCTATAAGCGAGGTTGTGTTACTATGATAGACTGGTTGCGCGAGTACAATATGGCAGACGTTGAGCCCTTCATCGAAGCGGTAGACAAGACAAGACTGCAGTATTATGGAGATGATATAAACATCTTGAAGGATGCGGTGAGTATCCCTGGTGTATCGATGCGCTATGTGTTGAACAAGGCTCTAAGAATGAACCCTAAGGTAGAGCTCTACGCTCCAGAAGAACCTTGCAAGCACAAAGGTAAAGACGCCTGCTTCTACAAGACCTGTAAGGATTGTAAAGAAGTGCAGAAAGCCTGTACGGAATGTACGAAGAACAGGCTTACGAGCTGCTACAAACGGGCATGGTAGGTGGTCCGGCAATCGTGTTCTATCGATATCACGAGCGTGGCGTGACAGGAATCAGATCACATGTATACAAGGACGCCAAAACGTGCATGACTGTCTTGGGGCTAGATGCCAACATGTTGTATCCGAGCACATTGAAGCACGACTTCCCTTGCGGTAAAGAAAAATTGATCAAGGTGCCTACACCAAAATCGGCCCATAACCTCGAGATACTAACACGAGGTGTGCAAGCGGACTCCTTGTTTGGGTATGCACAGGTTGACATTGAAGTACCCGCGGAGCTGCATGAGAAATTCTCCGAGATGTCGCCTCAGTTTATGGTAAAAGAGATACCACATGAAGCAATTCCGGAGCATATGCACGCGTACCTGACATTGACAGGTACACGTAAGCTCTTAGGTTTGATGAAAGCGGAAAAGATCCTGCTGTATACGCCTGTACTGAAATTGTACTGGGTCATGGGTTGAAAGTGACAGCCTTCCACCAATTCCTCCAGTACAAGCGAGGTAAAACTGGCTTGTGACAGACGATTACTCGGCACGAACCGGAGGGTTATTCAAAGCGGAATTTATAGGGTTCAGGATGATTGCGCTGACAGCCAAGTGCGACTTCGTCGAAGGGAAAGAGGGCACCAAGTTCTCGTGTAAAGGGATGTCGAAAAGGCAGAATGCCATGACTTGGTCTAGGTGCATGAACGCGTTGAAAGGAGGCTTAGACACTGCGAAAGACACTGGTTTCCGGGTACACAATCAGGGGATGATAACCTATGAGCAAAGAAAGCTAAGGCTCTCATCGTTCTACGACAAACGTCGCGTTCTAGAGGATGGTGTGCACACGGTGTCTTTGGACCAATAGATTTTCTGTCTGCCGCTGAGGCACACACAGAAAACATGGAATGGAAATGCTCAAAATGTCAACACTCTTTATCTTTAGACAATTTCAAGATAAAGGGGAATGGACAATTGACAAAGCAATGCTTAAAGTGCCTGCATATCGACAAGGCGTCAAGGAAACGTACCAAACGCCCGCACAAAAAACAAAGACGACACTGCCCCATATGCGATCGCCCAGGCTATCTACACAAGCTAATTCTAGACAGAATACACGATGGCAGGATACAGAGATAGCCTCCCAGGAATATCGGGGATGCGATATTTTAACGTTTATGAAACATATCCAAGCACAGAGGCGGCATAAACTGGGGAAACCGAGGGCAGTGGCAGTTTGATCACAAGGTGCCACTAAAGTATAGGGAGAACGGGGTATGCCCTAGTGAGGAAGAACAAATTGCAAGACTGCACTACACCAACATGCAGCCCATGTGGATTGAGGATAATCAGACGAAAGGTCATCGATATATCTCTAAGTAGTGGTAGAGTGTGGCAAAGCGCGAAGCAGTCTAGTGTGCTTGATCAAGCATACTGGCCAATAAATGGAAGCTTGTCTAAGTATTGCTATAGCATGCGCAGATGCTCTACCTTACGTGTTGCTGCTTATGCTGAGCTTCACGATCTTACTTTGTTTTCTAAAATACAGACATGTAATAAATAGAATGAGTGAGATTGCTAAGATATTTGATGAAGTAGATAGAGTCGCAGACTGCGCTAGCACTCCCGCAGAAGCTCTACAGGAAAAAGTAAATAAACGTCAAGTCTTGAAGGATGCTCTACGCAAAGGTAAAGGGCATCTCTTACCGAAAAGGTGTACCGAAGGCTTTGTAGACATGGCGCCAGATGATGCGATCGAAAAGGCATATGCGGAATATGTTCAACGTGAGATCCACGAAAAGGGAGAAAAAAACACCAAAGCACTCTCTTCGCATGCAATCACTATGTACGCAAACGTCGTAGGGAATGTTGTCCAGCTCGATAGTGCTGGGGCTCTGAAGCGAGATATCGAGGAAGACCCGATTATCAAGGATGGTATGGCAGATCTAGGAATCCTCGTCTACTCTGCCTTTGGTAAATTTCTAGCGCCCCTTCTCGTTGCTGCTCATACAGTCAACCACACTCAGCTGTCCAAGAGGAAGGAAGGGACTTGTAAGGTGGGTAACGTGCAAGTCAGCTGAATGATAATATGCAGGAACATAGTTCTAATAAATGAGCGGGGACAAGCAGTAATCAAAACAAGTTATCACGAAGAAAAACGAAGGTCGAGTTGCTGCTGGGAAAAACTTGCCGAATGGAATCGTAAGAACAAGGTGAACTTGCGCAAGAACCAGAGCGAAAGTGGTCAAGTACTTGAGGCTAGTACTTCAGCAAGTACATCAGCAAGCACATCAAGCGCCATGTTAGGAGCAGCAGCAGCTATCGTGATCGCCGGTGTTTGGTACGCACGAGGAACGCGAGCATCAAACGGAGAAACGACAGCGACGAGTAACGAAGGCAACCTAGCTCCTGAGCGACTGACGAAAACAGCTTCTCGGTGTAAGCAACCTGACGATTTAAGCCTATTCAAAATGCGTTGAGCTCTATAATAAATGAGTTCTAAGGAGTATCAGAAAGAATTTGTAGACTCTCTATGGGAATCTGCTCGCTTAGTATCATACACTATACTTTTAGCGTTGGGAGAAAAAAAGATACTAGGAGTTTCTAGACCGGGAGCCAAGATGGATATAGAATATGGTCTAAAGCTGGGCGGTTATATGTCAAGAGCGATTTTGTTTGACGACTATGCAATAAAACAAGGGTGGTACAAGCGTTCCTTGATGCCCCCTAAGTAAACAATGGCGACTCTGGCATTGATAGCAGGAGGAGCGATAATCAACGCTCTCGCATTTTCAGGGTCCAATTTTCTGTTTAGAAAACTCTCGGGGCTTGGCGAGGAAGAAGGAAGACGACACGACAAGGCTATCGAACAGCTGCAGGGTGCTAAGGCGCAATGGGTGCGCGATCGGCAGGCTAAAATCGACTGGTAGAATCATCAAAGGGAGCTCAAAAACCAAGCCGGGGAGGACTTGAAGGACTTTGACGAAAGGATGCGGCAATATTACATTGCTACGATCGACAAGGTTCCAAAGCTTTCAGATTTTTACATACCTTCCCAAGAGCAAAAGAACGGTGAGCTCACCTTCATTGTAGGTTCTCTAGCTCTTTTGGGGTTTGCAGCGTACAAATATGCATAGCGTTACATTATAACACATCGTTTTGTCATGTGCTGACTGCGTCTAATAAAGATGACAAAAGCAAAGAAGTCGCAGACTGTGCTAGCTCACTCTGTATCTAGCCAAGAGACCAAAACACTGAGCAAGATCTGCTACAACCCAGAGCATCTTTGGGTTGGACGAAAAGCCATCAAACTGCTCGCCAAGGAGAGTAAACTATCCAAAAAGAAAGCGTTACACTGGTTATCTAGGCAATTACTATGGCTTCGACACATTCCAGGCCCAAAAAAGATAGACTACCCTCATTTCACCATCACCAAGCCCAATGCAATGCACCAATTTGATCTGTTGCACATGCCACACAACAAACTATATGGCAATACGTACAAGTATATCCTGACAGGCATCGATGTAGCTTCACGTTACAAGGTTGCAAGTCCTTTGCGTACGAGGAAGGCTGCAGATATTGCAGATATGATCAAGGATATCTACGCGAAGCCCGGAGGCAAAGCAGGACCTCTACGCTATCCCAAGATCTTCCAATGCGATAACGGAGCAGAGTTTAAGTCAGATGTCACGAAACTTTTGGAAGGAAAAGGGGTGGAGATTAAGCGAGCCACAACTGTTAGGTAATTGATAAGAATGACTATTGTTTGTAACGTGAATATATGTTCAAACTAAATAAAATATTGCAAAACTTACAAAGATTATACAAATATAAGATACATTAATAAATAAAATAAACGTACCGGATTGGCCACATGCCTAATTTGAGAGTGTGCATGAACCAAACTAAGTGGTATTTGAAGTGAAACTTTTATTTGAAGCCTTGAAAATTAGTCGAGACAAACTTTGAATTCTCTCATCATATGTCTTACGTGACTTGAACAACAACAGAATGCAAAAAAAAGACGGCGTGAATAAATACACTTTTGAAAGTTTAGATAATTACACTAGAGAGTTATTAAGTAATGCGTGTAAAATATTTCTTTTGTTTTTATATATATACAATAAATCAATCAATAATAAATAAATGAATAGAAATAAATAAGTGGGTTTTACCCTACACTCCCCCACACGTTGAGGATTGCTAAGTTCATTTCATAAAACTAGCCTTGTAAAGGTCATTCATTATGCAAGTGTCATCAATTCGATGGATAACAACAAGATTTCTTGCAGATCGATAAGTAGTTCGTTTCGTACTTTCACCAGCATTTTGATAACGAACGTTGACTTTTCGAACTTTTCCATCTCGACTCAGTTCGACAGAATCGACAATACCAAATTGATACGTTGAACACAATACAGAATCTTGTTTCGTAAACAAGACAAAGTCTCCTTTCTTTAAGTTGCTTTCTGATTTGAACCATTTTGGCTTTGCAATAAGATCAGGTACGTGAGTGGTTAACCATAGCTCAAACCATGTATTGTAGACATTCTGATTTTGACGTATGATTTTACTGGTGTCATTTGAAACCACGAAGTCGCCAGTTGGACTTCTCTCGTTGTTACGTCCAAGTCGTAGTCGGTTTGGAGTGATGATGTCCAAAGCTTCAAGGTTTCCATTGTAGTCTCGAACTCCCAATGGTAAGTCGTTGATGCTGTTTGCAGCTCTTGCACTGAAGGTCTCCCATTGAAGGATTGAAAGACGCTGGTTTGAGAATGATTTGGAAATGGACGATTTGATTTCACGAATCTTTCTTTCCACAAGTCAATTCATGTTATGTCCACCGACAAGACACGTATCAAATTCAACGTGGTGCTCAGTAAATAATCTCCACTGAATGTCGTGATAGTCGAATTGTAGAGTTTCACAGGCTTTCACCAATTGACTTCCTTCATCGGTGAGTAGTCGCTTGGGGTATCCAACTTCGCACGAAAAACGAGTGAATGCTTGAAGAAAAGCGTTCAATAAGTAATCCTCCATGCATTTGATGTTGATGTTTGTTGTAGTAGCACAGCAGAAGACGACAAGCCAGATTTTGATGGTGGCTCTTTTGTTATGGTACGAATAAGAAGAAAAGGGTCCACACAAGTCAACTTGGGAATTGAAGAATATTGGTGCTATCGTCATATTGTGTGGTGAAATTGGGCCCATTGAGACGTCTATCGTTCGTTTGACCAAGTATCGACATCTCTCGCATGCTGATCGAATGCTCTTCACCAAATTTCTTCCTTCAATAATGTAAGCTTTCTTGAGAACGTATCTCCATGTTGTTTCAACACCACAATGTGAGGCATTTATGAGATTCCAATGAATGTCGTTAACGATGCTATAGGATATAGGCGAGTGCTTGTCCAGAATAGGCACACAAAATGAAGTTGGTTGAAAATCAAGCATCGTCTTTGTTGCCTTGCCAATGATAGTGACTGTATCAGTTGGAAAGATTCGTCCACTATATAATAAGATTCCATTCTTTTCTGTTGAGATATTAATATACTTTGAAGATGTATTGAACTTCTTGACTTCTTGACTTCCTTTTTTGAAAAAGTATTCTTCAGCTTCCAACAACGATTTCTCTGAAATGACTAATGCTTTAGGTTTATTTACATAATGTGAACTGGTTTTAATCAATTTTGTGAACGTAAAAAATTTTAAATTTCTGATGAATTTAATTACGATGGCAAGTATTCGAACGACCACACTGAATTGTCGTTTATTAGGATCAATAATATAGAGCGAAAATGCATACCTCTCATGAACTTGCTCTAACGTTGAAGAAGCCAAGTGAGCTGTTGTTTCGTAATCACGAGGTATTTCGTTCTTGATTTGCTGTTGGTCAAATTGATTGAGTGATATATCATTAGCTGATAGCACAGGGAAATCTGATGCAGGTTTCCTCATCCATGGGTAGCCATTAAACCATACAGAATCCGGTTGGATAATTTCGAGTGAAGAGTTGCGTCTGGTGCCAATGTCGGCAATCATATCTGACGATTTGATATATTTCCAACTTTCAGATGACGTGAATCTCTGGATTTCTATTACGCGGTTCCTGACCCATTGTTTCAAAGGACGCTTCTCCTTGCAAATCCAGTGAAGTGTGATTTGACTGTCAGTGAATTTGTGACTTTGATGATTTTGTTTAAATGCTCTTCTAACGACTTCACCAGTGTGTGCGTTGAGAACTGCTGCAGACAATTCTGCCCTTTGTTGTGATGTATTTTCTGGGACCAATTTTGAACGTGAGAAGATGAGTTGGCATGAGAATCCATCTGTGGTTGGAAATCGAACGTAGATGGTGGAACAAATGAGTTGTTGACTGGCATCTGCTAAGTCAAGTGAGTTAATCATTAATAATGTTGCATTTACAGGGACGATGGCTTTTTTGTAGGTGATGTTTTTGATGTCCAAGATCATTTCAAAGTGTGACATCCATAAGTTGCGTAGATTGTCAGGTATTGCATCATCCCATGATAGTTTACGTTTTACAAGGTCGTGAAGATCGATCTTGAGTGTGGCAGTGATTGGTGTGAGAAGACCTGTCATGTCGAATATCTCTGCTGTTTTTGATGTGCAGATTCTTCTGGTCAATTTGTTTGGGACTTCTTTGATGGTTTCAACTTTCTTCCCGCGATATATTTTGGTAAAGTCCAGTTCTTTGATATCAAGAGACAGAAGGTCCTCCTTAGGATACCATTTAGATCCAGCGACTGAAATGGTGACTCCATCAGATGACAGGGCTTCAATTGGATCCTGACCAGACATTGTAACGCCCTTAAGTATAAATCCACCATATGTGAGAATCTGTTCGATTTCGCCGGAGATCTTCAATACTTCGTCTAATTGGTCTCCTCCAGATAGGCAATCATCGACATAAACATCTTCATTGACGATGCGGTTCACTTCTGGGAATAGATGTTGATAGATTTTAACAGTTTCACGAAGTCCTCTCTCTGCCTGGTTTCCACTGGATTTCACTCCGTATATAAGCGTTTTGATAACCTTTTCTTCTGGTGCTTTTGTTGGATCAAGACCTGCTTGCCAAAGATAACGTTGTAGAAACCAGTGTGACTCTTCAAGCTTCACTGAATTGTACATTTTTTGAATATCGGTATGGAAGGCAATCCGATATCCTCTCCAACGCAAGAAAATTTCTAGTAGCTTGTTCATATTATTTCTCCCCTTTGCGACGATGTCGTTTAGGGAAAAACCACTTGATGTTGGCATGGATCCATCGAACACAATGCGACATGGCGTCGTAACAGATGAATCTTTCCAAACTGCTCTCCATGGGATGAAATTCTTTAAAGGATTGATAGAGAGCTGTTGCTGAGTTGATGGAGAAAGATTTTTGACGTAATCGACGAATTGAAGATCATGCAATTTCTTCTCTGATTTGATGATTTCTCCTCTATCGCTAGGATGCTTCTGTAGACGCTTTAATTGCTGAATGTAAACACGAAGAGCGATATCTCTATTTGGTGCGAGTTTGATGAGGGGATTGTTGATGAAAGGTAACTTTGCGATTGTTATACATTTGGTAGTATCGACAGTGACTGATCGATCTATTAGATCTTGTTCAATTTCTTCTTTGATGCTGACAGTTTCTTCTGAGTGATTATTGCATTTTAAACAATTACGACAATCGATGCATCTGAAGGTGATTTCTGAGCCCATTGATTCAAATTCATTGTGCAAATCGATGTGATACGATTGTTCTTTGTAAATTGTAGACGACTGATTTGTTGGCTGAGATGTGTGCTCATCAAATTGGACATCATATCGAGTTGTGCTGTGGTGGAATCCAAGAAGTTTGAGATCGGGGTTGATATTATAGCCATTTTCCAAAGATCGAAGTTGAGTTGATATGAAATTGGAGGTTGAGAGATGATGGAGATTTTCGATTTCTGTAAAAAATTTGTGTGGTCCACCGATTACACCATAACTTCCGTCGACGTTCTTAAAATGGGACTTGTAAATCGTCAGCCCAGATGGCAGTTGGAAGATGAATTTCGGGAAGTAACGTAGATATCTGATGCCGATCATGAAATCAACTGAACCTCCGACGTGTGGTGGTAATGATGGAAGTAGCTTTAAATCACCTCCGTATTGTTGGCAACTACTTCTGATGTCATTTTCAACTTTTCCTTGCAGTGGATACATGGGGAATGTCGATGTGATGGTATCAAGACAAACGCCTGTCATGATTGCATCCTGACTGGTTGATAATGGTAGAGCAATACTGTAGATACCATGATTTGATTTGGTTGTTGTACATCCGACGCCACCCATTGAAATTGGTTTCGAGCATATTTGAGTTGCTCTATCGCCGATTCGTTTTGCTGCATCAAATCTCAATACGAAATTCGAACATCCAGTGTCGTAGAAGATCGTGAAGTTCTTTCCTTGGATCCCGACGGTTTGTAGCATGTAGATTGCTTTGTCTGACGTATCATTGAAATGGTTGGATTGATTTGATGCGAATGAGTGGAAGGAAAGATGGATGTTTTTTGAAAATTCAGGAAGATTTGGTATTTTGGTGATGCATCTCAATTTGTAGTGTTCTAAGAGATCCTTGTTTTCTTGGGATTCCTTGTGTTGGTCGCAAACAAGGACGAGTTTGTTGGTCGTGTATTTCGCGTGATAAGGGTGTTGACATGTGAAGTCTCGTTGGCAACGTCCTTCTTGGTGCTTTCCAGTGTCTTGACGCGCTCCTGGAAAGAGGCATTGGATGCAAAATCCCTTTGATCTTAATTCGTTGAATCGTTCCAACGGAGTCATCTCTACGAAGCGTGGACATGCGAAGTACTGGACGATTTTACTTCCACGTGGACCAGTTGTAGCAGGATGATCATTGCTTTGACAAATTTTGTAATTCAGTTGATCTGCCGATGGATCGGGGTTGCGCTGATTATTAGTGTAATGACTGTATGCTCGACGATTGTTGGGTTGATGGTGATTTTGGTTACGATCAATTGATTGTTTAGGAGATGCATGTTCTTGGATGAGAATTTTCTGCTGGTAAACACGTTTCTCCTTGTCGAGGAATGATATCAGCCTTTCCCATATTTCGTATTGTTGTAGATCATCGTCACATATGTTGCTTAAAAACTTGGTTGTACGTGCGTCTCCGATGATTTGATATACCTTTGTCAGCGAGTCTCCGTAGTACATGTATTCTTCAATACAATGTTCTTTGGCCAATGTCCTTACGTCGTTTAACACGTTGACTATTTTGCATAGATTGTTGACCATTTTCTCCGGATTGGTCGATTTGCCAACGTCCATTGATGTCAGCTGTTGCAGACGTTTCGATAGCATGATTTTTGGATTTCCGTACGCGTCTTTTAGGCGTTTCCAAATCGATTCGATGTCGGTCAAGCTCTTTACCAACGTTAAAGCTTGGTCATCAAGGAAGTTGTTTTTAAGCAGATCAGGTAAAAGACGCTTTGGAGTTGATCGAAGATGTAGCTTCTCGAAATGGGATCGAAAAGTGTAGTAGTCAATGTTGCTATCGTAGCCAATGAACCTCTCCAACTTGATGTTGAGCATTGAGTGGTTGAATTGCTGGTCTTTTCCCACTTCACGTGTGCAGATTTCGTCATTCAGCGTCTTCACAAAGTCTCTCTTGGTGCCGACGAGTGATTCGTAGTTCTCTCCAATACTTTTGATTTTGACCGATTGATCTGTGACGGTGATAGGTGATTCTAAAATCGTTTTGTAGTCATCTGCAACTTTATCGAGTTTTGTTGACAAAAGCGGCATATCAGAGCTCCATATGATTAGCTCCTCATTGGTTGCATGATTTGGGTTCCTTTTGAGATCTTCATCCAGCTCTTCGAGTGCTCTGCTTATTTTGTCGATGAGAAAGATGGTTGATCTGTGTCTTTGGGTGATCTCGTCTTGCTTAAGTTTGTCTTCGCGCAACCGTATTTTGCTTGTTTTATTTCTCGACACTTTGATATATTCCTTGACGATAGAAAGGGTGTTGTTTATGTCGTCTTGTATTTTCGTGTCGGTCTCGGGTGCGCTTAAGATGATACCTTTTCTTCTAAGAGCTGAGCGAAGATCCTCCAGTTTTGTGATTGACGGTTGAGATGGATAAGGATCTTCATCGATTAAATCCCTGATGTCCCCGATCAAGACAGCGATGTCGATCTTGATATAGTTATTTGATGGAACTTTGTATTCATCCTCGAGAGTCATGTTGCCAAGTTGCTCCGACAAATTACTAGTATTGATCGGCGTTACTTCACCAGTTGAATTGAGTATCTTGTAATCGATTCGTTGACTACGTCTCGACATACGTTAATTTGATCCGTTTGAATGTTAGGTAATTGATAAGAATGACTATCGTTTGTAACGTGAATATATGTTCAAACTAAATAAAATATTGCAAAACTTACAAAGATTATACAAATATAAGATACATTAATAAATAAAATAAACGTACCGGATGGCCACATGCCTAATTTGAGAGTGTGCATGAACCAAACTAAGTGGTATTTGAAGTGAAACTTTTATTTGAAGCCTTGAAAATTAGCCGAGACAAACTTCTCTCATCATATGTCTTACGTGACTTGAACAACAACAGAATGCAAAAAAAAAGACGGCGTGAATAAATACACTTTTGAAAGTTTAGATAATTACACTAGAGAGTTATTAAGTAATGCGTGTAAAATATTTCTTTTGTTTTTTATATATACAATAAATCAATCAATAATAAATAAATGAATAGAAATAAATAAGTGGGTTTTACCCTACAACAACCAAGTATCATCATACATTTACAGCGTTCGTTGAGTCCTTCAACAAAATCCTTGCGGGGAGACTTTTCAAGCCTCAAGATGCGCAAGAGTTAGTCACTGAGGAGAGTAGTAGCACATGGATGAAATACCTGTACTCTACAGTGAAGAGTCTGAACAATACCAAGACTGAGATGATTTGAATGAAGCCTTCGAAGGCTATCAAGCTGGGCGAAGTACCACTTGTGAAAAGCCAAGAGTTCCCCGAGGAAAAGCCGCTACCAGAGGATGGTCTGTACCTCTACCTGCTTCAACCTGGAGAAGAGCATGGTGATCAGAAAAGACGCGCGACTGATGCATGGTGGAGCAAAAAGACGTATAGATTGGATCGTATCGTAGCAGAACCAAACAGTCGTGTGTTGTACTGGCTCATAGAGGGACCTGAGCGTAGTTTTGTTGCAGAAGAATTAATGCTACTTCCAGAGGATGTCGAAGTCCCTCCTGAGTATGTGAAAGAATGGTGAAAGGGTATATTGTCATCTTGTAAGTCTCATGAAACTTAGAAGAACATATGGGAAAAAACCTTTGCATCACAGCTTCGCGCCTTGCCTGCGTGTCAAGGGCCTCTCTAGTCTTCCAGTGCTGGAACGCCTAAATCATACAAGTCATCTCGAGTAAGGTCTATGAGTCTGAAGTGGCATCGATACCGCTCCACATGCCCTTCCTCTTCAAATATGTTAAAGGCTTGGATATCGTTAAAATTGTCTATGACTACGATCTCTTCAGAGCTCGGAAAGTTGTCTCTGAACCATCTTCTCTTGGCGGGGAGAGCACGTCTTTGAACACGCGCACAGTAGTAAGGAAGATGATGATACTTGTCTTCGTCTTGTGCAGTGTGTTTACGGTATATGACAATCATGTTATCTTTGCCAGGGTCTTGTGCGTGTGGAACGTGTCGTTGCCGTAGCTCCAAGTTGTCCTGCTCAAGAATAGCAACCTGTCTATCTATGTCTTCGAGATCATCCCCGAGGATAGCGTTGGCTGCGTCTTTTTCTTCGACCATTTTGGAAAGCCTCCGAGCTTCTCTGGGTAACACAGTCTCAAATACCCAATCCGTGAAAAGGTCTGCTTCTCTTCTATCACACCTTAGGAAGAAGGCATAAAGACCAGGTTCTGTCAGTAAAAGCTGTTTTTGGCTGGGTGTGGACAGATCTGGCCACACCTTGGAGCTCAGTGATAGCGTCACCTAGCCGCATTTTATACTTCTTAGGAACAAGTCGCTTAAGGGCTTTTACTCCTCCTTCTCGCTTGTATCCTACGGCTCTCCAGACATCGGAGGCAACGATACATTGACCTTTAACATCGACAATTGTGTGAGAAGAAGACATCTTTTCTTTCTATGAAGAAGCCCAACTAGGGGAACTGTGTTCGCGTTGCGTAAGCATCGAATTTTGTATGGACGAATCTATACAAAACTTAAGATGTTTTCGCGCGTTCCTTCTCCTGTCGTCGCTGCTCTGCTCTCTTTCTACATCTATTCTCTAGCCTATCGATTCTATCACGCTGCTCCTCGATCAGCTAGATATCTCCTCGGCCAGCTAGATTTAATTAGTGCGTCTATGGTTCTTTCATAACCCTTGCGCTGTGCTTCATATATCTCTTGCCATCTTTTCTCCATTTCTTGGTATATCTTACACTTTTCTTGGAAATGTCACACTGTTTCTCGAGCGAGCATATTAGTTCTTCGTTTTTACAGCACGCTATTTCCATCTTTACCTCTATCTCCTTCGCTAACAATTTTCGCATGCCGGTCATTGCGTAAGCTATTGCACCTTGTGCGGTCACTCGAGAATTCTATAGCTCCTAGGGTGCTCCAGTCGCACGTACAAACACGCATGTTTTTAATTTTTGGTGCTGAGTGTTGTTATTTCCCCAGTCATTATCGCTAATCATGTTGGTTTCTTCGTTGACAAGCTTCATATCAGAGCGTTCGTGCGGGTACCACAGGAACAGCTGCTTTTTCTGCCTTCGAAGATTTACCGGCAAAGCGGTATACGCTTGTGTTAAGAGCCAAAGGCTATGCTTTTGATGCCTTCCAGAGATGGCTAGTTCAAGCAGAGACTGTCTTTTCTTATAGAGAGATTCGTCCGCTATCATGTCGTCGACAATGAAGAAAGTTTCTTCACCAGCTAGCAGTGACGATAGTTTTTCGATCCATTCGAACAGTTGGTCCTTGGGATTGATCAAGAACACATAGTCATCTTTCCAAAGCGAGGATCTCTCGAGGTAAGTGGAGTTCCATTGTATAGTTGGACAGAGGATAATGATGTTGTGGAAGTGCCTCTTGTACAGTTTCGAGGATATCTAAAACACGCTGCGTCATTCCTGACCCAGTCGAGCCTGAAAAGATCGCCGTATGAGGCTCTTTCACTATGTCTAGGGTCATTTATTTGAAAGCGAAGCCCTGCACCTTTCTGTTGAAGACCACTTCCATAGAACGCTATGAGGCAAAGCGCGGATCTCTACACTGTCTACGGGCTACCGCTTGCATATCATGCTTACGCTAGCGCAGTGCTTCGCGTTGCTGCCCATGCGACTTTAATACTCCACGCTATGATATCTGCCATTCTGAAAGTTCAGCTGGGCATCGCTCAACAAATAGACATAGCAGCGGATATTTCCCGTGCCGTCGGCCTTCTTCGTCATATGCAGAGTGATACCATCCGACAATCTCTGCAAACGTCTCCCACTACCATGAAGTATATGATCAGGAGATGATCGAAAATGGACAAAAAGTGCATACCCTTCAGTCATGAATTGGCCTATCATGACTGTCGAGTCATGGCTACCGAAGAGGTTGACAATTTGCTCGTAATGATCTTTCCAAAGCATAGCATGTGCATATAGCTCGTTAGGTTCACCCTCGACAGTGATTGATATTTTCTCAATCTTGGGGTTGTAGAAGACTTCGTTTACCCCAGAGTACGCTTTAACCTTCGAGGGATCTACAAAGAGTAATAAAACACCTTTCAAACTCTTGGCAGGCGTGTCGAGCTGTAAGTTGTAGCTGGTATCCTTCTTCATGCTGGTCACCTTGCTTCTGAGGACTCTTTCGAAAGGTAGTTCTAGGCGACTGTAGCGTGATACCATAGCACTTGCAAGGCCGTCGTGATTCACCTTATCAAACTCCAATGCAATGTTGCTGATCTTGTAAGCAGCATCTGCCGCTTTTGCCGCAGTAGATACTGAGGCCGCTGTACCTGCATCCTTGATGATAGTATCGTACGATGCAAAGTGTATAACGAATTGCCGCCTGTCGTGTAATCCAGGTAGTGCTAGGCGAAAGGTAGTGCTAGGCGACTGTAGCGTGATACCATAGCACTTGCAAGGCCGTCGTGATTCACCTTGTCAAACTCCAATGCAATGTTGCTGATCTTATAAGCAGCATCTGCCGCTTTTGCCGCAGTAGATACTGAGGCCGCTGTACCTGCATCCTTGATGATAGTATCGTACGATGCAAAGTGTATAACGAATTGCCGCCTGTCGTGTAATCTAGGATGGTAGAAGGGTAGGTCCCTGGTCAGTTCAAACATTTTCCCAAGGGGGATACAGAATGTGTTGCCGTAGGCTGCGACGATCGCCTTTTCCTCGTCTGTACCCACATGATCGCTAGCTTTATCCTACAAAGCGCGGATAGTTCCATCGTTTGGGTTGATACACTCCAGGATCAAGTTGTTTTCGCGCTCGAATTTGGGCAACCACATGTCTCTGTAGACAGCCAGCATGTTATAATCGTTTATGCTTTGCACCTCGTTGCCGTTCAGCGTGATTCTCAGGTTCTGCACCAGACCTTTTCCGATATTGCTCACGATAGTTCGCTTCGTGTTTGTCCCCATCAGCTCAAGATCGAACAAGTGTCTAGGACTCCTGGGAAGATGATGTCGTTCTGCCCAATATTTGGTACGTCAGCATACAAGTCCTCATTTTGGTTGATTGTGCTCGGTACATGGCTCACTTTCACACGCTGCTTCTTCCCTTTCCTCGCCTTCATCGTCTTAATCTCCGCATGGGTATCGAGCTTCTTTCCGAATATGTTAGTCATAACTGCTTTATTACGAGGTGATTTTGCTTGAAATAAATGCCTATAAATCCCACTTATGTACCAGGAGACGATTTTACGCCTGAGGAGAACATTCCAGACGATACAGATGATGGGTCTTTCAGTAGACCTGTGGACCTTCCTACCCAGCCTGGTACCAGCTCCACGCAAACGCCAAAAGAGCACCGAATGCGTAAGCTGTCACAGGAGAGTAGTAAACTAAGCCAGAGGGAAGAGCTCAAAAGGTCTAAGATTAGAGGTACGAGGGAATCAACTCCTCTATGATGGCATAGAGATCACAAAAAAGAACGGTGATTTACGATCTGTTAGTGTGATAAAGCAAAAGCTAGGAACAGCTCGTCTGCGAGCTATGGGGTTCACGGAGTATACTACGCCGAACAAAGGAAGCAAGGCCATGGCTCAGAAACTCCTGAACGATCTAGATCATGTCGAGAATGCGGACGACATAGAGATGATACCCCTCCTTGAGAACGTTGTGGATGAGACACAGAGTCTCATATCAGAGACTTCTTTCAACAGCGAAGCCTTTACGGAGCGTGAAAGAAGAGGGTTGAATCTGGAACTTCAAACCTTGAGGGGGAACTTGAAACGCTTGAAAAGCAAGATGATCTTCTACGATGGTGAGATCGCTAAAGCGGAGACCAAGGTGAAGAGACTTGCTGACAAATTTGACTCCCTCCACAGGCGTCGCACTGCGCTTTCTTATTTCCATGCGGGCACCTGTTACGTTCCTGTGATGCCTTGTTAGCATCCAAACACTTGATGCACCATTTCGCCAGCTGTCCATTTCCCTTGATTCTGAAATTGGCTAAAGATAAAGAGAGTTTACATTTTGAGCATTTTCTTTCCATGTCTTTTGTGTATGCCTCAGAGGTAGACACAAACTTCGCTGGACACTCTCAACTCCTTTTTTTAACCATATATAACCAACAATGACCGCTATTCCTGTTGTAACCAATACAGCCTTGGTATCATCGTGATGCTCTGCTTCTATTACCTCGCGCTTAGGGAATATTGCTGGCACGGTCTGCGACTCTGACGTGTGACTCGCCACAGTATGACGCTTCATCGGCTCCATGGTCTTGTCAACCTGCTTCGCACTAGCGTTAATCTTTGGATTGACACCGATCGAGAAATACTCCTTGCTGATGAGAATTTTGTTTGTGAAATTCAGGATGCTTCCAATGTGAAGGTTCATATCGCTTGGTATCATGTACACACCGTGGGCAACGCTAAAATCTACCTTAGACCTCGCATACTTCAACACATTTTGGAATTCAGAAATTTCCTGACTCGCATTGCTATCTTGAATCACAAGCTCCTCAAACCTTGTGAGGACTAGCCGTTGGGCAGCGATAGCGCTGCCTTGGTTTCCAACTATCCCTGATCTTGCGTTCGCCTGGCTTTCAAGGATCAAGTAGGCATGGAAACGCAGACTTTGCGATAACCGCTCAATACCGATGCGAGTGAGGCCTTGGCTTTTCTCGATAATCCATCTGCTCCACGAGTCCTCATCAAGGTAACTTGGGCCTGAACCAGGATAGTCCTCACGGTGGCTCTGCCAACTACTGAAGATGCTTTCATTCCTCCACTCCTGCTCAACACCAGGCACCCCAAACTCGCGAGCCAGTTGCTGGAGTCACTGTTGGCTGAAAGGGTTATTTAGACGTCGAAATCGTTCCGACCCATGTAGTGAAATGTCAAGTTGGGATAGGATCTTCCGTATTTGGAAATAGACGTGGAAGCGATACGCGGCGCGAAGCATAGGCAACTCAGCGCTTAGATGCTCCATGGAAATACCGCAAGCGGAGGTAGCGCAGTAAGCGGCAAAATTGCGTTGAGTGGACCAGAGGCTGAAAGGGTGGCTATTCCACGCCTTCACTAGTGGGGTAGTACCGGAATGGAAGTCATAATCGACAAAGATGTCTGGAAACTCCACCCTGAAGAAGGAACCCTTATCATCAATAACGATGTCTTGTACCGTAAGGTCGTTGCCCTTAAGGCGTTCAAGATACCCCCATGGTTTGGCGCATACTTTGCATTCGGGTTGTACGAGTAAATGCTTACTGCTTTGCTCATCTTTCTTGTAGAAGAAAGATGACACGCAATAGCAAGCAACTCTATATCACAGATATCGACAAGCTCACGATTTTTGACGATTACCTAGGGCAGTGTACGAGGATCGCTCTGAAATCGATCAGTATTCAACCTACGTGGCTGAACATTTACAGTAAAAACGATTTCACCATTCGGAAGGTGGGACCTGATCAGAGGGTTACCCGGATCGAGATCATGAACGGTTTGTACAAGATCGAGGATCTGGCAGCTATTATCAACAAGCAAGCTGAGGGGAAGGCTATGGTCTTTGTGCTGAAAAATTGGCTCTGCAGGCTCCGTGTGTCGGATGGATTCACAGTTGTCATTCACAAAAGGCTTCAGGATCTCATGGGCTTGCCTGATCCTTCGGGTGGGAAGTACTATACGAAGGCGACTATGATGGATGGTACAAGACCGACGTTTACCATAGACTACGTCTTGTCTGATAATTTTACACTAACGTAACACCGTACAATATCGAAGATGTGAATATTGAAAACCTGATTCTGAGCGACTTTATCCCTGCAAACAAAGGCAAGGACGAGAGATTTGTGATTGGATATCTTGACCAAGACCCCTAAAAAGGTTTTCTCATAGGGTGTCTCTCAATACAGCGAGAATTCCGCGTTCACCATGTCGTTTGATCTTGGTGACTACCCCGAGTGGTTGACTAAGTACGACGAGATCTTCAACAAGGTAGAGACTTTAGAGGGGCATTGCTTCACCAACATAAGTGTGAAGAAAGATCGTTACATCAACCCTAAACTGAAGGCGTGGGAGGGTGAGATTAGAACCAATTCCATAAGAAAAAACAACCTGGGGAGCTATAGACAGGGTCACAACTATTACGTACAGGCCTACTTAGAAGAGTGCAAATACAAGGAGGTTGAAAGGTATGGCGCTTGCTACATTAGTGAGTCCGAAGATGAGCAAAGCGCGGAGCCTGATGACGAGAGCTTCGCCGAGTTGTAGTATGTTGCATCACATGCGTGTAAACGTTTATATGGTTGAAACCAGCCATACAAACAAACATGAACAGGCAAACCGTGAAGCTCTTGAAGAAGGAAGCGAGTAGTCTAAGTATCAAAGGAAGGTCCAATATGTGAAGAGAAGAACTGGAGAAGGCTATCCAAAAAGTCAAGTTTAAAGAGGCATCAACTCAGACGGATGGTCCTTACTGCAAGCCTTGTGTAGGAATAACCTACCAGCGAAATCTCGAGATCCTGGCCGAAGAGCTGCATCAGAAATCGCGACGTGTTGTACATGATGGTGACTTGCTCTTCGATCTAGAAACGGGGGAGGTGGTGGATTGTGTTATAGATTATAGTAGAGTCTAAGAGTTAGTATTCTGTAGTTTTGTAGATTAACGATCTACAAAATCTGCCTTCCTTGCATTGCCTGCTAAGGTGTATAAGGTGGAGGGCCATCTAGCTGGCACTTGCATATTGAACAGATTGTAGTTTTTTGAGAACTTCATCTTTCCCTTCTTGTCTCCCTTTTGCGACTAGCTCAGCACGCTCTCTCTCGTCGATGTTATTGATGATGCGCTTCACTCTTTGCCTCATCTGTTCCTTTAGCACCACATAGCGCTGCATTTCTTGCATTATTAGACTGAACTCATAGTCACTCACGACACCGTTCTCTATGGCCTTTGAGATGAGATCTACGACGGAATTCAGCTTTGACTCAGCGGGCCGTCGGATACTTTCATGCTTCTGAGCCTTCACGCTTAACCTCTTCGAAGTATTCTTCAGGCCAGCTTGCCGGATTCCCATAGCTAGCGTGATGCCTCCCATAGTAATGCACAGGGGAGCCCCAAGACCTGTTGCTAATGCACCAAGCCCGCATCCTGTAGTAATGACGCTTACACCAAGTAGTCCATGGTCACAATAGCGAAACCAGGTGCCATGCATCTTGAACTTTTTCGCGAGTCCGTCACGCTCTTTGATCTCCTTGCGAAGATACTGTTCGATCTATTCAATCTTTTTCAGTCTGTAGACCCGACTTTCCTCACGCATAGTATCATCCACAGGCGCACTTGGCGGCAAGGTTGGGTATAGCTTCATATTATCCATTTTTTTTATTACTAGCGCCTGTCTATTCTATAAGCAAGTGCATTATGATCCCTACAAAGGATACGTTCTTTTCATGATGGAACTTGTTAGTGAGCATGAACTCGAGTCTGTCTGTCGAGCCTTTCAAAGGAAAGTACATCGGAGTGTCAAAATTCCAGGTAAGCATATCTCCCCAAGCATTCAAAGGAAGGCAGGTCGGAGGGTCAAAATTCCAGGTAAGCATATCTCCCCAAGCATTCAACACTTTGATGGGAAGCATGGCGAGAATCTTAGACTTTTTGCCATCAAGGAAGCAATCGTCTTCATCCAGCTGAGGGCAGAAATTACATCCAGCTTCTTGATATAGAAGCAGTGCCCATCCAGCATGCCGAGATTGATCGTGTCTAACCTCTCTTTGTACTGATTTTGACCATAGACGAGCCGCCATGGGGCCTTGTCAGAGTTTTTCTTGGATTCAAAGACTCTGATGTTGATCTCGAATCGTTTAGCGATACCCTCAAAGTCTACAAGCTTCGTGACACGTACATCTTGACGCTTTAGCTTGGAGTCCTCGTAGTACTCGCGTGCTAGTTTGAGGGCTGGCCTTGTTAGGAACTCTGTCCCCCTTTTTACGTCGACCCTCTCCCTTACAGCCAAGCAGCGCCAAAAGCACAGGTTGTCCGTTCTGACATCTTCACCGTCCATAGCGTAGATGCACCTCCTATTTCGCAGCCAGTCCGGAAGTGGTCCGCATCCCAGTAGGGGCTCCCTCGTAGAGATTATCTTAACCCGCACGTGCCTGAAGAGTATCTTCCCTTCGTACGCTCCAGGGGTCTCGATGGTTCTGTCAGGTGGTAGATAGGCCTTGGTCCAGAACTCTGCATCTTCCAGATCGAGTGGCTGCATCTCACATTCTTCCATAAAGGCTTCGATATCCGCCATGCTTGATAGTGACTTGGAGCTCTTGCTCTTGTGGTATGCCGATACGTCTCCACCACCTCGGTAAATATCGCAGCTGAAACTGTAGACTACCTTGACGCGAATGTCTACGTGAGGCGTGATTTTTTGCATGATAGCCTCTGTCAGCGGTTGGTTAAGGTTCTTGTTGAGCTGCCACATCTTGGTGCGCCTTCCTTCTTCCAAAAATTGAGTGTCATTCTCATCAAATATGTTCTGGATATCCTCGATCCCTTCCTGGTTCGTGGCTTGCTTCTCCTCCCCTCCGAACATGTGTTTGAGGTCGGCGATTCCCTGATATTCGTCTTCGATGGTGATCCGTTGGACCTCATCGTGGAGCGTTGTCGCTCCTGAGATTTGCTCCTTCGCCTTGTTATAATAGTAGGTAACAGTATCCCGCACGCTCCGTACTCGATCTGCAAGAGCGTCGCGAGTTGCTGTTACTGGCTCAAATAAATGACCCTCGATGACTGTGTGATGACTGTGAAGCGGCCCTCGATGAGTATGACAGATGTCGCTGCGGAAGCAGACTCCTGATAAAGACCAAGCTGCTCTGCTGGTATTGCTATCAAGAGTATATCACTTACAATGGCGGCGGTTGTCCCTGCACTTAGAAGAATCCTAGTTGAGATTTCAACACCACAATAAAGGATGTTGAAATTCGGTGAACAAACTGTCAAAACCATGGACTTTTACAACAGTACAACTCCGCTAAATATAGAAGAAGTGAATATTGAAAACCTCGTACTGAGCGATCCCACCCCAGCAAACAAAGGCAAGGATGAACGATTCGTTATTGGTTATCAAGGCCACGACGGCAACATAGCAACGCTACTACTTAATCTCCCTGAAATGGTCTATTCCAGGGGTGTATCATGCTACTCCGAAGACTCCGCACTCACAATGTCTTTCGATCTTGGTGAACACCCCGAGTGGTTAGAAAAAAACGATAAAATCCTGAACAAAGCGGCTTACTTGGGAGGACATCCGTTAACCAGCACTAGCGTAAAAAAAGATCGATACCTGAGCGCTAAACTCAAGACGTGGGATGGTAAAGTTAGAACCAACTTCCACAAGAAGAAGGTACCGCAGGGTGGCTGCGAGTGTAAGGCCATCGTGAAGCTGGCGAGTATCTACAGGCAAAGTGCCAACTACTACATGCAGAACTATCTCGAGGAATGCAAATACAAAAAGGTTGACGAGTTTACGGCTGCTTGCTTCTATAGTGACTCTGATGACTCTGATGATGACGAAGACGAGGGTTTCACGCACTTGTAAAAGTAGCGAGGTGTTGGGTGGTTGTTCCAGCCACCTAAACAAACATGAAGGTTACAGATATGATGAAAGAAGCAAAAATCACTGGGGTTAAAGAGGTATTCCACTCTCAACAAGGCCCCTCTTCTGGAAATGATCCGCAAGGTAAAGTACAAGGACGTCTCAACACAAACAGACGGTCCCTATTGTAAACCATGCACCCTTCACGCGTGGCAGAAAAATCTCGAGCAATACTCGAGAGAGCTCGCAGAAAAGCAGAGACGTGTCGTACATGACTGCGGGCTTGTCATCGATCAGGACACTGGAGAATTGCTCGAGATTGTGTAGCCCCTGCGGAGCCGTCAAGATGACCTAATATGTTGGTCAACATATTAGACTACGAATATTCAGGTGGTTCCTCTAGGTAGAGCTTACATACTGTGCAGATTGAAGTTTTTTCATAAGCTCCTCCTTCGCCTCCTCACGCCCCTTTGCAACAAGCTGCTGTCTCTCACGATCATTGATGGCATTCACGGCTTGTTTCGTTCGTTGACGGACTTGCTCCTTCAGCAGCATATATTTTTGCTTCTCCTGCATGATCAATCTGAACTCATAGTCGCTGATCACCCCATTCTCAACAGCTTTGCTGATGAGGTCGACAACAGAGTTGAGCTTAGTCTCCGCGAGTAGCCTGATGCTCTCATGCTTCTTCGACTTGACATCTAGCCTCTTCCCTGCATTCCGCAGACCCGCTTGCCCTAGTCCTACAGCGATAGTGATACCTCCCATGGCGACAGCCAGCGGTACCCCAATCCCTGACAACATGCTACCAATACCAACACCTGAGGTGATGACACTTATAGCTAGTAATCCATGGTCAGTGAATCTAACCCAGGTCCCATGCATCTTGAAGTTTTTAGCGAGTTTATCTCGCTCTTTTGATTCATTGCGGAGGTACTGCTCCACCTCCTCGATCTTCTGGAGTCTGTACACTTGACTTTTATCGGGCTCGTCAGGAGCACTCGGTAAACTCGGATAAAGCTTTGCAATTTCACTCATATTTATTCTATAAGAAGATGCATCGTTAGCCCTACGAACGAGACATTCTTTTCATGATGATGCTCGTCTGTCAGCATGAATTCTAGGCGATCTGTGGAGCCCTTCAAAGGAAGGTATATCGGAGTATCAAAACTGCAGGTTATCATGTCTCCCCAAGCGTCAAGCTCCTTAGTGGGAAGCAAGGCCAGAATCTTCGACTTTTTGCCATCTAGCAGGCAGTCGTCTTCATCCAACTGAGGGCAAACGAGTCGTAGCCGAATGTAAACGTCAGTCTTGTAAAAACCCTCATAGTCACCCTCCTGATAGTATTTACCACCATCTGGATCAGGTAGACCCATAAGCTCCTGCAATTGTGTGTTAATAGTCAACGTATACTCCTTATTGACACAGAGCCTACAGAGCCCATTTTTCAGAACAAACAGCTTGATCCTATCCCCTGCCTGACTGTTGACTATGGCTGCCAAATCCTTGATCTTGTAGAGACTGTTCATGATTTCTATTCGGGTAACCCTCTGATCGGGCCCTATCTTACGTATGGTGAAATCATTGTCTGTGTAGATGTTCAGCCACCTAGGTCGAATACTGATCGACTTTAGGGCGATCCTTGTATCCTGCCCCAGGTGGTCTTCGAATATCGTGGGGTTGTATATATCGGTGATGTACAGCTGTCTCATCTTTGTTCTAATAAGAAAAGATGAACATTTACTCGTATAATCCCAAGGCAAGGTATGCATCCAACAGGGGTGAATGGCCACTTGCTATAACCAACTTGGAGCATCAAGACCTGTACGTCTCTACTGACTCGCATATCCCCGTATCATTCCCTGAGTTCACCAAATACCCCATCAAGGTGACAAGTACGTACTTGAACGACCCTGTCATTCAAGCTGGACGAAAGGACAAGCCCTCGACTACTGGAACATCTAAGTGAACTTCGCATGTCATTGCGCAAGCACGGCCTTGGGCATCTCTGCCAAGCACCTAACAGGCTCCGTACCACTCGTTAACGCCATCTTCAAATTTCACGTGTACTATCACATGCGACGCATCTTAGCAAGGATGAAAGTACCCATGTCTTTCAACGATGGGTTCTCACGCTATAAGAATCCCTACTCCACATCTGGATATGCGCAAGTATGTCGTGAATATGGTGCTGACCCTAATAGTCTAGACAAGACCAAGTCGGTATCGGCGTCACTCACCAACGGTAGATGGTTGAAGGGGATTGGGTCAAATTCATCATGCCAACAAGTCAAGGCTTGACATCAGAGGGCCTCACCAAGCTAAGTGAGAGTATCCGTGTTTACGTGGTCTTGTTGCTTGGATCGCAAGCAGGGGCAAAGGCATCCCTACTCGGCTCGAGTGCAGACAACTATACAGCAAGGCAAATATTGACGCAAAAATTTGAAGCCATGGTAAAGCGTCAAGAGAACGTAGGACATGACATCATAGAATTCCAGAATGTCTTGCAATATGCTCAAACACCGGTTAACTTCGCCGTCATGCCCAGCGTGTACATGCTCCCCTCGGACCTTGAATTACGTATCGGCAAGATTGTGGGGTATAACAACAACATCCTCATAGCACCTGCCAATGTCAATTTGGGGGTACGTGTTGATGTGAATAATCGCCTAGCGGCTCCACAGGAGCACAAGCCCAAGCATACCCGGCATGCCATACCGCCACCTAAGCATACCATCAAACTTCCAAGGCAAGAAATAGGGGAGGGTGCCACCCATACCCCAAATGCCGACTAAAATCACCATGAGATAGGGTTGGTTTCAAACCAACCCCGGTCGGGTATGCAAGGAGGTGGGAAAAATCAGCACGAGGATAACAAAGCTGCCTTGGTTACAACAGGGGTAGGCCTCATCCTTGCCTACATCTGGCTGAAAAAATAATCGCTGCGTCTCTACAGGAGTAGGTCTAATTTGTTTGGTTGGATGGACTCCGGAGTCCACCCAACACACTAGGTTTCCTACGATTTTTTGGAACTGCGTACTCTTGTGGAGCCGCCAGGCGATTCCGCGCTGCTTTTGCAGTAGCTAGCACAACAAACCCAACGGCAGCAGCGATGGCCATGTACAGATGCCTTGCCACATATTCGACAACAGTTGCCACTACCCTTAGAAGGAAGGAGACAACACTGCCAATAATTCCTGGTAGAGCTGCACTTGCCTTACCTGCTAGATATTTCAGGAACTTTCCCAGCCTTTCAAGCTGCCTTTGTACAAACCCCTTCCCACCTGCGGCACTTCCTCCTGAGGTGCCGGCAGTGTCGGTGCCCCCTCCCGTGACAGCGAGTACAATGGTGGAAACCAGTAGACCAATGGCGGAGATTATGGAGGCTATCGTCAGCCCCTGCTCTTTGAAGAGGATTTTTAGCTTCTCCAGCAAAGACGTGTCATCTCCAGCAATTTTCATCAGGGTTTCCTTGATAGTCCCCAACTGGCTGTAAATTTTCTTTGAAAGTATGTCATGAGCACCCCGCGTGGCCTCTTTTCTATCATTCAATTCTTTGATCTTAACCTCAAGCTCCTTGATTTCCCCATCGAGTTCTTTCACCTTACCCTCATCTGCCCCGGCTTTCTGCTTCTCGAGTTCTTTCACCTTACCCCTCGCCTCGCCAATCTCGCTATCGTATGTGACCATCTTCCTTGTCAAGATTTTCAGGTTACCTCTTATACTCTGAAGTTCGAGGTAAAGCCCCCTTCTTTCGCGTTCAGTGAATGTTTCGGTACCACCAAATGAAGTATCTTGGATCAGGCTCTCCGTTTCATCAAGGACGTTCTCGAGCAGCGGCATCATTTCGATATTATCGACCTTCTCTTCAGAGATAATGTGATCAATCTCGTTAAGGAGTTTCTGAAACCTTGTTTTACTGCCTTTGCTTGGTGTAGTATAGTCGGTAAACCCCAGGGCTTGCAAGCGCTTTGTACCTAAACTCCTCCGTATCTCGCCAACGCTCCTCAATTCACCATTCTTTTTCGTGATCTCTATGCCATCGAAAAGAAGCTGGTTTCCTCGTGCCTCAAACATGTTGTACCATCTCGCGCTTGGCTGCCCCAGCTCCTCACCAAGGTGTTCAAAGAGAGCGTCGACCTTTGATTTTAGTAGCTCTCCCCTCTGCCTTGTCATGGTGTCTTGTTGACCCTGCCCTTCTGGCGATCTCGCTGTCGTGGCATCGGGCAGGTCTTCAGGCCTACTGAAGGATTCATCCTGCTCCGCGTCGTCTGAAATGTTTTCCTCCAGTGTAAAGTCGTCTCCTTCGTATGCTGGATTAATCGGCATTTATTCAACCCGCAAGACCCTACTAAGAAACATGTACGGAACTAAACTAGATCCTTATGCAGAAGTCAAGACTATGCTGGGCATGAAAGGTAAGAAGCAGCGTGTTAAAGTAAGTCACGTCCCGTCGACGATCAATCAGAACGAGGACTTGTACGTCGACGTACCAAACATGGGGCGGGACGATATTATTTTCCCAGGCTCTCTCAGGCTCCTTTTTAACCTGGAGCTTGAGGGTACGAACACGAAGAGAACCATTGTCAGCAACATTGGCAAGGCACTGGTGCAGAATTTGCGTATCACGTTGAATGGCAACGAGGTGCAGAATATCAGCGACTACAACACCCTGGCAGTGTACCGCGACTTGTGGCTCCCCAAGTTTGAGAGAGAAAACAACCTCATTCTGGAAGGCATCAACCCCAATGATGGTACAATCAGAGCCCTCCAGGTAAAAGCAACGGACCACGTTGGGACCGACGAGGAAAAAGCGATCGTGGCGGCTTATGGCAACACCTTTTGCATCCCGCTGGGTAAGATGTTTGAGCTGACGAGAGACCTACCCTTCTACCAGGGAGGACTTCATGACAGGCTACAATTCGTCCTGCATTTCAGCCCTTATGGTGATGTGACAAAGTGCACCACGAGGGGCTTAGCAGTGCTATGATGTCACGATATTCGAGACTCGCTATGCCATACGAACGGGTACTCCGCAGCAAAGTGGTCACTATGAAAAAGTCTGATACCAGCTACAACCTCCAGATCGATACACCCGCCAAGAGTCTCAAGGGAGTGTTACTACCATTCGTTGACCCCGCGCAAGTGAAGGCTTACTCCGGCGTAAACGAGGTGTTCTACAACCCGAAGATCGAAAGAATCTCGATCATTGTCGAAGGTGAGCCTAACGAGCTATACAGCCACGTCATGCTACCAAAGGATCATCTTGAACAAGTCTTTGAATTGTTTGGTAGTCATGACAGTGAGGTCACGATCGGGCAGTTCATGACTGAGAGATACGCGCTTTTCATCGATTTTCGAAGCTCTCCAGATAATACCCTGCATGGATCGGGTAGACCATTACAGAGGTTAAGTGATGGTATAACTTTCCACATGACCAAGAAAGCTGACGGAAGTACCGGGGATTTCAAGTGCTATGTGTACTTGCTGCAAGACGCGCAGCTTAACATTTTGGATGGGCGATTCCACGGAGTGGAGTATTGAATAAAACATGGCAACTCTGGCAATTATGGCAGGAGGTGCGCTAATCAACGCCCTGGCATTCAGCGGCTCAAATTATCTCTTTAGCAAGCTCTCGTGGCATGGTGAAGAAGAGCGAAAGAGACATGACGAAGCGGTAGAAAAGCTCAATACTGCTCAAACACAGTGGATCAGAGATAGACAAGCTAAATTGGATTGGTTCGGGAAGCAACGAGAAGTGAAAAGGCAAGCAGGCGAGAGTTTGAAGGAGCTCGATGACGATCTATACCAGTACTACATTGCCTCAGAGGAGAAGGCCCCACAACTAAAGAATTTTTACACACCTTCCAAACAACAGCAAGATGGTGAGCTGACGTTCATCGTTAGCTTCTTAGCCCTTCTAGGGGTGATCGCGTACAAATTCGCCCAGCAGCAACGCGGAACGCAGTTCCGGCTCCACAAGAGTTATCTGTAAGATTTTTGACATGTGCTGACTGCGTCTAATAAAGACATGTCAAAATTATTTACCAAGGAGGAGGCTGAGTTTCTCAGCCAAATCTATTACACTACGGAGCATCTCTGGACTGGACGGAAAGCCATCAAATTACTCGCGAAGGAGAGTAGTCTATCCAAAATGAAGGTGACTCATTGGCTGACTCGTCAACTGCTCTGGCTCCGACATATTCGAGGACCCAAGCGCATCGACTACCCTCATTTCACCATCACGAAGCCTAATGAAATGCACCAGTTTGACTTGCTCTACATGCCTCACGACAGAGTCGCAGATCGCCTTGGGGCTCCGCAGGGGCACTGCGCTAGCAAACTCTATGGTAGCACCTACAAATACATTTTGACGGGCATCGACGTGGCCTCGAGGTACAAGGTAGTGAGACCATTGAGAACCAAGAAAGCCAGCGAAGTCGCTGGTATGATCAAGGACATTTACGCGAAGCCCGGTGGTCTCCGATACCCCAAGACCTTCCAGTGTGACAACGGCTCGAGTTCAAGTCTGACGTTACGAAACTCCTAGAGGGCAAGGGCGTTGAGATTAAGCGCGCAACCACCAAGTACCACCACACTTTTACGGCGTTTGTCGAGTCATTCAACAAGGTACTCGCGGAGAGACTGTTCAAGTCTCAGGATGCGCAAGAGCTGGTCTCTAACGAGACCAGTACCACATGGGTCAAGCACTTGTACACTATCGTGAAGGGTCTCAACAATACCAAGACTGCCATGATCGATATGAAGCCTAACAAAGCAATTAAGATGGATGATGTCCCGCTTGCTACTGCAGAAGCAAAAAGTCAAGAATACCCAGATCCGCAGGAAAAGCCGTTACCTGAGGATGGTCTTTACTTGTATCTGCTACAGCCCGGAGAGGAGCATGGTGATCAAAGACGACGTGCCACTGACACCTGGTGGAGCAAGAAAACGTATAGACTCGATCATATCGTGATAGGTACCCGTCTGTTGTACTATCTGGCGGATGGATCGCCTAGCGGCTCCGCAGGGGCACCCGAACGTAGTTTTGTGTCAGAAGAGTTGATGCTGATTCCGGAGGATGTTGAAGTACCTTCGGAGCATGTCAAGAAGTGGTAAATGTTTTTGTAGCCCGAGAGGGGGCTACAAAAGCGTTACCTACAGGTTCCCACTCATTCCGCGAGTGCCATCGCCTAGGGGCTCCGCAGGAGCATGAGACGTTCATGCGTATATGTAAGGCCTAGCCTGAAATGTCTCACACGCTCAGGGTTTACCTCGATACACCTACGTTCTCGAAGCCAGTTGTAGTGAACGATAGAATTAGGGGTCTCTGCCAGTACTACAATCTCACCCCTGGGGTAATCAACAAGCTTGTTCCGTATTTTTTGTGCTACATACCCCTGTTGACCACAGATGGCAAGGTATGGCCAGGGATCATCGTTGTTCTTTCGGATAACGGCCATACTATTGTCTTTTCCTGGAGATTCTAGATGGGAACAGCACGTTGCCACAGCTCCTCAATTTCTTCGTCCCTCTCCTGGAGGTTGTCCTCCAGCACCATAAGTTGTCTATCCTTGTCTTCGATGTCGTCCCCGAGTATCATGAGCTGGTTGTCCTTATCCTCAATTTCATCATTAAGGAATGCCAGGGCCATCTCTCCGTCCTCGATGGCTTGACGCTGCTTCTCGAGCTCGTCTTGTATTTTTTCCACCCCTTTCCCGGCTAGCCACTTCATAAGCTCTACGGCTTTGGGCTTTCTTGATTTGGCAGCAATCTCCAGAGCACCCCCAAGGGTAACGAAGACATCATGCCAATTTTTTCCTCCTGGGGGGACGGTGCCACCGCCCCCATTCAACCCCTGCCTTGTTTTGGTTTCTTCGGTCAAATATTGAAAATTGGACTTGATATTTGCAATCCCCAAAAACCTCCCCAGATCAGCACGCTTGAACATAGGCTGATTTTGTTCATCGAACAGAGTCTCGATGGCTCCTGCGGGTACTGCGTTGAATAAGGCGAGTTGTGAAGACATTTTTGACTTGTAATGTCTTTGGAATCCGAAAATCTTTTGTATGGACGAATCTATACAAAATTCAGAAGGAAGCAATAAAGACCCAGTTCTGTCAGTAGAATCGTGTCTTGGAGCTTAGCAATAGCGTCACCAAGCCGTATTTTGTACTTCCCAGGGTAATGCGTGGTGTGGTCGCTCACTTCAAAATCTTCCAGGTTCGAGGATGCTCCAGCCTCACATACAGGCAAGCATGCTTTGATCTTTTCAACTCAGCTTTGATAGTCCCCCAGTCGTCGATCATGTTGGTTTCCTCGTCTATCATCTTCATGTCCGATCGGATATGGGGGTCCCCATGAAGAGCTGCTTTTCCTGCCGTCGGAGGTTCTTCGGGATAGCTGTATATGACTGCGTGATTAGCCATAAACTGTGCTTCTTGTGCCTCCCACTGATAGCGAGCTCGAGTAGGGGTTGTCGACGCTTGTCGAGGCTTTCATCAGATATCATGTCATCGATGATAAAGAGCGTCTCTTCGCCCGCTAGGAGCTTCGATAGTTTCTCGATCCAGTCGAAGAGTTGATCCTTGGGCTCTATCAGGAAGATGTAATCTTCATTCCATAGTGATGCTTGTTCAAGATAAGTGGTATTCCACCGCAGGGTAGGGCAAAGTATGACAATGTTGTTGAAATGTTGCTTGTATTCATTCTCCAGGAGGTCCAGGACAAGCTGCGTTTTACCACACGAGGTGGGTCCCGTGAAGATCGCTGTATGCGGATCTCTCACTATGTCTAGCATTTATTCTGTCTGCCGGTAGCAGATAGAACCTTGTTTACTCGGAGGAGCAAACACAACAAGCTTACTCCTGGAACTGTATCTGGCTGTGGGTGGACTCGGAGTCCGCCCATTGAAGGTCAACAACAGCGCCACCTTTCTATATTTTGACCCTGCGTGGCGCCGGTAGTACCGGCACCTCCTCTATTTTGGTTTAGGTACTATACTTGCGGGAATCCAACCTTTGGAGACGGCCATCTCTCTTGAACCTCTACCTGCTGAGAAGTAAGCCATCTTGGTTGAGGGGCTTGTGATGCCCAGGAACTTTTTGCCAGCCATTGCATATGCAAAAGTAAACCCTAGATCCAGGACAGTCTCATAGAGCATGTCGATAATCTCTTTCTGTTGAGGTGTAATGTTGGTTGTCATTTATTAGGGGGCTAAGACATCTTGAAAATGTCGATATCAGGATGTCGCGTTTGCTTTTGTTTTTGTGTGGGCAGAGGCAATGGCTCTGGGGTTTCAACATGCTGCGGAGCCGGCTGTTTGCGGAAAATACAGAATCCAAATCCTACGCAGGCGAGTATGGCAGCGAGACCGCCTGCGCCATATAGATAGCCTGACTGTACAGAACTCACTCCGGAAGAGGTTTTGACTGTAGATTCTTCAGTACCCTCTTGTTGCTTCAGATCTTCCTTCCTCTTCTTCATCAGTGCCGCCAACTTGTGACCCTGTGCAACTCGCCCAGGGTTCTTTACTGGCTTTATAATGACTTGCTCTTCTTGTTTCTGTTCTTCACCCATTTGTTATAAGAGTTATAACAAATTTTGTAGATCTCTACGACTCTTCCTCCTTAACCTCCTCCCCCTCCTGCTCTTCACACACCTTGGACATGGAGAGTTGACAGTGATTAACAGTGTGCGCAACTACCAGAAGAGGTGTCAAAAACTTTCCAAAAGCAGAGTAGACGAGAAGACCCAAGTCAGCCATACTATCCTTGATAATAGGGTCCTCTTCAATATCTTTACAAAGACTTTCTGCGCTGTCAAGCTGCACCACACGCCCTACAACTTTGCTGTACATGCTGATAGCTTGTGACGACAGCGCTTTGGCTGTCTTTTCACCCTTCTCCTGGAGTTCGCGTTGGGTGAAGTCATTGTGAATCTTTTCGATAGCCTCTGGTGAGGCTTTGTCGAGTGATGCCTCGGTACACATTTCGGGAGTAAGTGCTTTTGCCCACGACGTATGGCCTCTTTTAAAGCTTGACGTTTGTCAATGGGTTGCTTTTGCAGTAGCTGCACTTGTGGAGGTGGCGTTTCCACTTCATCAAATATCTCGGTAATATCTTGAACCATCTTTATTAGACGTCGGTAACGAAATACGATGAGTATAATCAAGACATACGGCAGTAGTATGGTGACACATAAGCATATTTCCATTTGTTAGATGGTTGGTGAACAACCACCTAACGAGCATTCTAATTGGGGATGAATCGATTGCCTTTCGATTGATTTTCACTTACCCACAAGGATTGTATGTTAGTATATTTAAGCCTTTCTAATTGTAATTCTTCGCTGGGGCACTCGCCATTCTTTCTGTGTTTAACGGGGGTTTTATGATCAAACTGACACTGCCCCCTGTTGCTCCAGTTCATCCCATCCCTGAATTGGGCCTGGATGTGTCCAATGAATGTGCAAATGTCACACCCTAGATATTCTGAGGGGGCAATCTCTGTATCACGCCTTAGAGAATCACGAATACTATTCATAATAAGGTCATACTGATAACCAGGGAAATCGCATATGGGGCATCGACGTCTCCGCTTTTGATGTGAGCACTTTATACGTTCCTGTGTCGCCTTCTGCACATCTAGGCATTTGATGCACTGTTTTGTTCGCAGCCCGTTGCGTTGGGTCTTGAAGTTGTCTAGTGGTATGGTTCGCTTACAATGCGTGCATTTTTTACTGTCCTCCATCTTGTTACTTTTTGTAAAGTGGCACTTTACAAAAATCTGGACGGGGTTTACAACATAAGCGGAGATGTGTGTACACCATCGTCATGTACAACTCGCTTATCGTAAAATGCCAAGAGCCCCAGCTTGTTTTGCTCATACGTGACCATGCCCTGGTTGTGCACCCTGAAACCTACATTTTTCGCAGTATCTAGCTCACCCTTTAAAACTCCTAGGTACCTTGACCAAGTTACTTCATTTTGCCTCCTGGACATGCCTTTACATGAGAACTTCGTGCCCTCTTGACCCTCTACAAAGTAGCACTTGGCTGTCAAGGCAATCATCCTAGACCCGATGAATTCGGGTTTGAACAACTCTCCCGTTCGACTCGAGTGCTTGTCAGTGGCGAGCCAGTGCTCCACGTCTGTGTCGTATGCCATCAGGGATTCAGGACGAACGACATCTCGCAACTCGTCCCCAGAAATGGCAAAATACGCCGAGTCTGTATCTGTGTACACATACTCAAAGTCTCGACGATCCACGTACTTGTCCAGAAAATCATAATAGAACTCGAGCATGCGCAACTTGGCTAGTTGGTAGACGGCAATACCGCACTGGTAGGCTCTATCTATGCTAACCCCGTGCCTACCCTTGCGAATCTCGTACGCGTCTCCAATCTCTTCAAGGTCTTCAAGGTATGGGCTTCTCATTGCTGTATCGACCTCTTTTTCATTTCTCGTGAACGTGTTGTTTGCGTGCCTCGCTAGGTCCTCAATCATCTTCCCATAGAAGATGTTCCCCTTCAACTTCGCCGTATCACCCGCGATGCGCTTGTCGGGGTCTTTATCTGCCTGTCGTCGTGCTTCGGCAATCTCTTCTGGGAACCACGCGAAGGGCTTACCTCTAGAGTACTTGAGGAACTGATAAAAAGCGGTGACTTTTAGCCCGTGCTCAAGGTACCACTTTAGCACGTGAGTATACAACAGAATCTTTTCAGCTTTCATCAAACCCAAGAGCTTCTTGGTTCCTGGAACGCGTTTCCGCCCTGTCTTGGTCAAGTACTCGTGCATATACTCGGGGATTTGGGTGTCAGGTATCTCCTTGACCACGAATAGTGGGGAAATCTCGCTAAACTTGTTATACAGCTCTGGGGGCACTTCTATATCGACTTGTGCAAACCCAAAGAGTGAGCCATCTAGAACGCCCCGTGTTAGCACCTCCAATTGTTGCGCCACTGTCGGTTCAGCAATCTTTATCAACTTTTCCTTCACGCAAGGGAAATCTTGCAGCAGGGTACTCGGGTAGAGCATGTTGGCGTCATACCCTAGAATGGTCTTGCATTCGCGGGGTTCGTTGTATATGTGAGATCTTATAGCTGTCACATCCCTCTCGTGGTATCTGCAAAAGACAATCGCGGGGCCCCCGACCATCCCCGTCTGCAAGAGCTCGTAGGCCTCGTTTCTCGTGCACTCACCGCAGGTTTTTTGGACTTCAATGCAGGCCTTGCATCGGGCTTTGAAGCAGTCTTCTTTACACTTGTGCCTACAGGGGTCCCCTGGTGCGTAGAGCTCTAACTCGGGGTGTAGACGCAGAGACTTGTTCACAACGTAGCGCATCGACACACCTGGTATGCTAACGGCATCCTTGAGAATGTCAATCTCATCCTCGTAGTACTGCAATCTCGTCTTATCAACGGCTTCGACAAAGGGTACCACATCGGCTAGGTTGTAGTCAGCCAGCCAGTCCATCATAGTGACACAGCTTCGCTTGTAAAACTCTCCCTTGAATGTTTGGTACTCTTCGGGGGATAGGGTATTTTTCCCGCTAAGACTACTATAGAAGTCCTCATGCTCGACGGGGCCTACGTGGTTCAGCTTGTCATAGCTTGACAACCATTCGTAAGAGAACACGAGATTTTCGAGCCCACATTCCAGAGACTTGCACCATCCCGCATAACTCATTCCAGGGGCAAGGAAGTTTTTGATGTCGAGGAATTTGAATCTCGAGGTTGTAAGGAACATGTAGTCATTATCCTTCTTTGCCACTTTGATTTTCTCGTGCACCTTCGCGTCGTCGTTTTCAGCAATTCGCTCAACAAAGTACCACTTGATCAGGTTGATATCATACATTCCGCTGTTAAACCCGGACTACCTGGGGCAGGATAGTAGGATAGCTCTTAAATCCATCAGTATTCGACCCGCCTGGTTAAACATATACAGCGACGGTGATTTTACTATCCGTAAGGTAGGGCCTGATCAAAGGGAGACTCGGATCACCATTATGAACGGCCTGTACAAGATCGAGGATTTGGCGGCCATTGTGAATAGCCAGGCAGAGGACAAAATCAGGCTGTTTGTCCTTAAAAATGGACTCTGCAGACTCCGTGTCAATGAAGGTTATACGGTTGTGTTTGGTCGATATTTGCATGAACTCTTGGGTCTACCCTACGATCCCAGTAAGAAGTATTATATGAAGGGTGACTATGATTCATATTATAAGACTGACGTATACCATCGGCTGAGACTCGTTTGCCCTCAGTTAGATGAGGATGATTGCCTGCTTAACGGAAAAAAATCCAAGATACTGGCTTTGCTTCCCACCAAAGAGTTAAATGCATGGGGAGACATGCTTACATGGAGTTTTGACACTCCAATCTACCTTCCCCTGAAGGGCTCCACAGACAGGCTGGAGTTCATGTTGACAGACGAGTATCATCATGAAAAGAACGTTTCGTTCGTGGGAATTACCATGCACCTGCTTATAGAATAAAGATGAGTGATATTGCGAAGCTATATCCGAGCTTACCGAGTGCTCCTGAGCACGAGCCTGACCAAAGTCAGGTCTACAGACTCAAGAAGATCGAGGAGGTGGAACAGTACCTCCGGGGTGAGATCAAAGAGCGTGACAAACTCGCTAAAAAGTTCAAGATGCATGGCACGTGGGTTAGATACACTGATCACGGGTTACTAGCTGTAAGTGTTATTACGTCAGGTGTTGGTATTGGTAGCATGCTCTCAGGAATCGGGGTACCGCTTGCCGTGGCCATGGGTAGCATAACCATCGCCGTAGGGTTGGGGCAGGCGGGTCTGCGAAACGCAGGGAAGAGGTTAGGTGTGAAGAGTAAAAAGCACGAGAGCATCAGACCATTAGCAGAAACCAAGCTCAACTCTATCGTTGACTTGATCTCGAGGGCGGTGGAGAATGGGCGCGTTGACGAGTATGAATTCAGCCTAATTATGCAGGAGAAGAGCAAATATCTGCTGTTGAGGGAGCAAGTCCGACAACGAACGAGAAAGATCGTAGATTCCATCAATGATCGGGAGCGACAGCAGCTTGTCGCAAAGGGGCGTGAGGAGGCCAAGGAGGAGCTTATGAAAAAACTTCAATCTGCGCAGTATGTCAGCGCTACTTAGAGTCTCCACCCGCTTATTCGTAGATCTAGTGTTTTGAACAATACACTAGATCACCTACACAATCTCGAGCACTTCTCCGGTATCATAATCGATGATAAGGCCACAGTCATGTACGACACGTCGCTGTCTTTCAGCAAGGCGGTGGAGATATAGTCGCAGATTCTCCTGCCATGCAAGAAGGGTACAGGGTCTACAAAAGGGACCGTCAGTTTGCGTTGAGACGTCCTTGAGCTTGGCTTTACGAATTACCTCAAGAAGCTCGGGTTTATTCCTCGTAGAGTAACCATGAATCTTCAGTACCTTCTCTTCTTTTTTCAGTTCTGTAACCTTAATGTTTTGTTTATATGGTTGGAGAACAACCATATAAAAGCCTCTTACAGTTCGACGAAAGCTTCGTCATCATCAGAGTCGCTAAAGTAGCAAGTGCTGTATCGCTCGACATCTTTGTATTTACACTCTTCCAGATATACTTGCAGGTAGTAGTTTGAGCCCTGTTTGTAAATACTTGCCGGCTTGATGATGGCCTTACATTCGCAGGTGGATTGCGGGATCTTCTTCTTATGGAAGTTAGTTTTGACCTCGCCCTCCCACATGTTGAGCTTGGTGCCGAGGTATCGGTCTCTCTTGATACCGGCATTTGACCAGCAGTGTCTTCCTAGTTGCTCGATCTTTAGTAGGACTTCCTCGTATTGATCCACCCACTCCGGGTAGCTCGCGAGATCGAATGACATAGTTAGCGCTGAACCCTCCTGATAGCATGATACACCTTTTGATCGAATATTTGTTGGTGTCTTGAGTAGTAAGGGACCAAGTTTACCGTCTTGGTTCTTATAACTAATAACGAAGCGTCTGTCTTTACCCTTGTTCGCTGGGATGGGATCGCTCAAAACAAGGTTTTCAACAACCACTTCTTCAATGTTTAACGGTTTTGAATTGGTGTAAAAGTCTTCAAATTTAACACTTTCGTCTTCAAATTTTAACAGCATATTTATCTAACAGACAAAACCTCAGCCAGAGTTTTCTATGCCATTGCGCAAGGGCAGCTACCACCGTTGTACGTGATGTACTCTTGATAGCAGTACCAGCAGAGCAGTTTGACTCTTATAAGGAGTCTGCGTCCGCAGCGACATCTGTCGTCTTCGTCGAGTACGCGTTCACAGTCGTTACAGTGTTCCATCATCGTTTATTTGAGATGCTCCGGAACATACCAGAGTACATCAGGATCCTTTCCAACTACCCTCATACACATTTCCTGTGTCATAAAAGCGTACGGAACAAACTGGAGTAACTGAGGATCCTCTTGGACGGCCCTCGTGCACATTTCCTGAGTCTTAAGATGCTCTGGAACACGCCAGATCATCCATTTGTTCTCCTTAACCACCTTGGTGCACATTTCTTGCGTCTTGAAATGGTCTGGGACAGCCTTGAATAGCTGGAGATCCTTTCCAACCGCCATGGTGCACATTTCCTGTGTCTTGCAGTGGTCTGGAACACACTCGAGTAGCCATGGCATTTCTTCAACGAGCTTAGATGCTATTTCTGATGTCACGCTATGCAATAGATCCGTAAGAGCGTTGTGAGTTGCTGCTCTTGACGGTGAGAATTCGCTGGTTAGTTTACCGATAGCGTTCCTGAAGTAAAGCTGGTCCATCTTTATCACAGGTACAAGCCTCGACCAGCGCGGTCGAGCTTTGAGTATGGGACTTACCCCTACTCAATTGCTCATGCGTCGATTTTTGTTGATGTCAGTATTATTACTATCGGCGTGTGCGCATGCGTCGATTTTTGATGATCTCAGCATTATTTGTCGGGATTGCCGGAATTAGGGATTTCGGGTGCCGTCGGATTTACCGATTTTTGGAGGGGTGGAGGAGGGGGGGTGGGGGTGGAGCGTTTTTGGTGGGGGTTTTGACGGGGTAAAGGTCCTACTCTACTTATATCGATCCCCTCCTACTACTAGTCCAACTTGTAAAAGTACCTCGGGATCCCTTTAAGTCGATTTTTCTAATATATGCTTTTTTTCAAACGCTGCGGTCAATAACTTTTTTACCCGAAAACTCAAATGTGCATAAATAGGTATCCATTTGACCTTTTGTCTTGAATTTTAACCAGTACCTGTACTTTCATAACATGAATAAGTAGTGAAAATTGGAAGAAGGTATCTTCACTATTTCTTGAATTATTGAACGCAGCGTATATAGTACTTTTTTGGTCTCGATGAACCGAAAAACCATGATTAGAATATAAAATATTATTTTTTAATTTTTTATTGTATTTTATACATGTAATGGTACATTCAGTCCAAAAATAAAAGCACACAATGCAGTAAATCGGATTTTAACATTTCAGGTATAGGACCACCTTAAACAACATCTGTACAGGATTCTCCTCAAAATTGAAATCGCGTAAAATGTAGCAAGTCATTCCTACTTCTTCGAGAAAATTCGCTTGATTTTTAATAATTGCATTTGAACAAGTGACTACAATGACAATGACCTCTTCACAGTTTAAGTTGTCGCTCATTTTCTGTATTAAAAAAAGGAAGCAAACAGAGTGAATTTAATAAGGGTTTGACCATGGACATTATGAATATTTCTCATTTTCTAAAGAAATAATTAGTCTCACGACATGAACATTTAGTATGTTATTGCCAAATACCGTAATTCCTCTTTTTAGCTCCCTCCCTTTGTTTAGCCCCCCTTTTTTCTCCCCAAGTTTTGTTTGCAAAATATCTATGATTCTTTTTTCGCTCTTCCTAAAAGTAGGAACCAGCAGTAACCAGCAGTTTATTTAAAAAGTAACCACAAGAGAACGATTAGTTAAATGATAAAAACGAAATGAACGCAACTACCGCTTCAAATGTGCGATATTTTATAATGTTCACAACAGTTCAGGACCAGTTTTTTCTGAAATGTTTATGTCTGGTTTTATGCAACAGTTGATTAAAAGACTGAAGGCTTTTTAAAAAAAACATATACTGACTGTATTAATAAGTATTTTAAAACCACACGCGAGAATTAACAAAAACAAACTTAATATTTTAAATAACGAACTAATATCTGAATTGTAAACCAAATATAACGAAAAACGCTATACGGAGGAGAACCCAAAACGAGAGTTCGCAGAGGTATCGTGGATTTTGGGTTATTTAAGAGATTGACTAATGCTTTATGGTCGTTGAATATGGTGAACTCTCTACCGATTAAGTACAAGCGATTTTTTCCGCATCCTTAAACGATGCTTCAACATTCTCTTTCGATTTGTGCATATTTCATTTCAGTTTCTGTGAGGGATTTGGATGAATAAGATATAACCTTAACATCATCTTTACCCTTGCTTTTCTGCAACAATACGGCGGATATACCATATGGGCTAGCGTCTGTAAACATAAATGTCTCTTTGTTTTCATCAAAATATGCTAAGCAGATTCACTCCTCAAAGCGCTTTTCAAAGTAGCAAAGGCATGTTCACATTCGGATGTCCATTTCCATTCGGCTTTCTCTTTGATCAATTGTCTAAGTGGATAAGTTATTGTACTGTAGTCCAGTATGTATGTTTGCATGTAGTTGGTGAGTCACAAAAAGCTTCGAAGTGACTTGACATCTTCGGGTTGAGGCATGTTTGTAATGGTTTCAATTTTCTTTGGGCTTGGTTCCTTCCCTTCTCTGAGAAGATATGCCCAAAAAATTCTAAATTGCTTTTGCAGAATACACATTTTACCAGGTTCAATGTGAGTCCTTTCTCTTCGAAACGTTTTAACACCTTGTTTAAAATAACGTCGTGCTCTTCTTGAGATTTTGCGAATATAAATAAATCGTCCGCAATATTTTCAACTCCATTGATGTCTGCTATTAAGGATCTAAGCACATGTTGCATTTCTTCCGACGCGGAGTTCACGCCAAAAATCAGGCGGGTGTAACGTTTTATTCGAGTTTCGGATTAGAAAGCGGTGATAGGTCGTGAATCTTCGGATAATTCCAGTTGATGAAAAGCACTTCGCATATCTAACTTGGTAAATACTTTTGAGCCACTTAGCTTGATTTTTAAATCCTCTACGGTGGGGGTTGGATATCTTGTTCGGTTAATAGCCTTGTTTGCTTCTCTCATATCGAGACAAATTCGTACTCCTCCCTCGGGTTTGGGAACAATAACTAGCGGATTTAACCATGGCGTCGCTTCGTTTGTGACATCTTCTATTATGCCTGCTTTCTCCATTTTGGCGATTTCTGCATTGACTCGCTTCCGTAAAGCAAAAGGTATGCGTCTTTCTTTTTGCGCTACTGGGGGTACGTTGTTATCTATGTGAAGATGCACTTGATAGTCCTTCAGTTTTCCGATTTTCTCACTGAACACGGTATCTTTATAACTTTCTAAAACTCTGCGGAGGTGTGTTGGAATGTTTTCTTTTAATTTCAGTTTATCAGGTGCTTTGTAGTTTGGCTGCATGCTTCGCTGATTTTGTAAAGAAAAAACTTGTTTCTTCATCTGAATGACGTCAAGATTAACTGCTGTTCGGCCTGATAATAGGTTTCTATGGGAAGTGTCGATCACGAAAAATGACGCGTTAATCATTTTAGAGGTGGTTTCTACTAAGAGGTTAACGCGTCCTAAAACTTTCAAATTTGAAGTGTCACTTCCGTACGTTACGACGCTTGTTTTTGTTTTGAGTAGATTTAATTTTTTTGGAAGGCGTTCGTTTAACTGATTGAAAGTACGCAATGTGAGAATGTTAATGCTAGCTCCTGTGTCGACTAGAAAATTTACTTTTACTCCTTCTAATTTAACAACAGTATTGAAATCAGAATTTTGCTTACTATTCTTATAACTGTGGTTACTGTTACTTGTGTTTTCTGTGCTATCGAATGGAGAATTCACAACATCAGACGAATAAGACACAGTACTAATCATATGATTTTCACAATCATACAAAGTTTGGATAGAAAATAACATTTCATCATCACTTTCATAGCTTCAAGGGTATTTTGCATAGCAGAAAAATCGTTTAACGGCGAATGAATAACGTTATTCAAGGGCTGTCTTGATTGGTAAAAGGATCCCCTCCCCAGACGTGCTCGAGTGTTTTGATGTCGATATGTTTTGGTTCTACAACATTTTGAAAAGTGACCCTGGTTTCCACATGCGTTACAAATTTGGTTTTCAGCAGGGCATCTGTTTTGATGGGGAAACGGTCCATCACAACGATAACATTTAGCATTTTGAGATCGGCCTCTTTTACTCATTCCTCGTTGGTTTAAAGAATGTGGCTTACCTCGGCGGTCGGTGTAAACCGACTGCAATTCGTTGATTCGATCTGTATCGTTCGCCTGTGCTTTTTGAAGAACTTCTGCTTCCTGTATGGTGCTTTCTAAAGTCTTTCCTGTCACCAGTATTTCTTCCAAGGTTTTATTAGGATTTCTGAAGCTATATAAACGTAACTTGTTGTTAGTAGTAGAAAGTTCAATCTGTCTTTTGATTTCCAAATTTTTATCGTGAAAGTCACATTTTACTGCTTGTTCTTTTAATCGTATAAAATACTGATGTATCGTTTCATCTTCCTGCTGTATCATATTGCGAAATAAATATGTTTCGTAACTTTTATTTACTTGTGGTTCGAAGTGTTTTTCTAACGCCGCGATGACATTCGGATATGTTTCATCTTCTTCGCGTTCAGGCTTAACATTTTCATATATTTCATACGCGCTATCTCCAACGTAGGTCAACAACATAGCTAGTTTTTGAGACTCATCTGTGACACCAATAGCGTGACACAAAAGTTCAAATCTTTGTTTATACTTCTTCCAGCGCGAACTGAGTGTAGACACATCTTCTGTGGAAAACTCTGGAAAGGTTGGCAGATTAAGATTTCGAACAGCCATCGCAAGTGCATAAAAATTTAAAATAACTTCACAGATAAGAATTAAATCTTGTCGAATTTAATCTTCGTCTGTTATTCCCTTCTCCTCGTCGCCAGTTTAATATCGGGAAAATAGGCTAAATAAGAACACGTGTTTACAATATATCTCTGTTTCTCTCTTTCTCTCTATTCACTATCATAACTCTCGTGTCATCCAAATCGTCCCTCTTCTTCTGCCCAAGTCCTCTCCATCGTCGATGTCTTTACGACATTACAGAGACATTTTTTTCTTCTGGTAGACAAAGTTACAGTTCGAATGAATTGAATGAATTAATGAATCAATAAACTGTGCAGTTTGAAGTCATCGAGCATGAGAGATGCCTCTACTGCCATTGTATATTGAGGAATCCATATCAAATTTTATTTTATTTTTCGCAGCGATTACACACTGCCTTCAACGCTTCCAAAAAAATTATTCCGCTTAATCAGATTATGTATTTGACCGAAGGATTTTCATTTTGCAATTCGTGTATTGTAAACCAAATATAACGAAAAACGCTATGCGGAGGAGAGCCCAAAACGAGACATTTTTGTCTTCTAGTAGACAAAGTAAAGTTCGAAAGAATTGAATGAATTAATAAAACATCGTGGCATCTACTCATTTTTAAACATGTAGTGTGTGCTAATAGCTAGTTAGCAAGAGCATAAAGTATCTGAAAAAGCCCTGAGAATGAAGTGTTGTGCATAAAAATCACAACATCTTGGGGCCGCCGTTGCTGCCTTATCTGGAGTAAATTGATAATAACTGCTGGTTCTCTGATAGTAACTTAAAAAATACAGCTGGTTCTCTGGTGGTTACTTCATAATACTTAGTTATTTTTTTTAAAAAAACGGGCTGTGTACGTAGATACTAAAAGTAGGAACCAGCAGTAACCAGCAGTAACCAGCAGTATTTCGAAGTAACCACCAGAGAACCAGCAGTTATTATCAATTTACTCCAGATAAGGCAGCAACGGCGGTCCCAAGATGTTGTGATTGTTAAGGTCCATCCTTTTATCTGTTGTTTTTGCAGCTGATGTAAATTATTCTATATAAGTGCTGTAGTTTTTACTATATGTATGTATCATACACCACAAAATGACTAGAAAGCCACTAAGGGTTGTATTAACCTGAAGTTCTACGGTGTAGTTGCAGGTCACTCTAGCCACAAAAAATCCAGTAAAACGCTCTCACACAAACTGCCGCCACTAAAACACCATCTTTGATAGAAAACGTCACGCATACATTACTTTTCTCTGCATGCTTAATTTTGGGCGAATTTCAAGTCTGTTGTACCAGGGCCTCGTGCGGGTTTCATCCTCATATCAAAAAAACGCTACAGGCCCTGGGATCGAGGTTGGACTAGTAACATAATTTCAAAGATAAACAGGCCCTGGGGATCGAGGTTGCAAGAACTACATCAAAGAAACCCTTTGCTAAATAACCTCGTATCAATGCAACATCTTCGCAAAAACGAGGCAAACTCAATATTGCTATAGTGTTCATCTTTTGAACCACGAGTGTAAAAATGGTGTAGCTAACCGTAACCGTCAGTAGTAGTGTGCGTCTTTATACAATGGCTCAGTACAACTTTAAAAAGATACAGGTCGTTCCAACTTCTAAGGTAAGGTAACATTTGTGATTGTGTCCTTAGCGGTATATAGATGATAGATAGATAGTCACAAATATCAAGGGATATAGCTACCCTATCCTCCTAGAATATTTTAATGCTCATTTTATGCTACTCAGACCCAATTAGGCAGGGTCCTCGCTCTGCCAGACAACTACCCGTAACATCCAACGGCCCACACGGTGTGCCATTTCTCTCATTTCCCTCACATGACTGGGGTTAAACCTGGGGCCATGGTAACATTCACTTGTTCATATATTCAATCACTGCCAAAAGTAGACATATAGCTAGCTAGCTAGCTAGATGACTTCCCAATGCTTACAAAAGTTTAAAACTTTGCGGTTTTTTTACACATGTGCAGGCATTTCTGTAGGCAGAAAATATAAACAACAGACCACAGTAATCGAAGATATCCATCCAAAAAAATATATTTGCTCAAAATTAGTGAAACTTTTTAAGAAGAATTAGAAGAATATATATAGTTAAAATTTAGTTCCAGTTCCTCCTGGACCTTATGCTACCCAAAAAAATCTTTAATCTTAATTAATAACCATTTTACCCTTTGTGAGTCCTGCTTTTTTACCTACACAAAAGTGCACGCATTCCCATTGTTCTCAAAATGAAGTCAAAACAACTATACGTCACGCAGAAAGTGGTCTATATACAAATATATACAAATCAATTGATTTTCCTTTTATGCCTACTTGGCGGCGTATTGATACAATAGCTAAATATCAGCAATCAGATGAAAAAATCAAATCTTGTCTCACTCACACGACGGTACCGAGACAAACATGGCGGACACTTTTTTCATCGTGCGCTTTCCTCCAAATGAAAAAGACTTGTTTTCGTACAGTGCCGATCGCGAGTAAAGCTACACATCTTTGAGAGTACGAGTGCAAATAAATGCGAGTAAAATAGTTCAGAGTGAGAGTACAATGCGAGTGCGAGTAAAATAAATGAGAGTAATCTTTTTAATAACGCGAGTACGCAATAATTAAACTACCAGCGAGTAAATCTTTAAAAAATATATCATGTTACTCGCGAGTTATATTAAAGAAAAACATATAAGACATTAATTTTAATTCACCATTTAATTTTTTTTAATTTAGTTTGTTTATAATTAAGTTCAACTTTTCCGTCTCTTCTTTAAATGCTTTCGCTACTTTCGTTATGTGAAATCACTTTCAGCATGTTCTTTCGCAAGCACAGAGTCAGAATGATATTTAATTATAGTTATGGTGATCAATTGCCACATGCAGACTTTGCTTTCTGAATATTTTTCAACAAATATTGCTTTATAACTCAGACAACAATCTGTATAATTTTAAAATTATATGGCCGTAGAAACAGGACGTCACTAAGCTTGTTATTTTTTTGTTTTTGTGGGGATGTTTAAAGATCGAAGCAACAAGACTTTTTATTAATAGGCAGAAATTTTTTTTAAAAAAAACATGTAATCTCTTACTCTCTCTCAGTTTTTTTATGCCACAATAAATTTGTTTTACTTTCTAAACAACACAGTCTTTATCACTATTTAAAAAAAAAGTTTAATTTTTTCAACTTAATTTTTTTAAAGTTTACAATTTAATATCTCTCGCAAAAAAAGTTTTATTTTTTTAACTTAATTTTTTTAAAGTTTACAATTTATTATCTCTCTCCAAAAAAGTTTTTTTAACTTAATTTTTTTAAAGTTTACAATTTAATATCTCTCGCCAAAAAATTTAATGTGTTCACGCGCGTATTACGTTGACTTTAAAAACTGTACTTACGTGAGTACACTCGCGAGTAAAAATATAATTAATCATTGAGAGTATGATTAACAAAAATGCGATTAATATCATTTTAGTTGTACTCACGTTGTACTCGGGAGTGAATTACTCGCACTCTCACTGTTTAATTTTTGTACTCTTACTCTTGAAAATATGTAGCTTTACTCGCGATCGGCACTGTAACTATATCTGTGCCAATCTGTGGAATCGTAACAACACTTTTTAAATGTAAGCACACAGGACATAGAAGAGAAACATGAAGCTATTTTTTCTCTATTTTTCCCTCATAAATACCAGCGTTAGAATTAGAAAAGTAAAGTCGGTTCACAAAAATTTTGGCACTCTGTAACGAAGTAAACCACCATCTAGATGTGGCCTGGGAACACTGTAGATCAATTACCATTGGCTTCTTCATTAGTAGCTACTTGTTTTTCGACGAGAATTTGTATTTTTTTGTGAGCTGCAAGCTTTACTTTTTCCTACATTATTATTTTTTATGTTGGAGACAAGTGGGGGACGTTTAAACTCGTGAACCCCAAACACGAGAACTGAGCGTCTGAGCTAGCGACTCACTCAGTTTTAACTTTCTTGTCTCCGATAGCCGAAATAATGTTGCATACAGTATACTGATTAAAGTTGTTCTTACAAAAAACGCGTTCGAACTACCTGTTCTATTTTTATTTTATTTTTTTCTTTGCGCACGCAACTTTACTCATAAGAAGTTAATAATAATAATTGAACTATTTGCCGATATTGAAACTGAAAACTTAAAAAAAAAACTTTTTACTTTTTAATTTTCTCTATACAACGGCCTTATGATAAATTAACATGTAAATATTTTACGCAATCATTTATAATGAGCTGCGTTTGATAAATAAGGTTTTAAAGGGATCCCGAGGTACTTTTACAAGTTGGACTCACCTGAAAGATTTGCATGAGAAATGCTAAATGATATATTCACTTTTTGTTAAAACTTCATGTAACTCCAGATATAGCTTTTTAAATATTTATTTTTCTTGCCGCCTTAATGGCCGCTTCGATCTTCTTGTTCGTTGAAAATTTCAGACTAGCTCCAGTCTTTTTTAGTGGCACGTGACTCTGTTACGTAGTATTTCAGTAGCGCTTTAAACATTACTGACTCTCACTCGCTATTATTAATGACTTTCATAGCCAAAAACAATTAAAATACTGTCGCAACAAAGTTAAAAAAATTCAACGTACTTTCCACATCGATCTCTGTACGAATGATTTGTTTTTGTTTAAAAAAAATAATTCAACATGATATTCTAGCCGTCTAAGCAATAAAACAAAAAAATAAGATATTAGCAGCAGGTGTGTGCATGATTTCTTTTATTTCAAATTTAAAAGAATTTATTTCAACAAACAGGTTGTAAAAATTACTGATCTATAACCTGTCGACCTAGGCGGGGTATGATTCTCAAGTGAGTATTGCCAACCTTGTTCTCAACAATCCTTGGGGACGAGGTTGCCTAAGTTACTCAGTAGATGGATATATTTTTTATTAAAAAATATTAAAAAATCAATAGAAAAGAATACTACTTTAATTTATCCCACGATACAGAGAGAGGCAGAATTTACTGTCTAATTAAAGTTTGTTTTTATGATATTTTATTCCAATATGTAGCGCAAACATCAACGTAGTCTTGTAAATTAAACTCATCATTTTTCCCTTTTGCGATAGCGCGCTAAAATAAGCAGGGTTACAAAAGCAGGACAGACATCGAAGCGCGAAAGCAGAAAAGAGAGACAGGTATCCTGTCTAACATCAACGCTGCTCTGTACCTCCATGATTAGACCTTTTAAAAGCATACTCAGTCTTGGTCATGATAAACTGATTAGGAAGTAAGTTGTACACGTGCTATTTACGAACTGAAGGTCAGGGCATCATTAAGTTGAATATCGCAGAAGTCGCCGGTGACATGCTTCGAAAATGCTTGTCACAGGCACAGTTCAATGCAAAGCAAAACTGTACAGGAAACTCAATTGTTAGAGTCTTCGCAGAACATCTCCTCTCACAAAACCGAGGGCAGGGCTGACTTATTGCCTGCTGTGTCGTGTGGGAGACAGAACTTCTGGACTTCTTTTTAATACGATATACATTTTTTTCGATTATTATTACTAAACATATTTGATTTCTCTTTCCCCTTTTAAAAAGATTTTTTAAACTTTATTGAACATGTTTTTTCTTTGGTATTATTACATCACGAGAACATTCGTCCGAAAGCTGTATTAAGGTACAGGACACCTAACCTCTCCCATGTTATGGTTATATTTAACTTGCATGGGTGCGCACTCTTCTCGCAGTATTCTCTGTGACGATGAAGGTTGGACTGACTTGTGGCATGGTTCCAAATGGTCTTCCGTCTTTCGTTCGAGTCTCAGTGTAATGCACCAGCCGAGCATAAGAGTGTCAGCATGAAGGAAAGGGGCCGACTTTAATGTTCTCTATACCTTACGTTCTTCATAATAACACCATTCATTTAAATTTCACAACAAAATTACGTCGGCAAAAACTCCGCGCTGCCGCTCTCCTGATTGTAATAATTGCAGTTTGTTGTTCGTGCATTGCCGTAGGAGGCAACTGAACTATGCTGTGGAAAAACAAATACTTTTTTCCGTTGTTATATCTTCGGCTATTTTTTACACGTCTGATCCCACAAGGCCTAGGGACTTTTTATGTGTGATTTTACCACGTCAAATTATTGCCGACGCGGGGGAAGGGGAGGGGTGATGCAGCCCCCTCTCCCTTCCCCCTTTAACTTTTTCTATAAATTTTTATGGGCTTATAATCACACCTTGATATTTTGTTATTTATATTTGCCTTGCAAAATATATCCTTTTGAAATAAAAACCATACACAAATGTGTGACATGTTGAATGATCAGTAACTTTCACAACCTGCGTCTCAAATAACAGTCCTTTGAAATAAAAATCATGCACATTTTATTTTTCGTTTGATTGCTCAGCTATGTGAGAACATATGCAGAATTATTTCTATTTTTTTAAAAAAATAATCGTTCGTAAAGAACTTTATGCAGAATTATTTCAATTTTTTTTAAAAAAATAATTGTTCGTAGAGAGCTTTCGTTTCACTTTGCCGCGCGAAGGTATATGTTCTGGCTATGCAGTCAGTAATAATTAAAGCGCTACCGAAATAATACGTAACAGGGTCACGTGCCACTAAAAAAGACTGGAGCTAGAATGAAAATTTTAACGAAGAAGAAGGTCGAAGATAACCAAGATGGCGGTCGAGCGACAAGAAAAATAAATATTTAAAAAGCTATATCTGGAGTTACATGAAGTTTTAACAAAAAGTGAATATATCATTTAGCATTTCTCATGCAAATCTTTCGGGTGAGTCCAACTTGTAAAAGTACCTCGGGATCCCTTTAATAACAATTTCTTATAATAAAAATGGCTTTTTAGAAGCATATGTTACGAAACTTGCTCACGTATTTTCAGTCGAAACTTCATTAAATATGTACAAGTGAAATACGCTAACGGAAAGGGTTATTATTTCTTCTTTCGGCATAAAATAATTAAGCAAAACATGAGAATTAAATGGAAACACAACAAACAAAAAGAAGGAACGATTAATTTTTAATATCGCAAAAAAAGACAACGAAGTGATACAAAAATATTCGATTCGCAATTTTATCATTCTCTTCACAGAGCACTTCGCAAAAATGGCATTTTTCGATTCGCAAATTGCGAACTGCTAATTCGAACCCTGAATACGTTATTTATTTCAATCGACATCACCAACAACATGGCTGATATCTTAACAAAGTTAGACCAAATCCTCCTCAAGGTAGACTGCATATAAAAACGACTTGATGTTATCGACGAGACACTTCTCGATATAAAACAAATAAAAGCTGACATTGATTCACTAGCAGGTAACTTTGATGGAGTAATAGCTAAACAACAACTCTTTGATAAAAACTTGCAAAAATTAAACAAAGAGATGGAGAGTCACAAACTAACATACAACACGCTGCTCAACCAAAACACTAGGGAGATTTAGCAATGAGAACGTGCAGGACTCTAGAGGACGACATTGCGAATTAGAGCGATCGGCGCTTCTTTGTTTTTGTATGTGACTTAGCAAAAAAATAAAATCAGAACGGCACGAAGGACAAGCAACAATCAAAATGGCTCGTGCAGGCAGCTTACGTTCTGTGAGAGAGATGATACTGTATGCCTGCTCAGAAGATGTTATTGATGATATTGAGTTTTTTGTATTGCTTTATGAAGCTAATTATTCCAGAGAAATTTACCCATACTGAAATTTTGAAAGGTTTAATTTGGATACATTTGATGATGCTCAATGCTTGACTGAGTTTAGATTCAACAAGAGAGATATTTACACCCTTGCTGAGTGCTTACAAATTCCTGCTATTATAACTTGCTCACAAAGAAGTAAATGTGATGGTTTATGTATATTGCTAAAAAGACTTTCTTGCCCTTGCAGGTACTGTGATTCGGTAGAAATCCTACAGCAATATGTTTGATTTTTAACTATATGCTAGACTATATTTATGATAATCACAAGCATCGTATTCAATCATGGAACTTAAATTTTTTACAACCACATGCCCTTCAAACCTATGCTGAGGCTATACATGAAAAAGGTGCACCTTTAAACAATTGTTTTGGTGTCATAGATGGAACACTTATACGAATTTGTAGGCCTAAATTGAATCAGAGAATTGTCTACAATGGACACAAGAGAATTCATGGAATAAAGTTTCAAAGCACAATTCTTCCAAATGGCATAATAGGAAATCTCGTTGGACCTTGGGAAGGAAGAAGACACGATAGCACAATGCTTCAGGAGTCAGGTCTTTTAACTGATCTTCAAAGAGTTGCATGGTATAATAAAGGCATCCCACCCAATGCATCTCCATTTACAGGCTCCGCATAGAGGTGCAAATTTAACAGCAGATGAAAAAAACTATAATAAAGCTATGAGCGAGGTTCGAGTCACAGTTGAATGGCTATTTGGAGAAATAAAATGTTTTTAAATTTGTGGATTTCAAACCTCTGATGAAAATATGTTTGAGTTCGATTGGAAAAAGTTATCTTGTATGTGGCCTGATGCAAAATGCTAGAACATGTTTATATGGAAATAAAGTATCTGAATACTTTGACTTAGAACCTATGACTTTACAGGAATATTTTCAATAAACAGTGTTGCAATACTGGAAGAAAGAAACAATATATTGTACATCTGTAAGTGATGATGTGTAGTGTGTATATTTGTACAAATATTTTCTTTTTACAACAAAATATAAATAACTTTAGTTATTTGTTTTAAAAAATGCAGTTATTAACAAAATAAATATTATGCCGTTAGTCTTTTTCAAGACTAGTTCCATTTGTGCCATAAATTGATGTTATTGCTGCTGTTGTTGTGCAACTTGAAAAGTTTGCATCATTAATTGAGATTGTCTTAGACTTTCTGCACGTTCCCTTTCCCTTGATTCACGTTCCTCAGCATCTCGTTGCATTTTTTCCCTAGCTTTTTCTTCATCTCGTTCCATTTTCTCTCTCAAAAAAGACATCATGTCTGTACTTGATCTTCTTGGTTGTTTTTCCTTAGGTTCATCATCAAATCCTTCTTGTTCCCTTCTTTTTCTTGTCTCCCCAAATGTTTCAGTTGCTGTTTTCCTTATGTCCAAGGCTTTAGCCTTATCTTCATCATTTTTTTTTGCTTTCCTGGCTGATTCCTGCTCCCCTCTTAATTCGCACTCATCTGACATTTCAATAAGGTCCTCCAAAAGGATCTCATATTCGGGGGGCTCGTCACCACCAAGTCCTGTTGCATTAACCTCTTGACGTGTCTTACAGTACAGTCTGAATGTAATCTACCGCGGACGCGAAACTCGCATGAATAGTTACACAGAACAATAACATTGCGATAGCTTTTTGTTTTTTTAAGAAAATAATTGCCTCGCTGATAAAACAATGACCCCACGCGATCGATTGTGTATCACAATAGGTTGCAAGATCAATTTTAGCAATCTATTTTGCGCGAACTCTTTTGAAATTTTTAATTGCAGTAATTAAGCGTTTTTTTAGATCGCATTTTAAAAGTTTATAAACGAAAAGCGGCGATAGAAATGTTTTTTTAGATCGCATTTTAAAAGTTTATAAACAAAAAGCGGCGATAGAAATGTTTTTTTAGATCGCATTTTAAAAGTTTATAAACGAAAAGCGGCGATAGAAATGTTTTTAGATCAGCATTTTAAAAGTTTATAAACGAAAAGCGGCGATAGAAATGTTTTTTAGATTGGATTTTAAAAGTTTAAAAACGAAAAGCGGCGATATAAATGTTTTTTAGATCGCATTTTAAAAGTTTATAAACGTAACAGCGGCGATAGAATGTTTTTTTAGATCGCATTTCAAAAGTTTAAAATCGAAAAGCGGCGATAGAAATGTTTTCTTAAATCGCATTTTAAAAGTTTATCAATGAAAAGCGGCGATAGAAATGTTTTTTTAGATCGCATTTTAAAAGTTTAAAATCGAAAAGCGGCGATAGAAATGTTTTTTTAAATCGCATTTTAAAAGTTTAAAAACGAAAAGCGGCGATAGAAATGTTTTTTAAGATCACATTTTAAAAGTTTAAGAACGAAAAACGGCGATAGAAAGTTTTTTAAGATCACATTTTAAAAGTTTAAAAACAAAAAGCGGCGATAGAAATGCTCTTTTAGATCGCATTTTAAAAGTTTATAAACGAAAAGCGGCGATAGAAATGTTTTTTTTAAATCGCATTTTAAAAGTTTAAAACGAAAGCGGCGATAGAAATGTTTTTTAAGATCACATTTTAAAAGTTTATAAACGAAAAGCGGCATTTAATAGTTGTGAACATTCTTCTCGTATGTTTCTTAAATTAAACGCGCTGGAATCTTTTTAAGTAATTAAATCAACAATACATTCTCGCGCAATGTATTATAAAACTTTGCGAAAGATTTTTATTATTTAATTACTTCACGCTAATACTTAAGGGAATAGCTTTCAATACATTTACACAATGCATCTCGCTATTACAAGAAATATAATTGCTCCGATATTTCTTCGCGAGCGCATTGTTTTTAACACGCAAATATAAACTGCGCAAACCCTTAAGGGATTTAATTATAACAAAGACAAAGACTGCCGTCCTCCACGCAAAGGTGTGATATTAGCGTGTACGCGGAAGATTACATTCAGACTGTACTGTTAGATTTGTGTTTCTTCATTATTGTTGAAATGATCTCTCACAACCTAGGATACGTTGTTCAGAGCACAAGCAATATCCTGCCATGCTTGTCCTCTTTCCTCTACTGCCAGACTTATGTTGAAAAATCCCAGAAGCAGCCATTTCTCTCATTAATAGAATATTCCCTTTCATCTTGCATGGTTAATCTAGAATATGTAAAAATATACACTCAAGAAAAATATACAGCAAAGTTCAGTCTAATTAGACCTTAGACTATGTCTATTTACCCTATCTAGAAGGCTTTTCAAATTTTGAGCTGACTTTGACTCGATAGCTAGCTAGCTAATTGAAAAATAATGAGAGTATTTCACATGAACAAACATTTTGTAAAGTTTTACCATGTAATTATCTTACGATGGGTGATAAATAGAAGATATTATTATTTAAATTAAACTTTGTACAAAACATTAATGTTATCTTACCGTTTTTGTTTTGTTTCTGTCATTTCCATGAACACGTTCTGTTGACAACGTGAAAAGTGTGCTTTTGCGTTGTGTACGCAACTTCATGAAATTTTATATTTTACCTATACAAGTCCCAGACTCTTTTTGGGGTTTTCCTGAAGATATTTGCCGTCCGTGTCTTGTTACTAAATCTCCCTACTCAATTACAGTGGACAAGTTAGCGAACATCGATAAAAACAAAAGCAAAGAGATCACGTCTTTAAACAGAGAAATTAACAATCTCAAGCAGTATGGACGTAGAGCAATGGTGGTTATTACAGGCATACCAAGGACAAAAGATGAGAATACCAACTTAATCACACAAGAACTCGCCAAACTTACTGGTTGCTCACTTAATGAAGCGGACATTGATATTTCCCATCGTACATCCACAAAAAAAGATGCCAGCATCATAGTTAAATTTTCAACAAGAAGAGCCAGAGATGCTTTTTTTACTAGCAGGAAAAAACTACAAAACAAGTCAATCACAGACTTAGGGTTTGACAAAGGGAACAAAAAGGGAAAAATTTATATTAACGAGAGCCTGACTGCAACGAATGGTGACTTATTTCGACTTGTCAAAAAGCTTTGGGAGAAACCACAAATACGTTTGGACAAGAAATGGCATAACACATGTTCGCAAGACAGACTTTTGCCACCTGTGTCTAATAAATAATATGCCTTTCCAAACTATAACTAACTTACAAGTTCATTATCTATGTTTTAACTCTAATGATTGCCATACAGCTAATGTATGTAATGTTTGTAATAAGCATATTGTTATAAATAATAACTCAAAAAATTTTTGTCAACTAGGTAAACACAACTGTCATCTAAAATGTGTGAACTTGAACAAAAAAAAAGCTTAAAGCCATAAATGTTATACATGGTCTTGTACAGATTGTGATATAATTCCATTTAAAGATATTAACGACCTCTATATGATAAATAACATTAATTATAATTCTTTAAATAACTGTTCCTGTCATAAAAACATTCTTGAAGTATCTACATCATTTGGTGACTTCAAAGGCTTGCCTAAGCTGCAGTTGTATTTTTCACAAAATGTGGGAGATAATGAGGATGCACCAGTGCTAGATTTTGATTATTATACTCTTCATGCATTTCATAGGTTGCTCAAAAATATGCAAGATGGACAAGCTATGATTATCATAATCATAGCTTGTCCATCTTGCATACTAATATAAGATCCTACCAAAAAAATTTTCCTCTTCTTCAAAGTCTTACCAGCTCAATGGGCTTTAAATTTGATGTAATTGGATTGTCAGAAACGTGGCAAACAACTAAGGATAACACTACACATGAACTGCCAGGATACTACCCCTTTGACTTTATTTCTGGCATAACCCAAAATTCTGGATGTGGCCTTTATAAAAAACAACCTAAAATACAAAGTTTGTGACGACATTTCTTCGGTCAATCTCAGTAAAAAGGAAAAATTTGAGGTTTTGTTTATAGAGATTTTTAATAAGTCAGGAAATATTTTAATTGGAGTTAGGGATCGTCTCAAAATGTTCGTACATAGTTATATATCGTATCAAAAACTTTGTATCGATTTATTAAATCTTTCGTATCATTTTATTTTTAATACGAACTTTTTCGTATCATCAAAATTACAAGTTTGTATAAAGTTTGTATCATTTAAAATAAAGTTTGTATGTAGTTCGTATCATTTCAAAGAAGTTCGTATAAAAATTTGCTTATACGAAGTTCGTTTATTAGCTATAATTGGACTATTATCTATAGTCTTTATATTGAAATTTTTTCAACAATTATAAAGTTCGTTTCGTTATACGAATTTCGTTTATTTTAATTGGACTTATTATCTAGGGTCTTTAGGGATCGTCTCCACGGCATCGTAGAAAGCGAAAATATCGCCGTGGATCGTTTAAAAATCATGAAAACGGCATCGTAAAAAGTGAAAAGATCGCTGTGGAACGTTTAAAAATCATGAAAACGGGATCGTAGAAAGCGAAAAGATCGCCATAGATCGTCGGCATCGTATAAAGCGAAAACACATCGGCCGGTAGATTGGTGTGAGATTGGAAGCTAGTGAATATAGCAATTCTGCTAGTCTTTTCAAAGAAGTCAACCTCGTATATTTCACTTCTTTTATTTCTGGTTTCGTATTGAAATGAATTACCGTGCAATTACGTCGAATACTTTGAAGTTCGTTTTAAGTTCGTATAGGCAATTTACGTTAGTTTAAAGTTTGTATCATTTCTTTTCGTATTTCAAAAAAACTTTGTTTAATTCTTTTGTTTTCTGGGTTTCGTATTAAAATAATTATGCGCAATTACCGCCGGTACTTTTGAAGTTCGTTTCAAGATCGTATAGCAATTTACTTCGTTCAAAGTTCGTATCATTTCTTTTTGTATGATAAAAAAAACTTTGTTTAAGTTCGTATCATGTATTAAAAAGTTGGTATAAACTTCGTTTATATTTTTTATTTTAAATGAAGCACTTCATATGACATTCGTTTAACGAAACGAAGTAACGTCGTAGCGTTCGTTTAATTATACGAAAATAACATACAAACATTTTGAGACAATCCCTTATTTAGGGATCGTCTCAAAATGTCCGTACGTAGTTCGTATAATTCGTATCAAAAACCTCCTATCGATTTATTAAATCTTTCGTATAATTTTATTTTTAATACGAACTTTTTCGTATCATGAAAATTACAAGTTCGTATAAAGTTCGTATCATTTAAAATAAAGTTTGTATGTAGTTCGTATCATTTCAAAGAAGTTCGTATAAAAATTTGCTTATACGAAGTTCGTTTATTAGCTATAATCAGGCCTTGCCATGAGAGGCGTGCGATCGCACGCGCACGGGCGGAAAATGTTTAAGGCGTGCGATTGAGATTGCCGTAGATCGTTTAAAAATCATGAAAACGGGATCGTATAAAGCGAAAAGATCGTCGTTGATCGTTTAAAAATCATGTAAACGGGATTCGTATTTATTTATTTCAATAATATTTTTACAGGTTCTAAATGTCAGTTAAAAACTGTTCTTCCTATAAAGTCCTGTAGAAGCTAAGAGATCGCCGTAGATTGTGTAGATTGAACCTATGAATACGCAATTTTGCTAGTCTTTTCAAAGAAGTCAACCTCGGTATATTTTACTTCTTTTATTTCTGGTTTCGTATTGAAATAATTATGCGCAATTACGCCAGTACTTTTGAAGTTCGTTTCAAGATCGTATAGCAATTTACTTCGTTCAAAAGTTCGTATCATTTCATTTTGTATGATAAAAAACTTTGTTTAAGTTCGTATCATGTATTAAAAAAGTTGGTATAAACTTTGTTTATATTTTTTATTTTAAAACGAAGCACTTCGTATGACATTCGTTTAACGAAACGAAGTACTTCGTAGCGTTCGTATAATTATACGAAATAAACATACGAACATTTTGAGACGATCCCTTACCGTCATCCAAAAAATGATTTGAACAAGTTTTTATCACATGTGAATGATATTCTCCAAAACATTCAAAAAGAGAACAAAAAAGTTATCATGGGGGACTTTAACATCAATATGTTAAAATTTGAAACACTCCAACACTGACTCTTTTTTAAATATAATGTTAGAAATTTTTTACAACCACATCATACAGCCTACAAGAGTTAACAACAACCAGAAGTTCACCTTTTGACAACATCTTTTGTAATGATATTGTTAACTCATGTACAAGTGGAAACCTAATTTCTCATATTTCTGATCACTTACCAAATTTTCTCATTATTTAAGATCACGTGTGTTTTTTTTCAATTTTTTTTGGTTTATTTCACTCCTAACAGTCCTGTAAGTGGTGTAAAAGTGCTAAAGATATTAAAAAAACACCTTGGTTCGTTGTAGCAAGTAATTTATAATAAGTAAATACCATATAATTAAATTTAAACAGTGAACGAAGAGACGCTGACTCGTGCCACGTTGTACTCACTGCAATGGTTTGCCATTTTGTTCGTAGTGCTATTTACCCCCAACCAGGATTATATTTTCTCTGTAGCTTATCTTTTATTCGTGTAACGATGGTAAATTTTATTTATTTATTAGAAGCATCTTCTTTTATACAGTTAAGAAATTTAAAATAAAATGTTCAACACACATTTGATTTAAAGGGATCCCGAGGTACTTTTACAAGTTGGACTCACCTGAAAGATTTGCATGAGAAATGCTAAATGATATATTCACTTTTTGTTAAAACTTCATGTAACTCCAGATATAGCTTTTTAAATATTTATTTTTCTTGCCGCCTTAATGGCCGCTTCGATCTTCTTGTTCGTTGAAAATTTCAGACTAGCTCCAGTCTTTTTTAGTGGCACGTGACTCTGTTACGTAGTATTTCAGTAGCGCTTTAAACATTACTGACTCTCACTCGCTATTATTAATGACTTTCATAGCCAAAAACAATTAAAATACTGTCGCAACAAAGTTAAAAAAATTCAACGTACTTTCCACATCGATCTCTGTACGAATGATTTGTTTTTGTTTAAAAAAAATAATTCAACATGATATTCTAGCCGTCTAAGCAATAAAACAAAAAATAAGATATTAGCAGCAGGTGTGTGCATGATTTCTTTTATTTCAAATTTAAAAGAATTTATTTCAACAAACAGGTTGTAAAAATTACTGATCTATAACCTGTCGACCTAGGCAGGGTATGATTCTCAAGTGAGTATTGCCAACCTTGTTCTCAACAATCCTTGGGGACGAGGTTGCCTAAGTTACTCAGTAGATGGATATATTTTTTATTAAAAAATATTAAAAAATCAATAGAAAAGAATACTACTTTAATTTATCCCACGATACAGAGAGAGGCAGAATTTACTGTCTAATTAAAGTTTGTTTTTATGATATTCTTCCAATATGTAGCGCAAACATCAACGTAGTCTTGTAAATTAAACTCATCATTTTTCCCTTTTGCGATAGCGCGCTAAAATAAGCAGGGTTACAAAAGCAGGACAGACATCGAAGCGCGAAAGCAGAAAAGAGAGACAGGTATCCTGTCTAACATCAACGCTGCTCTGTACCTCAATGATTAGACCTTTTAAAAGCATACTCAGTCTTGGTCATGATAACTGATTAGGAAGTAAGTTGTACACGTGCTATTTACGAACTGAAGGTCAGGGCATCATTAAGTTGAATATCGCAGAAGTCGCCGGTGACATGCTTCGAAAATGCTTGTCACAGGCACAGTTCAATGCAAAGCAAAACTGTACAGGAGACTCAATTGTTAGAGTCTTCGCAGAACATCTCCTCTCACAAAACCGAGGGCAGGGCTGACTTATTGCCTGCTGTGTCGTGTGGGAGACAGAACTTCTGGACTTCTTTTTAATACGATATACATTTTTTTCGATTATTATTACTAAACATATTTGATTTCTCTTTCCCCTTTTAAAAAGATTTTTTAAACTTTATTGAACATGTTTTTTCTTTGGTATTATTACATCACGAGAACATTCGTCCGAAAGCTGTATTAAGGTACAGGACACCTAACCTCTCCCATGTTCTGGTTATATTTAACTTGCATGGGTGCGCACTCTTCTCGCAGTATTCTCTGTGACGATGAAGGTTGGACTGACTTGTGGCATGGTTCCAAATGGTCTTTCGTTCGAGTCTCAGTGTAATGCACCAGCCGAGCATAAGAGTGTCAGCATGAAGGAAAGGGGCCGACTTTAATGTTCTCTATACCTTACGTTTAAATTTCACAACAAAATTACGTCGGCAAAAACTCAGCGCTGCCGCTCTCCTGAATGTAATAATTGCAGTTTGTTGTTCGTGCATTGCCGTAGGAGGCAACTGAACTATGCTGTGGAAAAACAAATACTTTTTTCCGTTGTTATATCTTCGGCTATTTTTTACACGTCTGATCCCACAAGGCCTAGGGACTTTTTATGTGTGATTTTACCACGTCAAGTTATTGCCGACGCGGGGGAGGGGGAGGGGTGATGCAGCCCCCTCTCCCTTCCCCCTTTAACTTTTTCTATAAATTTTTATGGGCTTATAATCACACCTTGATATTTTGTTATTTATATTTGCCTTCCAAAATATATCCTTTTGAAATAAAAACCATACACAAATGTGTGACATGTTGAATGATCAGTAACTTTCACAACCTGCGTCTCAAATAACAGTCCTTTGAAATAAAAATCATGCACATTTTATTTTTCGTTTGATTGCTCAGCTATGTGAGAACATATGCAGAATTATTTCTATTTTTTTTAAAAAAATAATCGTTCGTAAAGAACTTTATGCAGAATTATTTCAATTTTTTTTAAAAAAAATAATTGTTCGTAGAGAGCTTTCGTTTCACTTTGCCGCGCGAAGGTATATGTTCTGGCTATGCAGTCAGTAATAATTAAAGCGCTACCGAAATAATACGTAACAGGGTCACGTGCCACTAAAAAAGACTGGAGCTAGAATGAAAAGTTTTAACGAAGAAGAAGGTCGAAGATAACCAAGATGGCGGTCGAGCGACAAGAAAAATAAATATTTAAAAAGCTATATCTGGAGTTACATGAAGTTTTAACAAAAAGTGAATATGTCATTTAGCATTTCTCATGCAAATCTTTCGCGTGAGTCCAACTTGTAAAAGTACCTCGGGATCCCTTTAACACACGCAGAAAAAACACAGCATTTAATTTACAAACATTTATTTAACACGGAAGAAAAAACACGACATTTAACATTTATAAAATAAGTGGTTATAAACTGTTTTTTATGATACAGTTGAAGCTCACGGTGTTAGAGGATTGATTTTTCAAAAATAGTTTTTAATAGTTAAATGCTTATGCATTGTCGTAAGCGACAACTTAACTACGCACTAGAAAATCAACTTCTTATAATTTCTTCATTATTTTTCGGCTTTTTACACGAGTAAAGAGCATATTTAGCACGTGCGATGAATCGCACGCCTGAATAGCTGATGCGCGTGTGTGGGCACGTGCGCGTGCGATCACACGCGACTCATGGCATTCCCTGAATGATTAATGAAAAAAATCAACTTTATGGTCAATTTATGAGAAGTGGTGATGCACATACTTTAGCACATTACAAAATTATTAGAAATAAAATCAATCATACAATTAAATCCATTTTAAAAACATTTTCTATTATAAAAATTATTTTTAATGTCACAAAAACAACATCAAAAAGTTTTGGAAAGGTATCAACAGTTTCATTTCAAATAAAAGAAATTCAGCTATTGTACGTAATCGTGAGACCTTGAATGATCCACAACACATTGCATCAGCTATAAATTCTCATTTCGTAAATATTGCTCCTGATCTTCTGAAGAAACTTCCAAAATCCCAGTCTGGCAAATCATTTCAGAAATACTTGAAGAATTCTAATTCCAACAAGCTTCTTCCTACAACCAGTTACATCCAAGGATGTCCAGGGCTTACTAAATTCTTTAGATATAAAAAGGCAACCGACATCTATCAATTTCCTATAAGTATAATTAAGCAGTGCAGTCGTGTGTTAAGTGAACCACTAACCCTGATTATAAACAAGTCCTTGTCCAGTGGTGTTTTTCCTGAATTTTTAAAATATGCTAAGGTGTATTACCTTAGCTAAGGTGTATTACCTTCATTTAAAAATGGCTCTAAACATGATGTTAAAAACTACAGACCAATATCTATTCTTCCTATCTTTGATAAGATTTTGGAGAAAGTAATTCATAAAAAATTAGTCTCCTTTCTAGAAAAGTTCAAAATCCTAAACTCTTCTCAATGTGGTTTTCAATCAGGTAGATCCACAAGTCTTGCTGTTGTTGACCCTTTCAGCTAAAATAACTGAAGCCCAAAATAGTGATTGTGTATCTTGTGCTATATTTCTCGATTTTGCCAAGGCATTCGACACAGTGAATCACAAGATTTTGTTAAAAAAACTTGAACATCATGGTATAAGAGGTATTCCGAATAAAGTATTTGAATCATATTTAACAAATCGATATCAAAGTGTCTCAGTAGAAAATAACATGTCAGGACCTGAGAAAGTATCTTGCGGTGTACCACAGGGTTCCATTCTTGGACCAATACTATTTTTAATTTATATAAATGATATTACTGAATCTTCTTCACAGTTTAAATTTGCACTGTTTGCTGATGACACTTTGCTATTTGCCAAACAAAGCAAAAAAAAAAGAACTCCAATCAATTGTTAACCAAGAATTATCCAAAATATGTGATTGGCTGGTGGCGAATGCTCTAAGTTCTAATATTAAGAAGTCCAATTTCTTGTACTTCGGCAAAAACAATAAAAAAGAATCGATTGGAATCCAAAAGTAATATCCCCCTGGAACGTAAGGCTTTACTAAGTACCTAGGTATAATCATTGATGATAAGCTTAGCTGGAAAGACCACATTAAATTAGTGGCAAGTAAAATATCCCAAGGGTTAGGTATTCTCAAGAAACTCAAACATTCTCTTCCAAATGAGAGTCTAAAAGCCATATATTCTGCCTTTGTACAATCTCATTTGCAGTATGGGTTAGTCTGTTGGGGTTCACCAAAAACTAAAAGTCTTAGGCCAATGTAACAAGTTAACAGCTCGTTGTCATACTTTTTTAAATCGTAATAGAGAGGGTTCTATAATCCACTGCTTTAATATTAATCAGTTATACTCTATAGAGTGTTGTAAATTTATTTTTGATTTTAACAACAATAACCTGCCACCACATCTAACTAGTATCTTAAAACCAATAATTCTATTCATAGTCATGGAACAAGGCAAGCACAACATAGGGGTCTATTTGTGCCCTCTAACGTTGGCACTTTTCCTCTCTCTTACTATGGACCTTATTACTGGAATAAGCATAGTACAGTAATCAGTAAGGGATCGTCTCCAAGATCGTTTCAGTTTTGATACGAATTGAAACGATTTTCATCGTATGGAAATCGTTTCAATATTTTTTTCACATCGTTTTATAATCGTATCATGAAACGAATTAAATGTTTCATATTTTATTTGCGAAACGATTTTGTATAAACTACGTAAAAATGAAACGATTTTGAAACTATTTTGAAACGATTAGAAAAAATTCTGAAACGATTTGATACGATTGTCAAAATATTATTTGTGATACGATGTAAAAGTCTTTGAAGTTATTGAAACGAATTTTGAAACGATGTTGAACTAATTAAAAACCAATTAAATTATATATAAATGTAAAATTATTGTTTCTCTTTCTTTTATTCAACACAACATCCACATCATCAACAACATCTTTTATCGTAAATATCGTAAAACAGTTTTTCAAAACTAAAAATAAACAGTTTTTCTTAAAACTAACAATTTCCTTTAAAATGGAAAATATTGCGATGAAAAAAAATTTAAGAACGAAGAACGGCGATAGAAAAGCTTCAATTGATCGCATTTTAAAAATTTAAGAACGAAATGCGGCGATAGAAATGCTTTTTTAGATCGCATTTTAAAAATTTAAGAACGAAGAACGGCGATAGAAAAGCTTCGTTAGATCGCATTTTAAAAATTTAAGAACGAAATGCGGCGATAGAAATGCTTTTTTAGATCGCATTTTAAAAATTTAAGAACGAAGAACGGCGATAGAAAAGCTTCGTTAGATAGCATTTTAAAAATTTAAGAACGAAATGCGGTGATAGAAATGCTTTTTTAGATCGCATTTTAAAAATTTAAGAACGAAGATTGGCGATAGAAATGCTTTTTTAGGTCGCATTTTAAAAATTTAAGAACGAAAAGCGGCGATAGATATGATTTTTTAGATCGCATTTTAAAAATTTAAGAACGAAGAACGGCGATAGAAAAGCTTTTTTAGATCACATTTTAAAAGTTTAAGAACGAAGAACGGCGATAGAAATGCTTTTTTAGATCGCGTTTTAAAAGTGTAAGAACGAAGAACGGCGATAGAAATGCTTTTTTAGATCGCATTTTAAAAGTTTAAGAGCGTAGAACGGCGATAGAAATGCTTTTTTAGATCGCGTTTTAAAATTTTAAGAACAAAGAACGGCGATAGAAATGCTTTTTGAGATCGCATTTTAAAAATTTAAGAACGAAAAGCGGCGATAGATGTGATTTTTTAGATCGCATTTTAAAAATTTAAGAACGAAGAACGGCGATAGAAAAGCTTTTTGAGATCGCATTTTAAAAGTTTAAGAACGAAAAGCGGCGATAGAAATGCTTTTTTAGATCGCATTTTAAAAATTTAAGTACGAAAGGCGGCGATAAAAAAGCTTCGTTAGAGATCGCATTTTAAAGGTTTAAGAACGAAAAGCAGCGATAGAAAAACCTATGTGACAGCGCGTAGGTTTTATTGAGAGACCTTTATTAGATTAATAATTTCTTTTATTCTTTTATGTTAAAAGAATGTAAAAGAAACACCTTGAAACGATTTTGAAACGATCTAAAATAAATATACTGAAACGATCATAATGATACGATTTTGAAACGAATTATGGTATGTGAAACGATTTCAAGTAAATATAATAAAACAATCTTGAAACGATTATAAAACGATTATGAAACGATTTTATTTTTTAATGAAACGATTTACAAAATAGTGAAACGATTTCCATTCGATCTGAAACGATTTCAAAAAATTAAACATTACTTTAAAATCGTTTCAAATTCGTATCACATGCTATGCTAATTAAAAAATGAAACGATTTGAAATGATTTTTTTTGAAACGATCTCGGAGACGATCCCTAACAACGATGTACGGAAGATTTTTTCTAACTTGATACAATTTTGGTAATGGGGAAATGGGGAGAAGATATAGTTATACATGTCTTTTTAATTTATTTTTTATACTTTCAGTGGCCACTGCTTGAAGGTAGCAAAATAAAAAAATAAAATTATCATCAACACATTTAATTTCAATATTTTCAACAGCATTTAATAATTGAAGCACCAGCTGTTCATTGACTTCATATCAATTGTGAGTGAAATTGTTACACTTGTGCGATAATAATAAAATTAATCATATAGTTTCATATTTTAAAATATTGTAAAAACTACATTCTTCAGGATCGTTCCCATTCAATTGATTTTCGAATTAAACTAGATTTTTTTTATTTAATTTAAAATACTCAAAATAACACCCAGATCTTTGATTTTTTGTAACTATTTTTATTTATTCACGATAATAGGTTAAACCAGCAAGATTTTTTTTTGCTTCAATATTTTTGTAATATTGCTTAAGTGTAATTCTCCCTTAATGTGTGTATTATTAAAAACACTAAACTTTAAGAGAGTATTTTTATATTTACGTTTTTATTCTGGGCTTGCGCTTATGATTGAAATATCTTGTGGGAGGGAGAAAGAGAGAAAGTTTATGCTGAAATACGATAACAAATTAATCACACACTATTACTAAAAATATATACAAACATCACAGATTGTTTTTTACTTGTTCATTACATTGTTTTCCTTTTCTTCCAACATTTTCTATACAACAAGTGTTTTGGGGAGAGGTGAGGGCTAATTTTTTTTTTATTTCTCCATCATATGTTCTTTTCCTTTCCTCCACACTGCAATGTACCAATTTAATTTCAGAATATTTTTGCTCCAATTAAATAAATCCAGCAAAGCGATTAACTGGTGCTCTTTTCTACTTTAAGCATGGTGACGAAGTGTGTTGTTTGTTAGCGATCTTAAGCAGAGCTTCGCTATACATTATGTTATTTAAAACAGGATTTGAAGCTGGTGAAGTAAATTAAATATCCAGCACAGAATGGCGTCAGATTGCCATTTAACAATGACTTCTACAGATATGTTTCGCTCTTGCCAGAATTAATTCAATATGGCACTAACTCGGTAAATGAGGGTTTCCGTTTTCTGAATTTTTTGTTTGAAAGCTTCCCAGTCTATGATGGATTTTGTTTTTGATGCTTTCCGTTTTAAGAAGGTCTCTTTCTTTGGTGGCTATTATTAATTCATCAGTGACCCATGCCTCAACACGGCCAGAAAATCTATGTGTTTTGAAAGGGGCATGTTTGTCAGCCACTGTTTTAATATTTTTATTCAGTTTCTCACATGCTTCATCAAGGTCATCATAATTATTAAAATATGACCAGTCTAAATTCCTGAGGTCCTTCAGAAAAGCCTCTTCACTGAAGTTCTTGTAGCTACGAACCTTGATAGTTTAAGGTTCAAATTTTGGCCTTTTGAATTTTCTGATCACATAAACTAAATTGTGATCACTGATGCCTAAATCCATGACACCAGTTTTAGAAATACAAGAACTGTTAGAAAGTATCAAGTCTATAAGAGTGCTACTATTTTCAGTAACACGAGTTGGCTCCGTAATATGTTGTTTTAGGAAAAGAGTGGAGCATAATTCCTTTATTTTGGAGGAAAGAGCATATTTTGAAAGCATGTTACAGTTAAAATCTCCCAAGAAAAAAACTTTTACTTTTGGGAGTTTATTAAAACACTGTTTAAAATGAGTACACAGGTTTTCGGTACTCTGCAAATCACTACCTCCAGGTGGCCTGTAAACCCTACACACGTAAATAGGTTTAGTTTTTTAAGGCACACTTTAACCCATAGTGATTCAACATTTTCGAAGTATAGGTGTTTCAAAAGGTGGCTATCCAAGTTTTCATTAACAAAAATCAGAACACCCCCACCTCGTCTATTCCGATCATTCCTATAACAAACATAGCCATCAATTTTAACGTCATTGTCAGTGATGGTGTCATCAATTTTGGTTTCACAGATGGTGAATACATCAAGTTTTGTTTGATGTAGCAGAAGTTTAACATTAACAACAGTCTAGTTTGGATGACAGACCATTAATGTTGAGATGGGCCATTTTTAAGCCCTTCCCATTTCTGATTGCCTCAAAATCAAAGTTTTCATCAATAGTAATATTGATGTTGTCCGGAATTTCGTCACCAAATGACTCCTCATTAGCAAAGGGCAAATTACGAGAAAGACAGGGACTGCAAACGAAAAACAGTTTATCTTCAGGAGTCTTCATAAATTGTTGTTATTTTTATCAGAAATACGCTCACATTTTTTATGAGCCCATAATCCACACTCGTCACAAGAAAGTGCTTTGTGTGTTTTTGCCACAGGTTTTAAGCATGAAGAACAGGGATACTTAACAGGACCTGGGTTAAGGCAGATGTCCCCTGACAAGAGGATTAAATAGAAGTGCCTGCTTAGCTTAAGTTTTGATAAAGCCATTAATTTTAATTGGAGAGTGAGCTGGCTTTCAGAAACTCTATTGCAGGCATCAAGTGAAGAGATAGAAAAGAAACTTCCTATCTAGTCGACTCATTTCGTTGTTGTTGGGTGAGCTACTTTTGAAAGAAGGTTTTGTATTGCTCAAAAATACAACGAACACAAAAATCAGTTTTAGCGTATATGTGGGGTTTCCCACCTGAGTAGAGTTATTTTTAAGTCGTAGGGAGATCATTCTACAGTTATGTGCTCTTCCAAAACTATGTTTGAAGGATCTGAGGCAAGCCCATTTCCTTACGATGTTACACAGAAGGAGCAGCAGGAACCCACAACACAGCAAAGCTACCATATTAGATGATAGATGGATAAAAAACTGACTGGGATAAAAACAATTTATTAACAAAAACAATAATTTAAAAACTAACAAAACAACAAATTAAAGAAATGAAAAAGATATAAATGAAGTAAAGAAGGCAGTACAATATATAATAAATCACAAAGGACTTAGCTGTCAAAGCAGGAGCTCTTCAAGCTTTAGTCTTCTTTTTTCTTTCTTCGACTTAGCGCGCCAAGACCGGAGCGTTTTAGATGGAATACGAAAAAAAAAAACTACCGGAAAACTATTTTAAAGATTTTTTAAAATAGCACACCTTTCAAGCATACTCATGATAGTGATACTTTCACACTTCTCAGGCGATGAATATTCAGAAGGTTGTCCTTTTAAATTTTATTATTCATCAAGACGTGACTGAGTATACCGTAGAAATCGAAGCAAAAAATCTTTTCAAAACCGATGTCGACTGCCAGAGGTGATTTGATAAAAGACATGGAAAGTAGTGGGTAAGTTTATTTTTTTATATTCCCAAACTTTTTTCTGGCATTTTAATGAGAAAAGATATGTACTGTTTAGATTTAATGGGATTCTTTTTGCTGAAGGAATCTGTACAATCGAGGCAAAAAAGAGGAAAGAACAACAAGAAAATTCTCTTTCTACACTATTGTCCAAAAATATTATTTACGAAGCCACTTTATTCACGGACAATAACCAGGCAGCAAAATATATAGGACTTTGTGAAACAACGTTTAAAAAGAGACACGCTAAACCATAAACAATCATTTAACACCAAAAAGTACCAAAATAGTACAACTCTTTTTACAGAGTTTTGGAACAAGAAAGAACTTGGAAAGAATCCCCGTGTAACTTGGCGGATCATAAAGAAAGTACAGGAATACAAACCGGAAAGAAAAACATGTCCGTTGTGCCCAAATCGTGGCCCAATGCCGTCACAAGAAAAAGTTTTCAATTTCGTCTTTTGACAGTAAAGACTGACGTCATAAGAAGACATGACAATTAACATTGCACTGTATTGTATTTAACGAATTAGTTTGCTGAGGATTGTTGCCCTTGCGGCAGCATGAAACTTTAAGTACAAACAAATATTCTGTTGTTTTCTTTATACCTGAATATATTTTTGCTCTACTGCAATGTATTGAGCACTGTGACTTCTTTATGAAAGAGAACTTGTAAAAAAAACGTGTATGTATATGCTGCTGTTGTTTGTTTCTTTCAGGATTTTATTGATATTATACTTTCAAAAACACAACGCAAAACACCAACAGTTGTTCACAAGTAAGAATTTTGTATATATATATGCTGTGGTTAAAACATATGTGGATACATATATTCTCCATTTGTTACTGGGTGTTTCCATGTCAACAAATATTTAATGATGTGTGATACACAAATTTTTATTCTCTGTTTTTTAGCCATGATCTATTCTTTATAGTCATAAACAATGGCACAACAATTTTCCCTATCCAGTTTTCCTTTGTTGCCATTAGACGATTTAAGATTGCGGCGTCGTATAAAGATATGGGATAGCGGTTTTATTTTTATTCACCACGTGTTGTCTATCTATCTGATTGCAAAATTGACAATAAATATTGGATAGCTTTTAAGACAATATATTTCAAATAGAAACAGGTGAAATAACATTTCGGCATGTTTCGACGTAACGAAAACTCATTTCAAATAAACATTTTTAGAAAACAATCATAGTGTGCATACTAGATAAAAGCTGTCTAATGGAAACAGCACATACTGTATTAGAACGACTTACCAGAAACTGTAGCCATTAGACAAAAATATACTATTGCTTTTTGAGATGCGACGTTCCACTAAATCATCTAATGGAAAAGAAGCCTAATGTCAAGTTATATTTTTATTTGGTGGTGTAAAATATTTGTTTTAATCTTACATCTTAATAATTTTAGATATCTAAAATCAGCAGTAACTCTCATTTGTTAAGGGTTGCTTGCATTTGCTTACATGTAATGACAAAACAAAATGCAATATAATGAAATCTTTTTTTTTTAATTTATTTTTCAACTCTGCCTTTGTCTTAAGTAAGAAGCCATATTCATTATAATATAAAGGAAACATTATTTAAAATATCAAATATTTTACCCCGAAACTTTCCGTAGAGAGCTAAATCAACAGGCCATATTCTTCTCTTGTGAGATTAATAAGAAACCCTTTTGTGATGAGAAGTATAATCAATTTGAAAATTCTCTGTAGATTCTTCCAATGGTCTTACACTTAGTTATCTGAAGTAATAAGTTAAATATATTGGTAACTTATTTGTCTTTTTTTCAGGAAATACAAAATCAGCCGCATACGTGCTTTCTACTTGCGGAAAATCAAGTACACACAACAGAATTACCACGACAAGCTCACTATTATTTTAACAGATTTTCCAAGAATGGAGGTGAAGTTTTTTACAAAGTTTGAAAAGCAATTACAGCGTTCAGTTACAAACAATATTAATAATATATTGTATTTCTTTATGTTTTAGGATATCCATCCATTTTATGCTGATTTGATGAATGTGCTGTATGATAAAGACCACTATAAACTCGCCCTAGGCCAAATTAATACTGCTAGACATCTAATTGACAAGTACGTACTGCCTTTATATTACCACTTGGACAGCAAGAAAAGTGAAAGAAACCATAAATAGTAATGACAGAAATACTCATATCAATAGTATTTCCTAACAACTTTCAGAAATATGGTTACCGGGCCGAAAGCGAATATTTAGAAGAAGTGCTAAATGATTCGAGACAAACTTTAGAAAAAAAAGAAACGTAACATAAAGCGAACTTTTAGAAAAAGAAAATATTTTAATCAACATATTGCTTCCATCTAGGTCCGTTAGAAGTTAATTACTTAAATTGTTGTACTCTCATTGGTTGATTTCGATTCTCTAATTATCTCCTCAACTAATAAATAGCCAAAGATGATTGTGATCATTGGCCCGTCAATGACAGCTGTAGCTGTCAGAATGTAGCCTAGAATAAACTCACTTGTTTATGACATGATAATATCTATATTATTCAATACGTAATACCTGTTACGTTTTAGGTATTGTAAGAATGTTATGCCTAAAAAAATTGGTTTCAGTTAATTAAAACTGAAGTAACAAGTTACATATGCCTGATGGAATCGAAACCCAAAGTGTTTGATAACAGAAAGTATCGTACCTGTACCATGTCAGCCATAAACCTAGCTACTAAACATGTGATGATTGTCCAAAATACATTTAGTTAAACATAAGATATGTTCCATTTGTAGTGTGAGCAAAGATTACACACGCTTGATGAAATACGGAGACTCTCTCTACAGATGTAAGCAACTAAAAAGAGCTGCTTTGGGAAGAATGTGTACCATTATGAAGAGGCAAAATCAAAGTTTACAATATTTAGAACAAGTGAGGCAACACTTGTCTCGCTTGCCTTCTATTGATCCTAATACACGAACTTTGCTTCTTACTGGATTTCCTAATGTTGGCAAATCTAGTTTTATGAATAAAGTTACCAGAGCCGATGTCGAAGTACAGCCATATGCTTTTACAACTAAATCATTATTTGTTGGACACATGGATTATCAGTACCTAAGATGGCAGGTAAGTAATAATAACGCATGTTAAAAAGAGATCTAAAGTAAAAATAATCCTTATTATTCATATTTTTTCCTGCACTTATTAATGCGCACTTTCATGTTGTAACTTCATGAAGGTGCTCTTTTCTGATTCTAAATTACTGGGGTTAAGATTTCAACAAAGGTACCAAGTGAAATTCTTGTCGCGAATGCAATGGCTACCGTATTGCATTAAGAACTAAAATTTTCGGCGGAAAAACTTCGGTGGAAAAACTTTGAAGGAAAAACTTTCGAACACAATTTTTTATTTCAGCGGAAAAATTTTCGGACAAGATAAACTCAAAAAATGTATGAGTAAGTCTTTTGAACGAATTTTACCAAAAGTAATGATTACAGGAAATGTAAAAGAAGCGTACATATACTTAATCAAGATCTAATTTGGAAAAACCAAAATTTTCGGACAAAAAACTTTCGGCAGACACAAATTTCTAACGGAAAAATTTTCGGACAAAAAAAAAATGCGAAAGTTTTTCCGTCAGAAAATTTTCGTTTCTAATAATGTAGTTGTTTTGTTCCCTCGTAACGTTTTACGAAAAAAGACCTTTACATTTTGCAGTACCTTCCCATTTACCTATTTTACTTTCGCAAAGTCTGTTCTCACCTAGAGTTCGTTTGTCCTTTATAAAAACAGAAAACAGTTATCTAAAATTACGTATCCCAAATTACGCTATTCTTTTCATAGGTACATCTCCGTAAGAATCATCTGAGCCCTAAAACCCTAATAAGTAAGATTATTGTAAGTAATGTAAATAACGGCACTGATGATGTTGTAAATAGTAAAGAGAGTTCCTGTACAGTTGTAAATAGTGTTGTAAATAGTGAAATGCTTCGTCTGCTTCAAAAATTTTGTGTTTTCAAAAAATTAAGTTTAGATCTCGAATTCGTTCCTGCCAAAATAACTGGTTCGATAACTATCCTCGGCTGCATTATGACATAAAGAAAGATTGTATTTTGTTTTATTGCATGAAGGATGTATTAATAAATAAATTATTTTTAACAATCATCAAAATAATAATTAAAATTATTATCACCAAAACAGTAAATGCTGCAAAGGAGCAGACACAACTCCTGATCTTATGGGGTAAAGACAACCCAGCATTTTTGGAAAGGATTTCTTCAGCTTCAGCTTCTAACAAACGGAAATACACGCACCAAGATACCCAAACTTTTTCTTTAATAAAACTAAGTAATTTCTTCAGCATAATTTGCAATGAATATACTGATGTGTCAAAGAAGCAATTATCTTTTTGCATATGATGGATCAATGAATACCTCTGTCCAGTGGAAGACTTTTTTGGCCACTACGAGTTATCAGAGACTCATTAGAGAATTCAAGCTGCCAATCTAAAACCTAATGAAGCTAGTAATATGATGGGAAAGAAAAGTGTAGTAGCCCAGCAAATTTTAAACGAACAGCCAAAGGCACTAATAACTCATTGTCATGGCCAGTAGCTTAGTTTATCATGCAAATAAGCAATGCCGAACTATGGAAATCGGCACTAAAATCTGTGGTGTATCATCCATCTGAAGCATATGAGAGTTTTCGGAGTGGATGATTTATTGAGGGTCATTGTACTCGGATTTTGGCATATTTTTTCATAATTGTTAGCGTTGTTTATGAAAAAGAAAGAAATATTTAATCATTTCATTGATTGATAACTTTCTAAAATCAGTGTTCAGTGAGTGCGGTTTCAGCCAATCTAGAGCATCGAAATCTAAAAGAAAAATTCTATTGCTTCAGACCGAACCTGTGGGCCCTCCTCTGTCACTAAAATATGGACCCTCAACTTTTACGTACATGTTGACGGCCCTGGTCTAGAGACATCCACAGTGTTGTTTACTGCAAACATAATTTGGTGAATCTAGAAACATAAATATCCTGAAATTCACCAAAAACAATAAATTTGAAAAAATACTTTTCAGCATGGTGTGTGCCTAAATGTTTTAATTCAACATGTAATATAATTTGATCAGCGGCTTGTCGTAACAATCATAATTTTCAAACCCAAAACATAATTCAGTCCATCCTTGTAGTAGGTTGATGAAATTTACTTTTCAGGTTGTTGACACACCAGGAATTCTTGATCATTCGTTAGAAGAAAGAAATACAATTGAAATGCAGGTTAGTCTGATTCATTCATGGATAATATAATTTGCAGTCAGGTGATAAGTAAACGCTTTCAGAACTAGAAATTAAAAAAACATTACAAAGCATTTCGCAAGTTAAAAGCAAAATAAATATTAGCAGACTTCGTCCTCAGCTCTCCTTGTTTCTGATAACGAAAGTCAGTTGCTAACATTTTACATTAGGTGATGGGGGAATACATTCCATCCGAAGCAGAAAAAATGTGTCCACTCGAGTTTCGCTCGTTCAACCGAAAAGATAATAAAAATAAGATCATGTAAACACATGTCATGGAAATTTTGTCACATTTCCTAATAAAACAGCTTACCTTCTGTAAGCTGTTTTATTGTAGCACGGACATTACATTTTTTTCACTAAGAAGGACGATTTTAAAAAACTGCCAACTTGCATAATGAGAGAAATCTTTTTATAACACTTTCAAATTTTAACACTTCTGCTGTAGGTCAGATAGTTATCTAGGTACAAAGCCACGCCATGGATCAGGGCTTTAATTTTTTTGTCATTGCTAATTATACATTATAATCGTAGTAGCCATAAATTTGTTTACAATACTATTTCCAAAAAACAGGTTTTGGAGGTGAGCCACCCAAAAAATATTAACAGATAATTAAGACATAATTCAAATTTTAGACACAGGTACACACGAAACTTAGTTTCAATGTAACCCTGTAATTTATGCAGGCATAAAATAAGACAAACTGTCAAGAAGTAATCAACGAATGGCCATATGTAATGATGTGAAAGGGATCTCTTAACAAAATTAAGAGATAATAAAGATATATTGCATATCGATGCTTTTTTTGTAACTTATTTGTTCTGTTATGAAATCCTTGTGCTTATTTATTGGGTTCTTGTAGCCATCATCTTTTGAAACAATCTTACAAATTGAGATGGTTTTTACATGTAAAATTTTATGCTTTCCATATAATAAATGATGCACACCACGTGCACGTAAAATTCAAAATGTCATAAAGACTAAATTGAAATTCAGACCAAAGTAAGCTGATGTACAGGTTTACGAATATTAACTAAAAGTAAGTTTCACCTCGGGGCGAAGTATTATATAAACAGTTCAAAACTAAATAGATTTCACTTTACTACGGGCAAAGTAAAAAACCCTCATGAATATGCTGTCTGACGAAAATTCAAAACATTCTGTACTATGCAATTAGGCACAAAAGAACTTGTTCCATTGTCATTTGGCTTTTTATTTAACGAAAACATTCATTGTGCATTTCAGTTGCAACTGGAGAATAATGGCTATCCATGCCATTATTTCTTATAATTTATGTCCACAAACTTAACAGCGCCAATTTTTTTTACATCTGTACAAATGTTTTTAAATAAGTTAAGTTATACTTCTGGATATTTCCACAATACCTCTTGCTTTTTAATGGTACAGACATAACTAATCCATATTAACAGTCCATTATTGTATCTATGACAATAAAAACATATAGTATATACATTTCATGACCGCAATGGAAGAATATAAAGTTTCGCTAAATACTTTTGCACATGTAATGTTATTCTCCTTATTCTTATACAAAGGAACCGGAAAATGAATTTATTTATAAAAATGTGAAATGTGCAAACAAACTATACCCCAAATGCAACGCATGGATTTCATCAAGCCTTTCATTGACCATGATTAGTACTAAGAGAGGTGTATTAAGAAAATGTTCTGAAACAAGTCGATGGCAGCGCTAGCTAGCTAAGGCTGAAACGTTTTGAAACTTTAATAGCCAGCGACTTGACAAAAAGAAATATGACCGAAAAATTACTGTGAATGCTAAAAAACAAAACTTAAATAAATAGTCGCAAGTTTACTACCTTGCAGCTTCTAGCCCGCTCTTTTTAAACAATGATCTACCGTCTTTTAGTATAAATTGCATCGCAAAAACTCGTTCGCATGTTCCAAGATTTATGTTCGAAATTTTGTATGTCTTAGGCGATCACAGCTCTCGCTCATCTTCGTGCTGCCATACTATATGTAATGGATATCAGCGAACAATGCAATAAATCGTTGGAAGAACAAATTGCACTATTTAATAGCATAAAACCGTTATTTACCAACAAGCCCATACTTATTTGTTTGAACAAAGTTGATGTACTCACGATAGACGACCTATCTGAAGAGAAGAAAGAATTATTCAAACCCTTGGAAGAGGAAGGTTTGTAAATAGTATTTGATGTCTTTCATGTGCTGGTACTGTATTAATATTTTTATACTTTCGGATTATATACACATCCCAGTACAAGCTTGTTTCGCCGTATCACGGCTCATCAGCTGGGCTAGTGTGGGGTTTGAACCTTATACTTTCGGATTAGAAATTTTTGCATTATTGCTGCACAAAATTTCGCGAATGATGGATAATAATACAATAACACTGCAATATATAAGTTACGATGAGAGAATGCAGACCTAATATCGTGAACGTATATCTCACATGTTGCATAAACTCTTGTTCCCAGTAGAAATTATTATTCCGTCGTGCCAAAATCGTTACACTTTTTTTAAATCTTGTTTGACGGTATGTTGAGGTGACGTAACTTTGTTACCGATTAATGGAAACACACCTATGTGATCGCTAACCATAACCATGGGCGCTTCGACGTTACACCGATATAGGTAGTGTTGTAGATACCGCACTTATGTTCATATATAATACCAGTGATCAGCTCTTCCTGGATTTGATCTTTGTATTTAAGGAAATGAAATGAGCAAATGTGCCCTAAAAACTTGCCTTGTTTAGTAGATCGGAGCAGGCAGGATCTACCAATTTTTTTAAACTACTGACGATAATGATATGAGGCGTTGTGTGCGCTGTTTTTAGGGATTTATGAATGTTACAGATCAAATCAAACATGTAGTAGCGGGCCCTGGTTTTATTTTACCTTAAATAGGCTTATCATCAGAGAAAGCCCTGTGAAAATATGAATAAAAATCATATTTTTTTAATACTCGCTGCATTTTTTAAATTTCGTTAAGTTATCCAATTAGATTCTTTGTACTAACTGATTTCAAATTATTAGATTTTTGGAAAGAACAAACAATACTATACTACTCTAAATTTAGCAGCACGCCTAAAATGGTTTGTGAATGGTTTAATTCCCCAACTGGAAAGCAGAGAGGTTTTTGGTCTGTGGTTGACATTTTCATTTTTTTATTGTTATTATTTTTTTATTCTTTTCCATTATTGCTGTCTAGCTAATTATTTTCTGGTAATCTTCTTATATAATAATACGGAGCTTCCGTGTGTCTGTATGTGACTTTTACAAAGACTATTGTATTTTTCATAATTTTCTTTAACAAGTCTGTAAAACATCACCTATAAAATTGTTCTGTAATTTACCAAACTTTGACGTTAAAACAATATTGACGTCAAAGGGAAGTATATTAAAATTAGTGAAGCCATTGCATTGCACTTTTGAATTTAAGGCTAAATAACTTGGAAACGGGTGGAAATAACTGACGTCATCTCCTGCATGGGTAACTAGGGGCTACCTAGGACCAAAATAGGATCAATTTTCTAAAGCTTGATCAACCCACCTGTTTCAAAAAAACTTTAAATCTCCATATCCCTTCAACCGTTCGTCAAAAGTACATGATCCTATACATTTTCTTATCAGCATTTCAAGATCTATACGATAAAGGCAACGGGTATACACATTTTTAAAAAGATTTTTTTTTGTACATCATCAAAAGTCAAGTGATGGTTCTCTTTTCCATTGTTACTCTGCCTAAGTGGATTTTTCCACGAGCCTTATCGATTAGTCTCTATAACAATACGGAGCTTCTGTCTGTCTGTGACTTTTGCAAAGTGGATTATATTCTTTGCAATTTTCTTTGATAAAGTCTGTAAAACATCGCCCATAAAATTGTTCTATAATAATTTACCAAACTTTAACGTTAAAATAATATTAACGTCAAAGGAAAGTATATTAACTTAAGTGAAGCCATTACAGTGTACTTAATACTTTAACGCCAAATAACTTAGAAACGAGGTGGTGACGTCAGTCATTTTTCATCGCATGGGTAACTAGGGACCACCTGGGACCAATTTGGGTTTTCCAAACCTGGGTCCCCAAATTCGTTCCGCAAAGAACCGGTTAATGACGTCATCAAAAAACATTTAAACCACGAATATTTCCGTAACCGTGTCAAAAGTATGCATTTTCTTGATCAGCGTTTCAAGATCTATACGATGAAGGCAATGGGTATATATATAAATTTCTAAAAAAAAAAAATTTTTGTATATTTGTTTATCTTTGCTGCCGTCAGCAAAATTTTAAAACCCCTATATCTCCTCAGATGTTCGTCCAAAACATATGATCCTATACAATATTTTAATCTACACAATAGAGGCAACAAGTAACAAATATCCAAAAAAAATTATTTTCTTCTCTTGACGGGTCCTTGCTGATGTCATCAAAATTCAAATTGACGCTTATTTTCTATTTTGGAGGGTCTTTGCGCTGACGTCAGCAAAATGTTTAAACCCTTATATCTCTATTCGTCGTTCGTCGAAAACTACATGATCCTATACATTTTCTTGATCAGCATTTGAAGATCTACACGATAAAGGCAACTGGCATACAAAATTTTTTTTTTTTAAATATTTTATTTTGGAGGGTCAGAACTTGGACATAATTATTAACTCCAATCATTACATTAATCAAAAGAAGATGCTGTCAAATTGTATACGATTGTTTGAACAGAAAATTACCACATCCGATGCACAAATATTTCACACTGATTGAGCATGCAAAATCCACACGAAACAACAAGTTGTCAGTAAACATACCAAAAGTGAAACTTGAATGGGCAGAGGTGGCTTTTATTTTCAAGCTGCATACTATTATAATATATTGCCTAATTATATTCGTACATCTGCTTCCTCAAATATATTTCAAAGGCACTTAAGTGATTTTATTTTCTAAATGTTTTTTAGCTTTGCAACTATCGAGCGTTCTTACTACATTATGACACACAACCGTTTCTCCATCGTAGGATAACCTTACTAATTAGAGGTTTTTGCCTTTAGTGCACGATTTCAATTGTTATTTCTGTGTGTATGTCTTGGATTTCTTTTTTGTTTTTAGATATGTTTATTAACATTTTCATTATTTGTATATAACTAATCTACTATTTTTATTTTTGAATTTGAATCAGGACTTTTATGGAAAACAGTTTTTTAAACTGATATTATTGAAATTGAAATTGAAATTGACATCAGCAAAATGTTTAAACCCTAAACATATGATCCTATGCATTATTTTGATCAGCGTTTCAACCTGTACACATTACAGGCAACAAATAAACTACATTTCGCCAATTTTTTTTGTATCTGCACTGCTGCCGTCAGCAAAAAATCTAAAACAAGCTGTTTTTTCATTGTCCTTCTGCCTAAGTGGATTTCTCCACGGACTTTATTGACCAGTCTCTTACAATAATAAAGAGAGTGTGTCTGTCTGTGACAGGCAAAGTGGGTGTGTTCATTTTTCTTGGATGTAGCCGAAAAGTGATGTCTCAAATGTTAAATTTTCGTCAAAAACACTACTTTAACTTCCATATCCCAATTTAAATTAATGAAGCCATTGCAATGCACATATAACTTTGAGGCCAAATTACTTGGAAACGAGGTGGTGACGTCACTCATTTTTCACTGCGCAGGTAACTAGGGACACCCTGGGACTAAATTGGGTAAGTTTCCCAAACCTGGGTCCCCGAATCCGTTTCGGAATGGACGGGTTTATGACGTCATTAAAAAACCTTTAAAGCACAATATTTCCGTAACCGTTTGTCATAAGTACATGATCCTGTTCGTTTTCTTGATCAGTATTTCAAGATCTATACGATTAAGGCAACGGGTATACAAATTTCTAGGAATTTTTTTATTTACTTTTTTGGGCACTTTTTTGGCGTCAGCAAAATTTTCAAACCTTTATATCTTCTTAACCGTTCGTCAAAAGCGTGTGATCCTATACATTTTTTATCACCGTTTTTAGCTTTACATAGTAAAGGCAATGTGTAAACAAATTTCCGAAAAATTTTATTGTGTATTGACGGGTCCTGGCAAACGTTATCAAAGTTCAAGTTATGGTTCTCTTTTCCTATGTGGATTTTTCCACGGGTCTTATCGATTATTTTTTAATAATATTTTGCACTTCCTGAACACCACAGAATTCTCTTTTCTTGTTTTACTTTTAAAATCGTCTTTTGAATTTTTGAATGCACCGGTAGACAAAAAAATACAATTTTTGTCACACGGAAAACGACATAGATAAACGACTAAATAAATACATTCCTCCGTAAACGACGAGTGTATTGAAATCTTATTTTCAGTTAACTACCTTATAGTCAGAAATTTTCGCGACATTTTAATTTCGCGATAAAAAATTTGGGACAATTTCGCGATTTTTATTTTCGCGATTCGTTGCCTTGAATTATTTTCGCGACATTTAATTTTCGCGAATTTCATAGAGTTACGGAGTGGAGAAAAAACAAAATATGATTTTTAAGTACGTTTTTCTACTCTAATAATGACATCTGTAAAAGGAAGCTTTTTTCATAAAAGGTCAATGTTATAATCAATAAGGTAGCGGAAGAACCTTTATTTTTCATCAAGCGAGGATAGTACAACCTTTCAAACACGCCTCGGCGTTTGCCTACCTTTTGCTTGTCTTTTAGACCCATGTCCTCCGACCTCTTCTGGCCTTTGGTATCTGGTTAGGAATGTCACTAGGGATAAAAGAATTAAAACTGAGGAGGTTTCATAGGTGTAAGAGTTAGACAGGAAAGTTTAAAAAAAGAGGAAATTTCATAAAAAAGGAGATCGATGATTTATAACACAAAATGCCATTTAGGTTAACAGGCAAACCGCCTTCTAAAATTGTGTTTAAAAGTGCATTTCTTCCTTAATTTTCCCGGGTTTTATCAAACTGGGTATCACCAGAATTATTTTGTTGCGAAAATTTTACGTCTGCTACCCTGTGGAGTCTAAAAAATGAAGAGAAAAAGAAAATATTTCGCGGTTTTTATTTTCGCGATTTCGTCAATTAAATTTTTTTCGCGGCATTTAAATTTCGCGAAAATGCCCAAAAATCGCGAAAATTAGTTGACGCGAAAATTTCTGACAATAAGGTAAGACTCTCCATTGAAATGTTTTGGAACTTGTTCACCTGATGTAGTTTTGAAAGTCTTCAGCATTTATGTGGCGTTCACACCAAATGCGAAAACGGGGGTTACTGATTAACTAACAATAACCACAAAATAAGGAGAAGAAACCAGTACCTACCCATTCATTTTGCATTTTTGGGTAAAATTCTGGCGATTAACGTTATAATCTAATTAATCATATTTTTAGGTTTAAACTTTTAGACGATGTATTTCACGAAACAAAATATTGTGAGATTTTTTACTGGGTTGTCACGTCTCCGTAAAACTTCCCCCTTCTCCTTTTTTAAAAAAGATTCTTTGAAAAATTCATTTTTGAAACTTTCTCCCCAAATCTACTGCTTTAACTTGTTATGTTCTAATTAAAAGTAAGTAAGTAACGGGAAGTTGTTACTTTGTGGTTCCTGCCGGTTACATTCGGGTTCCTGCCGGTTACTTATGGGTTACCACAATATGGCATATCGAGAATCTTAAGTCACTTTGTATAAAATTAACCCTGGGAACCTAAAAACATGTTTAAACTTTTTCGCCATATTTAGGAATACCAATTCTTCAAATGAGTACGGTATCTGAAGAGGGTGTTATGACAGTAAAGACTGAGGCTTGTGATCGCCTGTTAGCTCAAAGAGTCGAGGTGAAGTTGAAAAGTAAAAATGTCAACGATGTTGTCAACAGGCTGCATGTCGCTATCCCAACACCTCGCGACGACAAAGAAAGACCTCCGTTTATACCAGAAGCTGCAAAGAAGAGAGGTATAAATACGGCACCTAATGAGTTACCATACTGGTGAATATATCAAATTGTTTAAAATTACCATTTGTTGCGATCTGTTTCTCCTTTATTTTATAATTGGCAGTATTGTTTTTAATCAATTTTTGACGTGAATTTACACGATTGATAAAATTTTGGATCAACTGGTATTGTTGTTGTTGTCTATTTTAACGATATGACGTTTTTAATTAGTAACTTCTTTAGCCAAAGCAATGGACGTTGATCAATTCAAGAAATTGCAGAAACATTTCGAACAAGAGCTTATGGAAGATTACCGTTTTGATGACCGCGCGCTGTATTTGGTGAAAGACGACGAAAAATATGATATCGTGCCTGAAATCCTAAACGGAAAAAATATTGCGGATTACATTGATCAAGATATTTTTGAAAAGCTGGAGAATTTGGAGGAGAAAGAGGGATTAAGAGAGGCCGCAGGGTTTTACGATTCTGAAGGGGTATATATCGGAACTTCCAGTTGCTTATCCATTGTTCAACAAGTTTTTGTTACTGTCGCATATAAATCTTGTTTGTTTAGGAAGAGCTTGACTCAGAAGACGAAGAGATACGCAAAACAGCTGACAAGTACGTTTTTTTCACCATTCATTATTTTACATGAAAATCTGGATAACATATAAACTTTTGCTTTCCTGTAGAATTCGTCAACAGAAGAAAATTAGATTACAAGAGCATCGCGACAAAAAATCCAGAGGGACGAATGCTGCAATACTTCCAAGAAAGGCCTCTATAAAGGTATATACTTTTTTCATGCTGCAACATTCACGAAAAAAACAACATGCTAAGTATAACCATGATGAAAAGGGGAGAAAAGTGTTTCACAATGTGCCACAAAAAACTTTATTAACTAGATGTACAAAGAAACTTAGAAATACCGTTTTTATTAAAAAGGTACAATATTTGCAGTACCATACACAACTTACCTGTAGTATCGACAGAGGAACCTATTCATGATGTTTTCTCATGCATTACTTTATTGTTTTACTTCTTACAGCTCGAAACGTTCGGAAGACCTCAGAAGCGAAAAGCAGCAACTATGGATTTCTCTTCTGATGAAGATGTTGATATGGAGGTTTCTTTGGTTTTCTTTTCATGCTCTTATATGAAGTATTTAATTTGCTCAGAGGAAATGTTCTTTTTTTACTTCTGTTTTAGAGCGCGGAACGTCCTGCCCGATCACGTTCAGCCATGAAAAAACTCAAGAAGAAACGCAAAGCTGAAGCTTCACAGGCTAGAAGCGAAGCACGTGCGCACAGTTCGATGGGTACACCACGTGACAAAGGTGGTATTGTCGATCCCGAAAAGCAAGCAAAAGTCAAGAAGATAGCCAAGTTGGGTCAGCGGAAATTGAATCAATTCGGAAGAGCTGGTAAAGTGTTATTTTTTAATTAATCAACAGATAAAACGCAATAACTCAATTTGCAGGATTACCAGTCCTTACAGCCCATAAAATGCTGAATAAGGCATCAATCTTCTTTATTTTTACTGTTCTATAGACACTCAATATTGTGCAAATACATAAATATATAAATGTATTCGCACAAAATTTAATATTATTATTAAAGTGTTAGGAGGATTTAAGGTCAAATTTAGTCATGCTATATCCTGACTTCTATGTAAAAATTTTACTGTTTCTTGTGTAACATGTATGTTTATGTTTTTAATATTTTTACTGTTTTGTCGTTTCAGGTGAATCCGATCGTCATATCCACGTAAAGAAACCAAAACATTTATTTTCAGGAAAGAGAAAGCAAGGGAAAACACAACGTCGATGATGGTTACTTTGAGATAAAACTTGTATAATCATATACAATAATATTTTCTTCATAAAAACGGCTTGTTGGAAAACTGTTGTAACCATTTTTATTTTTTTTAAAGTGTTGCGGTAAAGAAGGGGTGTAAAAGTCTAATTGCAGTCCACCACAACCTCGTCCCCAGAGCATCTTGTATCTTTTATGACATCGGGACGCGATGTGAAGATGGCCCTGAAGGAGGCTGGTCCGATACGAAACCTGATTGGCGCGGATGTGTCCCATAATTATTGCATCACAAAAACATTTGGCGAGGCGGCGAGTCATGAGAAAGTCGTACGTATTAAAACAGCGGAGGAGCGGAGCAGCGGAGAAAAGTTCATGATGACTGTGTTGATTTTAAAAACCAGACCGACTGCCATAGTCAGCTCTATAATAAATCAATTTACATATTCAGCCATCATAACAAAAAACGACTTAAAAAAAGACTAAGAATGTTTCATATTGAAAATATTCGTAGGGTTATAAAAATTTGATGTTTTTCACATAAAAATGGTAAATTTCCACGTAAAACTTTGCAGAACGACATCACACTAGACCCAAAATATAAAACAGCCTGTTAAAAATACCAGTTTTGTTTACATCTTTGTGAGTGCTGATTTTTTTTTATAATTCAGTATTTTTACACATTTGCCAAACGGGTGGCTAAATTAAAAAACAATGGAATATATTTCTCCTTATTGTGATAGTCACGGGTCAATACACACAAAATAATGAATCAAAAAAGTTAAAGATCAAAATAACAAAAAGTGTTGAACAACATGCGAAGAACATTTTTATTATTTTATACTACTGAACGTACTGGACAAATTGATATTTTAGTTTGTGAGTACAGATAAAGAAAGTAAAGATTCGTGAAAAAAAATGAAGCCACGATATTGCGCGTTCGATTTGTTGTTAAATGTTTCCGGTCTTTGTATTTGTTCAAATTTGGCGGCATTCGAAGCTCGTAGTATTTTGTGGAAAAGGGACTCAAAACATGAAAAAAATATTGTTGTTGGTCATGATAGATATTTCTTAAGTTCAGAGAAGTTTAAACGAAGGTTATAAAGTGCTGTTATTATTATAGTACATAAAATATTCTTGGTTGTCTTAAGTGAAAGATCTTATTTTTGATGTTTGCTGGTAAGTACATCCAAAACCTACTTATTTTCATCCTGTACAGCCATGAAGATTTTGTAAAAATGTTGTTAGAAAGATATACAGATACTTAGTTATGAAATATAGTTACTTATTTGTTATTATAGTATTTACCCTAGTAGATTATAGGATTTAGAAATCTATAATATTTTTTCTCTCGCTTAAAATTTATTTTCTGGCTGCCACAAAATAGTTTTTTGTTCGCCTCTCCTTTAAGTGCAAAATTTAATAAAAAGCATTACTAAGCAATTACGGTACAAGAAAAGACACGATAAAGTGATATTGCTTACATGGAAATAGCTTAATAGCTTGTAAAGTTCAATAACTAGAAAAGTAGCTAGCTACAATCGTTGCCAAAAGTAGTTTATACAAATGCAGAAACTGTCGTTCTTTTATTGATAGAGAATATAACTATTACTTCTTAAAAACAGCTAAAATTTATTTTGTATTGGTTCCATTCCCTGGATTAGAAAGCATGTCACAGCACCTTTTATTAATTATATATTCTGCATTGTAGGTTGTGCATCAGTTAATTTGTGCTTTAAACCGTATGCACTTTGCCACAACACTTTACCATCACAGTCTGCTCTTATAAGGTTTGATTGTTTGTTCGAACCATTCGTTTGCTTATGAGAAACCATTTTAGCAAACTTTCTTACGCCAAAAATGTTTTAAGGTGCAGCTGTATGTAATGTGCCAACATGTGTGGCAGCAATAAACAGTGTGTAACCAAGCTTAATATATCCAAAAATATCTAAAAGTTTGTTAACATGCACAAATAAAAGAAAAAGGAGCATTTTTAAATATGAAATATTCAAAAAAAATATGCCAATTTCCACCGAAAACGATTTGATAGGCAATACCCTCTTCAGTTCCTATTGGTACTGCTATCAACGAGGGTCCTAAGGGGGACCTAGTGCATTAAAAGCTCCTTTTTGAGCTACAAAAGTCGTGCAGGCACAGCAATCGCTCAACTAACTAGCCTAAGATATCAATCCTATTCTCATGCTGAGCGCTAAGCTGAAAGGATAGAATCACACTTTTAGGGTCTCTGGCATGACTCGGCCGAGGTTTGAACCCAAGACCTTCCGCACTGGAAGCGAACGCTACCAATTTTTAAAAATTCAGACAATCGTTGCCAAAAGTAGTTGAGACAGCAAAAACTGACAATTAGTGGCAGAAAAGGCAATAAATACAGAATTACACAATGTTGAAGTGTCATAGCAGCAATCTTTCTCTTCAAAGAACCTGAGCGCAACATTGTTTGGGAGGTGCGGGGGTGAAAGTGTATAAATAAATGGAATTTTAAAGTGTCAACGCTCTTAGCAAAGAGTGACTCTAAAATTATTAATTTCATGAAAAAAGTCACCTATCCGTGACCAACTACATTAAGAACTAAAATTTTCGGCGGAAAAACTTTCGGACAAGATTTATAAAGTCTTTTCAACGAATTTTAACCAAATTTCAAAAGTAATGATTACGGGAAATAACACAAAAAGGCTAGAAGCATTTAAAGTGTACATATATTCAATCAGGATCTAATAAAGGGTCTTCAGGATCCAACTTTATAGATAGAGCCTCAGCCAAATGTGAACATAACGAAAATAATAAGTTCAAAAACTGCAGTTTTTATTGATTTTCTGATTACCCTATATATAATTTCCATGCACTGGTCCTTTTTTTAAAAAATTAGAAAACCTTTTCGGACAAAAAAACTTTCGGCAGACATGTACCCGTAAAGTTGTAGAAAACCAATACATAATATTTGGAAAGCTAATGCATGGGACTAAAAATAAATATTAATACCTGATGAAAAAATCAATATTGGTTCCATAATGGCGCCCATAACATTTAAATATGAAAAATCTCATAAAAACTGCAATATATGATCAATGGGACACTGTTTACACTATTTAAAAGACTCAAAATCAAGTTTTCCAAAAATTAAACAGCTTTATAATATTAAGTACTAAAGTCCCCAAATGTTGTAATATTGCTTTTAAACGCCTAATAAGTGCCCGACACGTAAATCACGTGGTTCCATGTAGCCATCGGTCAAGTCGATCCAGTCTCAATCAACTACGAAGTCTTTTTCTAAGCGCAGGCCCTTCGAACACAGCTAACTACGTGCATAGACATGCAAGGGCTGTAATATGGCATTTTTTAAACTAATAAGGGCTGTACACGTAAAGCACGTGGTTAGACGCCCTCACACAGGTGGCCATCGGTCAAGTACTTTCAGTCTCAACGAACAACGACGTCCCAAGTCGTTTTTCTTAGCACCAGACACTTGAACACAGTCAAATACGTGCACAGGCCTCCAAAGGCTGTAGTCTGGCCTTTCACGTCCTAATAAGTACCCTAGACGTAAATCACGTTGCTCCACGCACCCAGACACATAAAAATCGGCCTGATCCTTCCAGTCTGAATGAACTACGACGTGCCTTTTACAGCCTAATAAGAATACTACACGTAAATCACGTGGTTTCACCCGCTCAGATAGGTGAAAATTGTTCTAGTCCTTCAAGATACGTAAATCACGTGGTTCCACGTGCCCAGACAATTGGCCACCGGCCTAATTCTTCCAGTCTTAGTGGACAATAAGGTCCGAAGCCGTTTTCTTCAGCGGCAGGCAATTAGAACACAACTAACTACGTGCTCAAGCCTCCAAATGCTGTGATATGGACTTTTACAGACTTATAAGGACCCTACATGCAAATTACGTGCTTCCATCCAACCAGATAGGTGGAAATTGTTCTAGTCCTTCCAGTCTCAATGGACTAATACGTCTGCAGTCGGTTTCCTTAACGCCAGACACTTAAAACACAGCCAACCACGTGTATAGGCCTACAAGAGCTGCTGTATTATGGCTTTTTACAGCCTAATAAGCAACCTCGAACCCAGGGCCTGTAGCGTTTTTTGATATGAAGATGAAATTCATCCTCATATCAAAAAAACGCTACAGGCCCTGGGATTGAGGTTGCCTAATAAGGATACGACATGTAAATCACGTGGTCTCACGGGCCCAGAGAGGTGAAAATCGTTCAAGTCCTTCCAGTCTCAATGGACTACTACGTCCCACGTAATTTTATTTAGCGTCATACCTCTAGAACACAGCCAACCATGGGCACAGGCCTCCACAAGCTGTATAACGTCTTTTTACAGCTTAATAACGGTCCTTCCATTAAATCACGTGGTTTGCCGTGCGAAAACAGATGGCTATCGGTCTATTCCTTCCAATCTCATTGGCCTACGACGTCTTAAATCGTTTTCCTTAGCGCCAGACACTTCGAACACAGCTAACTACGTGCACAGGCCCCTAAAGGCTGTAATAAGGCCCTTTAAGCCTAATAAGTGCCCTATACGTAAATTACGTGGTTTTCTGTGCCCAGGCAAGTGGCGACTGGTCTAGTCCTTCCAGTCTCAATGGACTTCGACGTGCCAAGTCGTTTTCCTTAGCGCCATGCACTTATAACACGGCTAACTACGCGCGCAGACCCTCAAAGGTTATAATAAGGCCTTTTACAGCCTAATAAAGGCCCTCCACGTAAATCACGTAGTTCCCTGGAGCCAGAGAGGTGGCCATCGGTCTAGTCCCTCCAACCTCATGGACTACGACGTCTTAAGTTGTTTTCCTTAGCGCCAGGCACTTAGAACACAGCTAACTACGCGCATAGGCCTCCGAATACTGTAATATGGCATTTTACGGCCCAATAAGACCCTTACACGTAAATCACGTGGTTCTTCCGTGCCTAGACAGGTGGCCATCGGTGTAGTTCTTCCAATCTCAATATAATACGACGTCTTAGGTTGTTTTCCTTAGCGCTAGGCAATTTGAACAATACCAACTGCGTTCACTGGCCTACAAAGTCTGTAATATGGCCTTTTAAGCCTGGCCCTACACGTAAATCACGTGGTTGCCCGTGCTCAGACAGGTGGCCATCCGTCTAAACCTTCCAATTTCAATGGACTACGACCTCTTAAGTTGTTTTCCTTAGCGTCAGGCACTTAGAAGACAGCTATGTGCACAGGCCTCCAAACGCTGTAATATGGCCTTTAGCTAGTATAGGGAGTCATTATAACCACAGGAATTTCACGGTCAAACTCTTATAAAAAATATCATACACAAAAACACCTTGTGACGTCACAGATGTTCATCACACCTCATCCTGCTGACCATCAGCAAAAGCCGCTGACAATCAACGCATGCGCAGTAACACGTGACAAACTATGCGCAAGTGGAGTAGGGGAAATTCCCATAACCAACATCCGGCCGAACCTTCGACCATACAAAAAACCTACCTGAAGATATGACAAAAAACAACATGGAGGAGACCAAGAAATGCCCAATATGTAGACAATTTTTATCTATGGACAATTTCAGGATCGAGGATGATGGACAGCTGACAAAAAATATGCATCAAATGCCTTGATGTTCAACAAGCTGCCGCCCTAGCAAAACGTCGGAAAAAATATGGTAATGGTAAAGTGTGTCCCTATTGCAACAAACTTAAATTTGATTTTGAGTATAGGATAATCGACAAAAAAAGGCCAAGATTTAGCACAAATTGCATCGAGTGCCTGATCAAGAACGCGAGTAAAGCAGAGCTAAACCGACAAAAGTATTTCGACTGGGTGTATCGTGGCATACCACCATAATGGTATTACTACATGTTTTGATTAAGGGAAATTCCCCTACTCAAAACTCAGCAATCTTCGGACAAATGTGTATATAAGAAAGGGATGAGTTGGTTTAAGAATGTAATCAGCAAACTATATAGCACCGTGTCGGCACCAGTGGCAGCAACTCGCGACGCTCTTGCCGATCGATTACAGAGTGTGCGGGATACCGTTGCCTTCTACTATAACAAGGCAAAGGAACAAATTTCGGGAGGTACAACGCTTCACGACGAGATCGAACAGGAGGCAAGGGAAGACTACACGGAGGACATCCAGGAGGATGATATCCAGATGCTGGAAGACGGAAATATGATCAAGGCATGGTGGTTCAACAAGGATTTCAACCAACCTCTAAAGGACGCTATTATGCAAAAAATTACGTCACACATAGAAATCCGCGTTAAGGTTGTGTATAGCTTTGGCTGTGATATTTACAAGGGTGGAGGTGATGTGTCTATTTACAGCAAAACTAAGAGCTCCAGGTCGCTGTCAAGTATAGCGGAAATCGAAGCGTTCATTGAAGAATGCGAGATGAAGCGTCTCGATTTGGAGGATGGTGAGTTCTGGACCAAGGCTTATTTACCACCCGTTAGGACCACCGAGACCACAGGAGCATATGAAGGGAAAATCGTCTTTGGTCATGTACAGATCAAGGTGATAAGCACGCGTGAGCCTCTTCTGGGATGCGGTCCTCTCCCAGATTGGCTGCGAAACAAGAGGTGCATCTACGCCATGGATGGGAAAAAAGAACGAACAGACAACTTATGCTTTTGGAGATGCTTAGTTGTGAGAGATAGGGCTAACGTAATACGAGGAACAGAACGTCTAACAAGACCAGCTCTCACATTAGCCCGAAATTACTACGGGGACCCTAAACTTAAGCGTAAGGACGTGCGCCCCACAAGGCTGGTGGATCTTGAGGGAGTTGCCAAACAATTCAAAATCAACATCAGAGTCTTTGAACCCAAGACAAACTCCGGGAAGGCACCATGGAGACTCGTCAATGGGCAAAAGCAGTACAAAAAGGGTTTAGACACTATCAATCTTGGTATGCTGGACGGGCACTGTTTCTACATCAAGGATTTAGACGTGCTAGCCCAACAGAAATGGGAATGTGAGGTATGCAAACAACTGTTTACCAAAAGCAACCACCTATCACGGCATAAAGGGAATGAATGCGAGGGCGTCAAGACGACAATCATTTGCAAGGGTGGGAAGGTTAAACGTATTCCTAGCAAAGCGGTGAAGGTCTTTTACGATGAGGGTTTTAGCTACGATGCATCAAAATGGGTGGAATACATGTCGAAGCAAACCGGAAGGCATATCCATCACGCGCTATGTGGTCATGGCGGTGAGCGCGTTATCTGTGAGGGTAAAAAGGAGTGGAAAGTTGATGGCTACGAGCCTATCACAAAGACCGTCTATGAATACAACGGTTGTAAATGGCACGGATGTCCCTGTCAACCCGAGAGAACCGACGCGGACAAGACTCGGTACGGTACAACCCTGTCTAAGGAAAGGATGATACGGGAAAAGGGTTACAACCTCGTCACGGCCTGGGAATGTGAGAAACCACCCAAAATCAAGAGGTACTTTACGAAAGAATTCAGGCCCCACCCCCACTACATCGTGTTTGATTTCGAGGCCCTCCTAGTACCTTTAAACTACCAGCAAACATCTGATTTAACATACCTCTCGAGACATGTTCCTGTAAGTGTTGGTATTGCCGATAGTTTGAATAGCCACCCGACGTTCATTGAGCACGAGGATCCCAAGGTCTTGGTTAAACACTTTGTGGAGCAGCTGGAAAAGAGGCATGCCGTCATTGTGGAAGAAGTAGAGAGAATGTACCCCAAGCCTGACGATTTCGACATGCTCTCCAAAAAATGTCGGGAGTTGTGGAATGAGTGGGTAAATCAAGTAGCTGTAATTGGGTTTAACAGTGGCAAATACGACATCAACCTGATCAAGCGGTATTTTGTCGAAGAGATCGCGCAAGGCGATAAGATCAGTGTAGCTAAGAAAGACAACGACTATATGTTCCTCACCACCTCGAGGTTTAAATTTATATTAAGAATTTCCTTGCTCCCGGCATGAGCTATGACGGCTGGTGCAGGTCGTTGGAATGTAAGCTCGAGAATCTCGTGTTGGTATTGCCGATAGTTTGAGTGGCTAACGACCCACGACAAGCTGAACCATGTTGGGCCTGTCGCGCACGAGGACTTCCATAGCCGGCTAAGTGGGAAAAACACACTCTCTCCCGAGGGGTATGGGACATTCTGCGCTGAGTTTTACAAACGAGGCTGCATCACCATGATGGACTGGCTGCGTATTACACCGACGAGATAGACATTTTGAAGGATGCGGTCAGTATCCCGGGTGTCTCGATGCGCTATGTTTTAAACAAGTCCCTACAGCTGAACCCCAAGCTAGAGCTATACTCTCCAGGAGACCCCTGCAGGCACATGTGCGAGGACTCTTTCTACACCAAGAGTTGTAAGAGTTGTAAGAAGGTACAGAAAGCATGTGAAAAATGTACGAGGAATGAGGCCTACGAGCTCTTACGGACGGGGATGGTTGGCGGTCCCGCGATCGTATTCTGTAGATACCACGAACGAGACGTGACGGGTATCAGATCTCACGTGTACAGAGAATCCCACAAGTGCAAGACCATTCTAGGGTACGACGAAAACATGCTCTACCCAAGTACCCTGATGCAAGACTTTCCCTGTGGGAAGGAACAGCTGATCAAGGTGGCTACACCAACATCGGAACACAATATCGAGATACTAACGCGAGGTGTGCTAGATGCATCACTCTTTGGGTTTGCCCAAGTTGATATCGAGGTGCCTGAAAATCTGCGTGAAAAATTCAGCGAAATGGCCCCGCTGTTTGTAGTCAAGGAGATACCTGACGATCAAATCCCCGAGCATATGCACGAGTACTTGAAAACTACGGGCCGCAAGCGTGTTCCGGGTACACGTAAGCTTTTGGGGTTGATGAGAGCCAAAAAAATCCCACTGTATACCCCTGTGCTAAAATGGTACCTTGACCATGGGCTGAAAGTGACTGCTTTTTACCAATTCCTCAAGTACACTCGAGGTAGGCCCTTTGAATGGTTCCCAGAAGAGATTGCCAATGCAAGACGCCAAGCCGATAAGGACCCCGATAAACGTATTGCGGGAGATACGGCCAAGCTAAAGGGTAATTCCTTCTACGGCAAAATGATTGAAGAGCTGGCGAGACACGCAAATACTACGTTTACGAGGCATGAAAAGGAGGTTGATGCAGCCCTGCGAAGCCCGTACCTAGAGGATCTTAAAGAGATTGGAGATGCGTACGAGCTTAGAAAAGGCAAACACAAGTGTAGTATCGATAGGGCCTACCAGTGCGACATCGCGGTATATCAACTCGCGAAGATGCGCATGCTCGAATTTTACTGTGATTTTCTGGACAAGTACGTGGATCGTCGAGACTTTGAGTACATCTACATGGACACTGACAGTGCCTATTTTGCCATATCTGCGGAAGAGTTAAGAGATGTCGTTCGCCCCGAACTGCTTGAAACTTACAACAAGGACATGAAAAACTGGCTCGTCACCGATAATTACTCAAGTCGAACGGGAGGATTATTCAAAGCGGAATTCGTAGGGTTTCGGATGATTGCCCTGACGGCCAAGTGCTATTTCATTGAAGGTAAAGAAGGTACGAAAGTTTCATGTAAGGGCATATCGAAGAAACAAAATGCTCTGACCTGGGGTAGATACCTGAGTGCGCTGGGGGGTTGTATGGACAGGGCTAAAAACGTAGGCTTTAGGGTACATGAGCAGGGTATGATTACGTACGAACAGAACAAACTCGGTCTCTCGGCGTTTTATGACAAAAGAGTCGTGCACGATGACGGGGTACATACCTCCCCGCTTGCGGCTTAAGCATTTTTTAATAACGAGGTTTTCCAAAAGCTGTCCAAAGTTTTGTAAAGGTAGTACTTTACAAAACAAAAACAATATGGAGGGGGCCAGAAAATGCACACACTGTAAGCAAACCCTACCACTAGACAACTTCAGGGTGATTCAACATAATGGACAACGAACAGGGCGATGCATCAAATGCATTGATATTAGTAGGTCGTCAAGAGAGCGTACCAAATGCCCTCACAAAAAGGAAAAACGGCATTGTCCAACATGCGATCGCCCTGCTTATCAGTATAAGCTTATTTTGAACAAGATTCATAATGCCCTAAATCGTGATACAGAGATTGCCTCCACAGAATATCTGGGATTTGATATTGTAACATTCATGAAGCACATCCAGGCCCAATTTAAAGGCGGTATAAACTGGGGGAATAGAGGGCAGTGGCAGTTTGACCACAAGATACCAATAAAATACAGGGATGATGGAGAATACCCTAGCGAGGAAGAACAATTGAAAAGACTACACTACACCAACATGCAACCCATGTGGGTTGCAGATAATCAAACGAAAGGTAATCGATATATCTCCGAGTAGAATGTAATCTAGCGCGGTTGATCAAACACACTTGCTATAAATGGAAGTGTGTTTGTATACTGCTGTAATTTTACCATATACCCTGATCGCGTTTTGTTTTTTTCATTACAGAAAGTTACTAATAAAGATGTCAGAGCTTGCACAAGTATTCGACTCCGCAGAATCTTTTGAACATGTTGAGAAACCCACGGATCAACGCCAGGCTTTAAAAGAGGCCCTGCGCAAGGGCAAGGGGCATTTACTGCCGAAGAAATGTACCGAAAGCTTTATTGACAAGGCCCCCCGATGAAGCTATCAAAAAGGCACATACCGACTATGTTCAACGTGAGCTTCAAGAGAAGGGAGAGAAGACGCCAAAAGCGTTGACTACTCACGTAGTCAATCTGTACGCAAATTTGATTGGAAATTTCGTCAACATCGACAGTGTTTACGAGCTCCGAAAAGATATTGAAGAGGACCCTATTATCCGGGACGCTATGGCAGACCTCGGTATTCTGGTGTACTGTACAATTGGGAGGTGCTTAGCTCCAATTTTGGTGGCGGGCCATACCGTGAGGCATATGAGCAAAAAAGAGGATGAGGCGGATACCAAGGAGAAAGAGCCTTGAGGATCGGGGTCTACATTGAAATTTCTTATAAGCCATAAGACTTATAACAAATGACTGAAGAAGAGAGACAAGAAGAGAGAGTCATAACAAAGCCAGTAAAGCATCCAGGAAGGGTTGCGCAGGGTCACAAGTTGGCGGCACTGATGAGGAAAAGAAGGGAAGAAATGAAACAACAAGAGGGTACTGTAGAACCTGCAGTCAAAACCTCTTCTGGGGCCAGTTCCGTACAGTCAGTCTACATGTACGGCGTCGGCACGCTTGCCGTATTGGCGATAGGAGTAGGCATCTGGTACAAATTTGGTAGAAGTGAAAATGGTGGAGAATCTCACAAGACCACCCCTGAGCCTCAACAGGGCAAAGCTCAGCCTCAAATTTCAATTTTCAAAATGCTCTAAATAAATGACTACAAAGGCAACACCAAGCAACATTACACCCAAGGAAAAAGAAAATTTGGATATGCTCTATGAAACTGTCGTAGACCTTAGTTTCACTTTCGCCTATGCCCTTGGAGGTAAGAAGTTTTTGGGTATTTCACGACCCTCTGCCAAAATGGATATGAACGAAGTCCTCAAGATGACGGCCTATTTCGCAGCAGGTAGAGCTAGTCGCGAGATGGCTGTCTCCAAGGGGTGGATTCCCGCGAGTATTGTCCCCAAACCCAAATAAATGGAGGTAGATCCCATCAGAATCGATAAAGAAATTAAAAAGACCCAGCAAGACGAAAATTACCTACGCTTATACACCCTATTCACATACGACATTGTACCTCGGTACATTTAACTTTTAAAAACACCGATCAGGATACCCTTTTTTTACCCCGGACCCTGCCCTGTCTCTCAGGAAAAAGCGCGGCTTGCTGAGAGATATCGCAAAGTACTACGGTACCTAGAGGGTAAAATAGTGTTTGATCATCTACCCCTCGTATACAAGACCACGTACTGCCCCGTCTGTACGGGGCATCTTGTCAACAACCACAGCGGCGCGTGGGTTTGTATCGAATGCCTTTCCACCATCCCGAAAGTCCATAATAAAAAAGGGTTTTAATATAAAATGTTAGATGTGGTCCTTGAACCCCACACTGCAATCTTCACCGGGCCTACAAGTTGTGGGAAAACACAACGTGCTCTAGACCTGCTTGAGAATGAATATAAAAAACACTACTACAATATCGTGATACTGTGCCCTACTATACGGTGGAATACCACCTACCTTGAGAGAGCCTCGCTCTTCAAGGACGATTACGTGTTTCTGATAGACCCCAAGGATCAACTCTTTGAATGGATACAAATATTGTCCTCGTTGCTGGCAGCTGAAGAGAGTTTGTTTGTCGTTGACGATTGTATAGCCGATGAAAATCTCGACAAGCGTCGACAATCCCTACTTGAATTGGCTATCTCGGGTAGGCACAGGAAGCATAGTTTGTGGCTACTAACCCAATCGTATACAGCTCTCCCCAAGAACCTTCGAAGGCAGAAAAAACAGCTCTTCCTCTGGTACCCACATGAAAGAAGTGACATGAGGATGATAGACGAAGAGACGAACATGATCTCCGACTGGGATGATATAAAGGCTGAGTTGAAAAAATCCAAGCACGCATGCCTGTACGTAAGGTTGGAGCACCCTAAAATTTGGAAAATTCTTGAGTAAAAACCTTTGGCTGAGTCTTAATATACTAAAATGTCGTCGCAACTTACGTTTAACGCAGGAACCATCGAGACCCTGTCTAACAACCAGAATTAACCTATGTTCAAGCGTGCTGACCCTGGAGATTGTGCGTCGTTCCAGAAAGCCCAAGGCTGTAGGGGTAATCAAATGGCTTGCCCGGGCAGGTGTCCAAAAACTACAAGATGTAATTAAGGAGCATCGTCAAGCCCTCGAGGACAGAGATATGGGGATCTCCATTCTCGAGAACGATCTTGATTCCAGGGATGAACAACTCATGCTGCTGGGGGACGCACTTGAGGAGCTCCAGGAACAGGTAGGAACATTACAGCAATGTGCCGTGCCTTACCTTGAAGACCCTCAAAAGGATAATGGCATGGTGGTTATCCAGAAGAACAACAACGACCCCTTTCCATACCTGGCCATCTGTGGCCAACAGGGGTATGTGGCACAAAAAACACGGAACAAGCTTGTTGACTATCCCAAGGGTGAGATTGTCGTACTAGCAGAGACCCCGAATGCCATCGTACACTATAACTGGCTTCGGGAACGTGGATGTATTGAAGTCAACCCCGAGCGTGTGAGACATTTCAGGATTGGTGAACATTCTACTCATCAACGTCTCCTAGAGCTCGGGGAATAGGCGATGGTTTTTTCTAAGGTGTAGGGACACTTTAAAAAATATACATATTGACCCGTTTGGCTTCATGCTAAAAGCTATTGAAATATCAAAAGATGGAAGCATATGTACAAAAAAATCAATTTACAAGGGATTACAATAAGATCCATGTACCCGTACTACGCTGTTGTATCAGGGCAGCGTCAGTGACTGGTTATTGTCCTACCTGCCTGGAAAATTTTAAATATCGAGATGGACTATACTAAGAGGGGTTTGAGCACCCTAATGACGAAGAGCTTTTAAACAGGTTAGCGTCAGGCGAAAAAGCATGGGGGACATTTGCAAGAAGCGAGATCGACGAGGACCTAGAGGCTGATATTCAACGTCTGGGGCTGCATATTGTTGATGTTAAAGAGAACAACTATGGTGCACTCTGCTACCAGGTCATCAAAGATAACGAGTTGAAGCTGTCGGATTTGGCTGATATCACAAAAATAGGCGATATCCTCAACTTTCCGATACCAGATAGACGCTTAGTCGAGATTGATCTGGAAAATGAGCCTATTGTTATCAAAAGCATCGTCTATGGATACCCGTTCTATACACTACATCCTTTGGATTATCTGCGAGATCCGAATGAAGATGACGAAGATGATGATGATGCTTTAGATGAGCGCCTGAAGAACTATTACCAAGCCTTAACATCCTCTGGAGGTACCTGAACATCTTCAGGAACCAGCATCAACTCTTCTGACACGAAGCTACGATCAGGCCCGTCTTTCAAATAGTACAGCACGCGACTGCCTGCTACAATACGATCCAACCTATACATTCTCCTGCTCCAAAAGGCGTCGGTTGCGCGTCTTTTCGAATCACCATGTTCTTCCCCAGGCTGTAACAGATAGAGATATAAGCCATCCTCAGGTAAGGGTTTCTCCTCTGGGTATTGTTGACCTTTCGCGAGTGGTACCTCATCCACCTTGATCGCCCTGTTAGGTTTCATCTCAATCATGGCAGTCTTGGTATTGTTGAGATTTTTTACGATAGTGTACAGGTGCTTGACCCATGTACTACTAGTTTCCCCGGAGACCAACTCTTGCGCATCTTGGGGTTTAAAGAGTCTTTCCGCGAGTACCTTATTGTAAGACTCTACAAAGGCCGTGAAAGTATGGTGGTATTTAGTGGTGGCTCTCTTAATTTCCACCCCCTTGTCCTCTAGCAATTTAGCTACATTTGACTTGAATTCAGAACCATTGTCACATTGAAAAATCTTGGGGTACCGTAAAGGTCCCGCCTTGTAAATGTCCTTGATCATATCCGCGACCTCGCTGGCTTTTTTCGTGCGTAGGGGCCTCGCTACCTTGTATCTCGAAGCCACGTCAATACCTGTGAGGATGTATTTGTAGGTGTTTCCATATACCCTATCGTGGGGCATGTACAGTAAATCAAACTGGTGCATTTCGTTGGGTGTTGTAATGGTGAAATGGGGATAATCGATACGTTTTGGACCCTTGATGTGTCGTAGCCAGAGCAGTTGACGAGAAAGCCAGTGGGTGACTAGCTTTTTGGATAGGCTTCTGAGGCGAGTAATTTGATAGCTTTGCGTCCAGTCCAGAGATGTTCTGGTGTATAGTAAATTTGACTTAATTTTTCCTCCTCCTTCTCGGTAACGATATGTGGTGATTTTGACATGTCTTTATTACATGTCAAAAACGTTCTTACAAATACTTGTATGCTACAAACCCTGGCAGAGTTAAGGATCCAATAATGAAGGTCAATTCGCCATCTTGTTGTTTCTTGGATGGTGTGTAGAAATCAGACAGTTTAGGTACCTTATCGTTCGATGCAATGTAGTACTTGTACATGTCATCTTCCAACTCCCGAAGGCTCTTGCCGGCCTGTATTTGCAATTCTCGCTGTTTGTTGAACCAGTCGATTTTAGCCTGTCGGTCTTGTACCCACTGTGCTTGGGCGCTCTGTAGTTGTTCCATTGCTTCGTCGTGTCTTTTACGTTCTGCTTCACCATGCCCTGCAAGTTTACTGAATAGAAAGTTTGTACCGCTGAACGCGAGTGCGTTGATTAGAGCTACCCCTGCCATGATTGCCAAGGTTGCCATTTATTGTTTGCTCTTCTTGCAGTCTTTGCAGCGATACTTCAATTTCTCATGGGGGCATATTTGACTACCCTTACACTCTTTGCACTGGGCCCTCCGCCTTGAATGGGGACATTTGTTTTTGTCACGCCGCTGCTTCGCTTTATCCAGGCATTTGATGCACCATTTTGTCGTTTGACCATTCCCCCTGATCCTGATTGTCTAAAGAAAGATTGTTGTTGTGTTTACATTTTGGGCAGCTCTTGTTTTCCATATTGATTAGTATTTGCCTTTACGACAAATACAAATTGTGGTCACTAATACTCAACGCTGTGAAACCGTATTTATTCTGGGTGCTTGCCCCCCTTGCATTCTTTACACTGATCCCTCCTTTTTTCATTCTTGCAAACCTGACTCCCCTTGCATTCTTTGCAGCGATACTTTAATTTCTCATGAGGGCAAATCTGACTTCCTTTACACTCCTTGCACTGGGATCTCCTTTTTTCATGCCGGCAGATTTGACTACCCTTACATTCCTTACATTGAGACCTCACCCTCTCATGCTGGCAGATTTGACTACCCTTGCAGTCCTTGCAGCAAGCCCTCTGTCTCTCATGCTCGCAAATCTGACTTCCCTTGCATTCCTTACAATAGGCCCACACCTTATCATGCTTGCAAATCTGACTCCCCTTGCATTCTTTACACTGATCCCTCCGCCTACCATGGGGGCACTTGTTTTTGACACGCCGTTGTTTCTTTTTATCCAGGCAAACTAGGCAACTTTTTGTCGTCTTTCCATTTTTCAACACTCTAAATTCATCTAGGGTTAACACTTTTTTACAATTTGAGCAGCTCTTGGTTCCTTCCATATTGATTTGTATTTGCCTTTACGACAAATACAAATTGTGGTCACTAATATTCCACAGAATGAAGCCTACCATCTAAGATGTTCAGCTGGGCATTTTGAAGCAGGTACACATAGCAGCGGATGTCCCCAGTTCCGTCGGCTTTCTTGGTCATGTGCAACGTGATGCCGTCGCTAAGGCGTTGTAGGGGCCTTCCGGAACCATGTAGGCTGTGGTCAGGGGAAGCCCGGAAATCGATAAATAACGCGTACCTCTCGTTAAAAATCTGGCCAATCGTGACATTAGAGTCGTGACTACCAAAGAGATTCACGATCTGTTCCAGATGATCTTTGGGGAGCATGGCATGCGAATACAGTTCGTTGGGTTCGCCCTCCACAGTGATGGATATTTTTTCGATCTTGGGATTGTAGAACACCTCGTTGGCACCTGAATAAGCTTTCACTTTTGCAGGGTCTACAAACAGTAGCAAGACACCCTTAAGACTCTTGGCAGGGGTATCAATTTGTAAATTGTAACTCGTGTCAGCTTTTTTAAGGGTCACCACCTTACTTCGAAGTATCCTTTCATAGGGTAACGCGAGGCGGCTATAACGTGACATCATAGCGCTCGCCAGGCCCTCGTGGTTGACCTTGTCAAACTCTAGGGAAATTTTTGTTATCTTGTAGGTGGCATTCGCTGCCTTGGCCGCGGTAGACACAGAGGCTGCCGTACCTCTATCTTTGATCACGTCGCTATGTGGAGCAAAATGTAGAACGAACTGCAATCTGTCATACAGCCCGGCCTGATAGTGCGGCAAGTCTCTCGTTAATTCGAACATCTTGCCAAGGGGCACGGAAAAGGTATTCCCATACGCTGCAACAATGGCTTTTTCTTCGTCGGTACCCACATGGTCAGTAGCCTTTACCTGTAGAGCGCGAATTGTACCGTCATTAGGGTTTATACCCTGTAAAATTAGGGTATTATCACGATCAAACTTAGGTAGCCACAAGTCTCGAGCGTGTTGTAGTCGCTAATATTCTGTACCTCATTGCCGTTTAGGGTGATACGTAGGTCCCGCACCAACGCTTTGCCAACGTTGCTGACTAGGGTACGCTTCGTGTTGGTCCCTGTAAGGGACAGGTCACACAGTAGCTTGATACTCCCCGGAAATATGACATCATTCTGTCCTATATTAGGGATGTCAACATAGAGGTCCTCATTCTGGTTAATTGTGGAAGGTCCGTGGCTCACCTTGACGCGCTGCCGCCTCCCCTTGATACCAAAAAGCTGTTTCATTTCTGCGTAGGGGTCCAATGTAGTTCCGAATGCACTCATTTATTTACGAAGGATTTTTTTAAATAAATGCCAACGAACCCACGATATGAGCACGATATTTTTTATGATGGTGGGAAAGATGATAAACCTGATGATACTACGCAATCAACGCCAAAACGCCCATCAACGCCAGGGCCTTCAACGTCAGGAGAACAACAGGGTGCTCCAGGGGCTAGCCTTTCGGAGCAGGGGCAAAAAATACTAAAATCAAAGGTCGACGACCTCTACGAACGTCTTAGCGAGAAGCTGGGGAATCCTATTGCGATACCTTACGATGAGTTTAGGCTGGAAGGGAAACGTCTTTTTTTCAATAATATAGACATTACAGGATTAATTACAAAAGATAGAGGTGGGCCGCGAGCTGTCGGGGAGATGATCAAGAAATTGAAGGTAGATCTCGTGCGGGGTATGGGTTTCCCAGACTATGTCACTACACCCAACAAAGGTAGGGCAGCGGCCCAGGCACTTGGGCAAGAGGTTGATGACATCGTGAGGAAGGCCAGGGCTGATGATATCATTGCGATGGAATCGATAGAGGAATTTGTAGATGCTACGGAGAGCCTTATCCAAGAAACTTCATTTGGTGGCGACGACGAAGTATTCACCGAGCGCGAGAGGAGAGGATTAAATCTTGAGTTTCAAACCCTAAAGGGTAACTTGAAAAACTTGAAAAGCAAGATGATTTTATATGATAGTGAGATTGACAAGGCGGAGGGCAAGGTGAAAGAACTCGAGAAGCAGAAAGCCAGGGCAGCCGAAGGACAAAAGGATAACCTCGATAGGGAAATCAAGGAGCTTGAGGACAAAATTGAAAAATTGAACGATAAAAAAGAGGCTGCGCAAAATGCCCATAGTTTACTTTCCTCTGATATCTACAGTCAGCTGAAGGTCATCAAGGAGACGCTGATGAAAATTGCCGGAGATGACACGTCCGTGCTTAAGAAGCCTAAAATCTTGTTCAAGGAGCAGGGTCTAACCATAGCGAGTATCGTGTCGGCTGTTGGTCTACTGATTTCCACCATTGTACTCGCAGTTACAGGGGGAAGCGCTGGAGGTGCTGCCGGAGGAAGTGCCGCAGGTGCAGGGTTTGTAGAGAAGCAGCTGGAAAGATTAGGGAAGTTCCTAAAATGCTTGGCAGGTAAAGCAGGTGCTGCATTACCTGGCATTATTGGTACCGTAGTCTCGTTCTTTCTCAGGGTAGCGGCAACCATTGTCGAATATGCAGCCAAGCATTTGTACATGGCAATCGCGGCTGCCGTTGGGTTTGTTGTTATCTATGTTGGAAAGAGAAAAAAGACCTAATATGATCTATTTTTTCAGCCAGATGTAGGCAATGATGAGGCCTACCCCTGTCGTGATCAATGCGGCCTTGGTATCCTCATGTTGTTGTGGGGGTTCTATGTGCTTAGGCGTAGTATGTATAGGAGGTGTAGCATGTATTGGAGGTGTAGTATGCTTAGGAGGTGTAGTATGTATAGGAGGTGTAGTATGCCTAGGAGGTGTAGTATGTCTAGGATGTTGTTTGATAGTATGCTTAGGTGGTGATTTGATAATATGCCTAGGAGGTGGTTTGATAGCCCTCTCCGTAGGCTTCACACTATTCACGTCAACTTGGACCCCAACATTTACATTGGCAGGTGCGATCAAGATGTTGTTATTGTACCCCGCAATTTTACCGATACGCAGGTTCATATTAGAAGGCAGCATGTACACGCTGGGCATGACGGCAAAATTCACCGGAGTTCGGGCATATTGGAGCACCTTCTCAAATTGACCTATATCCTGCCCTACATTCTCTTCGCGCTGCACCATACTTTCAAATTTTTGCATCAAGATTTGCCTTGCTGTGTAGTTGTCCGCACCAGACCCTAGTAGGGATGACTTGGCCCCCGCCTGCGAGCCAAGCAACAAGACCACGTAGACTCTAATACTTTCGCTTAGCTTGGTCAGGCCTTCCGACGTTAGGCCTTGACTTGTTGGTAGGATGAATTTTGCAAAATCCCCGTCAACCTGAGGCCACCATGAACCGTTGGTGAGTGAGGCACCTATTGATTTGAATTTGTACAGACCATTGGGATCTGCACCATATTCACGACACACTTGCGCATACCCAGAGGTTGAATAGGGGTTTTTGTACTGGGAAAAACCATCGTTATAAGGCATGGGTACCTTCATTCTTGCCAGGATACGACGCATGTGGTAGTACACGTGAAATTTGAAGATTGCGTTGACAAGTGGCACGGAGCCCGTGATGTGCTTAGCGGAGATGCCTAATGCAGTGCTTGCGCAATGGGTGGCAAAGTTAACCTGAATATTCCAGTAGTCCAGGGCTTGTCCCGTCCAACGCAGCCTGATAGGATCATTCAGCAAATTTGTTGGGATTTTGATGGCATACTTGGTAAACTCGGGGAATACCACGGAAATATGTGAATCTATAGACACATATAAGTCCTGGTGTTCTAGGTTTGTTTCACCAAGTGGCCATTCTCCCCTGTTTGACTTGTACCTTGCCTTGGGGTTGTATGAGTAGATATTCATCCTTTCTTCTAACAAAGGAATGAAGCAACTATACATCACTGATATTGCAAAGCCCACGATGTTCGAGGATTACCTGGGACAGGACACGAGAATTGCCTTAAAGTCCATCAGTATTCGACCTGTGTGGCTGAACCTTTACAGTGACAATGAATTTGTCATTCGTAGGACAGGGCCTGATCAGAGAGAGACTAGAATTGAGATCATGAACGGCCTGTATAGGATCGAGGATCTGGCAACTATCGTCAATAGTCAGGCAGGGGACAAGATTAAGCTGTTTGTCCTGAAAAATGGACTCTGTAGGCTCCGTGTCAGTGACGGGTACACGGTGGTAATTCATCCACAGCTGCAAGAGCTCTTAGGCCTCCCCTACGATCCTAGTGAAAAATTATATCAGGCTGGCGACCATGATGCATACTACAATACCGACGTCTATATTCCACTACGCCTTGTTTGTCCCCAGTTGGATGAAGACGACTGCCTGCTAGATGGTAAAAAGTCTAAAATTCTTGCTTTGCTTCCCACCAAGGAATTAAACGCCTGGGGGGACATGCTGACCTGGAGTTTTGATACGCCAATTTACATGCCTTTAAAGGGGTCCACAGATCGCCTCGAGTTCATGCTAATAGACGAATTTCACCACGAGAAAAATGTTTCGTTCACTGGAATTACGATGCATCTATTGATAGAATAAATGGCTAATATAACCGAGCTGTATCCAAAATTACCAAGTGCGCCTGGGCAAAGCGCGGACATGCCGGAGGAAAGCCAGGTCCGCAGGCTCAAAAATATCGAAGAAATTGAACAGTACCTGAGAAAGGAAATCAAGGAGCGGGACAGGCTCGCGAAAAAGTTTAAGATGCATGGGACCTGGGTCCGATTCTGCGACCACGGACTGCTGAGCATTAGTATTATCACCTCGGGTGTTGGGATAGGAGCGCTCACATCCGGCCTGGGGGTGCCCCTATGCATAGCCATGGGGGGGATCATAATAGCTGTAGGGATCGGACAAGTCGGCCTGAGGAACGCCGGAAAAAGGCTGGGTGTGAAATCCAAAAAACACGAGAGTATTAGGCTACTCGCGGAGTCGAAATTGAATTCCATCATTGATCTTATTTCAAAGGCTGTAGAAAACGGGGTTATCAGTGACTATGAGTTTAGTCTGATCATGCAAGAGAAGCAGAAATATATGCTATTGAAGGAACAGATGAGGCAGCGGTTCAAACGAATTGTCGACGCCATCAATGAACGAGAGCGTGCTCAGCTAGTTGCGAAAGGTCGGGAGGAAGGCAGAAACGAAGTTTTTTTAAAACTTCAATCTGTACAGTATGCCAGCGCTATCTAGATTCTCCACCTGTTTACAAGCCTTAATTTGGTATGTTTTGTAACCCTTGTAGGGTTATAAAACATTGGTTTTTCTATTCATCACTTAGCAGCCATTCGACTTTAAAGTCTTTGTACCTACATTCCACAACTTGCACCTGCGGGTAGTAGTTTTTACCCTGCATATACACGGATGATATAGCCAGGATGGCACTGACTTGGCAGGGGTCATCATAGGGTACTGGTTGGCCATGAAATTTGGTTGTTATCGCGTCCTTGTAGTATTTTAGTTTCGCGTTGATGTAACGCTCCTTTTTCACCGGTTCCGTTGTTAATTTTTGAGATATCAGCTCTTCAATCTTGTTCCAAATTTGACGATATTTGTCGATAAAATCAGGGTACTCTTCAAAATCAAGACTCATCGCCGGTGTAGCACTGGTATTGTACCGGGTGACTCCATTCGGGGACCAGATTTTAGGTGTCTCTACCCTCAGGGCAACTATGAGATCCCGTGTATGATACCCCACAATATACCGTTGATCATTGCCTTTGTTGGAAGGAATGGGATCTGACACTGTCAGGTGGTCCACATTGATATCATTAATGTCGGTAAAAGTAGTCGCAAAGTTGTAGAATGATCGAGATTTCACAATTTCGTTCTCAAATTTCAGCATCTTTTATTGAATTTTAAACAAGGTCCGAGGATTGCTTCTCCTCGCACATACACAACTACCCCCGTTATATATTATATATTCCTGGTAGCAGTACCAGCACAACATCCTAACCTGTACCATGAGCCTTCGTCCACAGGTACATCTATCATTTTCATCGAGTACGCGTTCTCAGTCATTACATTGTTCTTCCATTTATCTTATGGCTCCGAGGAGCTATAAGATAACCCGAGGATATGTTGGCTATTCTAAGGCCTCAAGACGATCCTCCAAATCCTTAATTGCTTGTTCATTATCCCTTTCCTTTGACGATTCTTGTACCAAGGCCAACGCCATTAGTGGGAGAGACAGACCAATGCCTGTTATAAAGATCATGACTACTACATTTTCAAATACTTCAAATTTTGATTGAGTGTTGCACATTTATTATACTTTTCTTTTCTTTTTTTATCTTACAACAGTCACATCTTACTGCGCATGCGTTGATTGTCAACGGCTTTTTGCTGATGATCAGCAGGATGAGGTGTGATGAACATCTGTGACGTCACAAGGTGTTTTTGTGTATGATATTTTTTATAAGAGTTTGACCGTGAAATTCCTGTGGTTATAATGAGCCCCTATACTAGCTCCTTTTTAGCCTAATAAATGTCCTATACGTAAATCACGTGGTTGTCTGTGCCCAGACAAGCGGCGATCGGTCTATTCCTTCCAGTCTCAATGGACTACAACGTCTGAAGTCGTTTTCCTTAGCGTCAGACACTTCGAACACAGCTAACTACGTGCACAGCCTCTAAAGTCTGTATTAAGAGTTTTAACGGCTTATTAAGGGATCTACACGTTAATCAGGTGGTTCCACGTGCCCAGACAGGTGGCCATTTAACAATTTCCTGTCTTTAGCGTAAATTGCGAAAGTTAGGCCACTTGGAAAATTTAATTTCTGTAAATCGAAAAACGTTTATTCTGGTGAAACACATATTTGCCTTTGTGTATACATATTCTCTTGAAAAAGGTGTGAAATACATAGTTATTTTTTTCGTTAAACCCACGAATTCATAAAGCTTCATCCGAAATCAAACAATTTGCGAAAGTTTCTGTAAAAAAATTGCTATTGTTTTATTTCTAACTGTAATTAATGTTCAATACATAATAAAGTTCATTTAAGACACTATTGTCACATACCTTATTAGATTCATGCTGGTAACGTATGTATTACTGTTAAGATGATGTGTCATTAAATGGACCATACAGACGTTGTTTATAGGGGTTTATACCTTTTTTACATGGTTTCAGTGTTTTTACACACTGGCTTTTTATGCATGCAAAATAATTTTTAACTATATCAAAAACAGTTTAAAAACTATAACTAAAACATAAAACAAAAATGTTATCTCTTATAATAATACGCCAGTTCCGTGTGTGTGTCTGTCACTTTTGCAAAGTGCATTATATTCTTCACATTTTTCTTTAAAAAAGTCTATAAAACATCAACTATAAATTTGTTCTGTAAAGTACTAAACTTTGATGTTAAAATAATGTTGTCGTCAAAGGACATTAATAAAGCCATTACAGTGCACTTAAAACTTTGAGGCCAAATAACTTGGAAACGAGGAGGTGACGTCATTGATTTTTCACCGCGTGGGTAACTAGGGACCACCTAGGACCAATTTGGGTAATTTTTCCAAACCTGGGTCCCCAAATCCGTTTCGAAATGAACGGGTTAATGACGTCATCAAACAACCTTCAAACCCTAATATCTCTGCAACCGTTTGTCAAAAGTACATGATCTTATACATTTTCTTGATCAGAGATTCAAGGTCTATACAATGAAGGCAACAGGTATACAAATTTCAAAAAAAAATATTTTGTCTCTTGACGCGTCCTTGCTGACGTCATCAAAATTTAAATGACGCTTCTTTTTAATTTTTATCCTGCCTCATTGGATTTCTCCACGGGCTTTATCGACTAGTCTATATAATAATACGCCAGTTCTGTGTGTCTGTAACATGCAAAGTGGATATGCTTATTTTCCTTTGATGTAGCCGAAAAAGTTATGTCTCAAATGTTAAAATTTCTGACGTTACGGCGCGACGTCAATAACACTACTTTAACGTCAATATCTTATATTAAATTAATGAAGCCATTATAGTGCACTTAAAACTTTGAGGCCAAATAACTTGGAAACGAGGTGGTGACGTCAATGTTTTTTCACCACGTGGGTAACTAAGGACCACCTAGGACCAATTTGGGTAATTTTCCCAAATCTGGGTCCCCAAATCCGTTTCGGAATGGACGGGTTGATGACGTCATCAAAAAACCTCCAAACCCTAATATCTCTGCAACCGTTTGTCAAAAGTACATGATCCTATACATTTTCTTGATCAGCGTTTCAAGATCTATACGATGAGGGCAACGAGTATACAAATTTCTAAAAAAAATATATTTGGTTTTGACGGGCCATTGCTGACGTCAGCAAAATTTTAAAACCCTTATATCTCATTAACCGCTCATCAAAAGCACATGATCATATACATTTTCTTGATCAGCGTTTTATGCTCTACATAATAGAGGCAACGAATGAACTAATTTTCGGCAAATTTTTTTTCTATATGCACTACTGACGATGACAAAACATCTGAAACAACCTATTTTTCCATTGTTTTTATTGCCTAAGTGGATTTCTCCACGGGCCTTATCGACTAGTCTCTTATAATAATACAGAGAGTGTGTCCGTCTGTCTGTGACAGGCAAAGTGGATGTGTTCATTTTATTTTGATGTAGCCGAAATTTCCTTTCAAATCTCAGAAAAAGTTATATCCATTTTGCCAGCGGGTTTACTTTGTTTACATCACGTGATCTAAATGAAGCAACTTGATTTGCTGAAATAATTTTAACGGCTAACTCCCGAAAAATGGTTACCCTCGACACAAAAACAACATTAAAAAAAGTGCAAAAAGTAATTCAGTGAAAGAAAAGTCCAAGAAGTGAAGTAAGAAGCGGTAGCTAGAGCTAGAAGTAAAGTAGTAAAGTTAGAAGTAGAAAATGAAGGCCTAGAGTTTGAAGTGGATTTGAAATCACAAATAGTAAGAACTTTGATGTTTTCAGACGTTTAGTTTTTGCGTCGCTGGAGCAAGCAGACTCGCATTTTCCAGGAAAAGTCACTTAAAAGCCTCAAATTCTTAAAGTTTTTATATTTTAACGCTTTTTTTAAAAAAAACCTAGCCACCATATTTGTATACATTTGTTGCATAATTAATGTATGTCCTGGCGCGTAACTAATGTGTTTTTTTTAAAATTCAAAATGCTACGTAAAGCTGTTAGCTGACTAACAAACCATAGTCATAAGAAAGAGAGATAGTCTGGGTACCGCCGTGATTGAGCTCCGCTCCGGTATCTGACTCGCGTTCAGAAATTTTCTAGTGCCCAGTCTACTTTTAGGGGGACCAAAAATTCAAAAACAGGCGGGAAGCTTTGTATGCTAGGTACTTTGCAGAAGTTTGCCTGGATTTTTTGGTATTATAAACTATGGTTGGAGCTAATTGTTCAGTGTTGTTGCTCTAGCTCCCGTAGAACAAGTGGAATTTCTATTTTCAAAATTACTCAAGCGAATGACGAGTACAACGCATCCTGGAGAGACAAGCTAGTCGCTGTGATAATCAAAGATCGCGTTATTGATAAACAGTTGAGAGCACAATTAGATAAACGTAATCTGTATATTTGTGAGAAGCATTTTCTACAAAGCCAGATAGTACAACGTAAGTGTGATTCAATACACTTTCAGATATTTCAACTACAGAAAAAGGATATTTCACATATAATAATCACGACTGTGATAATAATGCATATATAATACTTTCTTCTAGATGATAAAAGAAAAACACTTCATTCCTGGTTCCATACCAACATTGAATTTTCCAGAAAAAAGTATTCCTGCTTCAAGGTATATATATATATAACTATAGCTAAATTTACATTTACAAAACATGTCACATCAGTCAAGTATATAATGTTTGTGTTTACTCTTTTACAGCACATCAGTCAAACCACGACCTTCAGCAAAAAATATTGCAGAGAAAAAGTTAAATACAACAGTGGAACCGACCACCCATATATGCTATCAATCGTTCGAGAATTTTGTAAATCGAGCCAAAATGCTTAAGCTTCCTTGTGGTTGGAATTTGGATATATCTGCTGCTGATGCAGTAAAAGTTTGGGCATGTGACAATATTCATGTCAATCCTAAGTTGGAAATATATGTTGATGACTCATTATCATTTACTATCCGTGGATACACTTGGAGTCTTCCTGACCATCACAATATTTATAAACTTTATAAACGATCAGTCCGAAATATCACTTTATCAAACTTGATCAGAGAGATTTCGAAATATCAAAATTGTCCTGGGGTTACCGATTCATCCATTTCCCAAACATTGTACTTCAACAAACACACCATCTCCAAAAAATTCACAATACATTCAGATGAAAGTCCATTACAACAAACCGTATTCATTCGTTCTCTGGATTGCATGTTATTGAATTTGGACGGTGATATATGCATACAATTCAAATCCCAACAGTACGCTACAGTTGCGACTCAAGCTTGAACCAAAGGGATGCTCTATATCCAAAATATTCTTATAAAACAACGGATAAAACTTTTCAGCATCCCCATCGAACGATTTTATAAGGTCTTTCACAAGAGCATAAGACGGTAAAACATTGTCAAGGCCACCAACTTTGAACATTTTAAATTCATTGGTGATTTCTGATGGGTAACATTCATCACCAGCCAATTTTGAAACAGCTTCTTCCATATATTTTTTAAAATACAGTGGATGTAACATCTTCTCAGCTTCCTTGAAATCTCTATCACCCGATCCTGCAGAGTCACCTTTGTCGTGGTCACTATGTTTCGCGTTGGTGTGGCGTGTTAATCCTCTTTTAGAAACACAAACTTTAGGACACAAACTACAGCTAAAGGTGACTTTTGTGTCCTCCTCCGGTATGTCGTTAACAACTGTGGTTAGTTCCACGTCAAAATCTGAATTACTTAGCAAAATGTCTTCATCTATAGCCTCCAATATAGCATTAAGGTCTTCACCATAAAGGAAATCTTCCTTCGCCGCAGCCAGTTTACAACATTCAGTCCCCTTACTTTCGGACCACCCGTTCTAGGTCAGGTACTTTTGCCGTAGCGGCCCGAAATGGCCGATTACCCAGACTATCTCTCTCTTGTGACTGTGAACAAACGGAAAACTTGGTTTGTTGAACTGTAATGTTATTAATTTTACATTGCTATTGTTTCTCTTTATATGTGTTTTACTAAGCATAAATAGCTAGCTTTAGTTTCAGCTAAGTGTTCCCAGTTTAAGTATATTTAACTGAGTATCTTAGCTACTGTTAGCTAGCTAAAGTCAGCCTACTGTTAGCTAGCTACAGTCAGCCTCCAAGTCCAGCTCCCCATCCCATGGCTAGCTCTAACCTATGACTTATGTTGTTATTCCTCTTTTTTAATTATCTATAGATACCTTAGTTTCCAAACTTCTTCTTCTTTAATGAGCACGAATTATGATCTAACAAGCTAGCTAGCTACCTACAAAATCTTTCAAAGACTTTTGCAGGATAGTAGGATGTATTTTTACTTTACAAGGGGACCACGTGCAATATGACAAGTGGAATAAATTTTTTCAGAATTTAAAGCGTGCGTGTTAAGTATTTTTTTATTGTTTTGTTTCTGACATCCTGTTAAACTTTTGTCAGCCTACATGTAAAATGCCAGGTTATTTTTACAGTAGACATTTGATTGGCAATTTACGTGGGTTTATGACTTTATTTTAATTTATGAGAGGATAGTATGGTTATTTGTGTTTTTGTTTACGATGCAAACTGCTGTTTTTTAAAATTTTGTGTAAACTTTTGTGGGAAAAAGACCACATGCAATATACTGAAAGAACAAATTTTTGTGGAATTGGACTCCACTGAAGGCTGTTGTGTAAGCTAATGGCTTTTTCATATTTTTTATAAACTTTTGTTGGGGAAATCTAAACTGTATGGTTTCACGTTTTTGTTAAGAATTTTATAATTGTGGTAAATAATAACTGTGTTTAGTGATGATAAAAAAATAACTAATTGTTCTGACAAAAACTTTTTTGTTTTTTATATTTTATGAAATGCCTGATTTCTCTATAATTTGATGTGTTTCATATTATTTTTGTGGAATATTTATGGGCAATAGCAATATAGAACATGCTAAATGAACTGATTTTTGTTGATTTGGATGTGCTCCTCAAAAACCGATCCGTTTTACATTTTGTGTTAACTTTTGTGAGGACGGACCGTATATACACTCTGTTTTCCAAAAATAATATCTTTGTTGATTCAAATTTACTCCTTATTCTTTTTAACATTTACGTTTAAAATGGTTGGTAAAGGTCACTGCAGATCATCATACTAAGAAAAAATTTTTTTGTTCTAAACCGGTTAATTTTTTACATTTTTTGTATATGTAATATAAATGATTTTCCAGATATAAATTTGATGTTTTTGACACTTCTGATTGAAATATTTAAGGTTTTCAACGTAAATATTTTGAGATGTGTTATTTCTGACTTTATTATTATTGTTGGTGTTGTCAATGATTCTATACATTATTGTGAGCAGCGTTTCAAGCTCTACACATTGGAAGCAATGTGTCAACAAATTTTAGGACAAAAGTATTTTGTTTTGACGGGTCCTGGCACACGTCATCAAAATACAAGTTACGATTCTCTTTTCCAATGTACTTTTCCCTAAGTGAATTTTACATTACAAATTTCTAACGAAAATTTTTTTTTGTACTTTAGAGGACTTTACTGACGTCATCAAAATTTTAAAATTTTAAAACACTTATATATATCTCCTTATGCGTTTGTGAACACATATGATCCTATATATTTTTTTATCAGCGTTTCAATCTGTACGCATAACAGGCAGCAGAGAAACTACATTTCACCAATTTTTTTTTGTATATTCACTGCTGACACGTTAGCAAAACCTGCAAAACAACCTATAATCTTCTGCCTGAGTGGATTCTTCCACGGGCCTTATCGACTAGTCTATATAATAATACGCTTGTGTGAGTGACCATGTGAGTCCACGACACGCAATGTACGGGTCACTTTCTTACGACGTGGCGTTACGCTAAAATTTACCTAGTTAAAAAAAACGCAAATCAGGGGGTTATTATTTAAACATTTAATTCTCTCTTCTTATTACTTTAAAAAATAAAACTCCTTTTTTTATTTTATTAAAACTAATTTTTATTTTATTCTCAAATGTTTTTATATGTTTTTTTGTTTTAAAAGCCTCGTTGGTTGTTATAGATAAAATAATTTAATTTTACCCCCGGTTTATCATGTGCGCGCGCATCTAACGGAAACAATTTACTTATCAACTGAAAAAAGAAAACCAAATTGAAGAAGGTTGTCTCTTTTTCAAAGTAATCCTGAAAAAATTTATTGCAAACAATGTTTACTCATCATGAGGTTAGATTAAAGCTTATTTGTTTCTTCTATCATTTTCCATTTTCGTGTTTTGGGACCGAGGTTGTATCGCGTTCGAATATGAATGTAATTCGAATCTAAAATGTAAAAAACAAAACTGTTGTTGTAGAGCGGCTTTTGTTGTCGAGCGAGAATAAAAAAAGTTTATGTTGTTGTCAGAAATATTTGTTATAAAGAAGAAAAACGTACGATGATACGTCAAGAAGAGAACTGATTGGAATGTATCAGACAAGCCAGCTATACATTTTCAATTTGTTTTCTTTGGGACGAAGCGAAGGTTAGTAATCTAAAAAACTAATTGGACTTTTATCCAGAGAACGCTAGCTACTACTGAGAAAGCGAAAGAAAAGCAGGTGTGTTGTTTAGATTATCTGGTAGAGAAATAAATTTAGGTGAATAACGATATTTAAGCTGTTGTTTACACTTTAAAAGCTAAACTTTCCCTTAAATATAAAGTGAAATATGTTTTGTCTTGCGCCTGAACATATTCTTTTTAGTAAGAATATACTCAGGGTCAGTTAAGAATATCTTAAGAATATGTCCAACCTCGATTGTTTGTTCTAAATATAAAAAGAATTTGCCAATAGCTATAGCAACATATAGCAAGCTTTATTTTATTGAGGCATTATATATATTTAGGCCACGAGGATAGCATTTGTTAAGAAAGTTAAGAACTTTTTTTTGTAAGAATATACTCTAAACAATATGTCAGAATAATCTAAGAATATGTCTAAGCTTGATTGTTTGTTTTAATATAAAAATTTGTATGATGCACAAATTTAATTAGAAATTTACTTTTTGCGGAGCAAAGCGGAGTGTGCGCCAGCGCACGGAGCGTAGCGAAGCCCATTTTCTGATGTCAATAGTGCGGTCGTATATAAAATTTCCGCCATTTCCCTTAAATATAGGTGAAATTTTGAGTTGGACCAACATCAACATCTGGCAAAAAAGATCTTCAAAGTTAGCGAGACAAACACAAGAAAAGGTCCGGGTACGAAGTTTGGAGCAAACTAAAACAAAACATGGCTACCAAGCGACGATTTGTTGTGATTTGGCTTCTCTGCTTAACATGGAGAAAGAGAATGTATATGTAGCTGATATATCACTATTTTTTACATGTAATAAACCTCCTTTTAGCCTCACTTATATTTAAAGCTAGCTAGCATAAAACTGAGGACTTAGCTGGAATAATAATAAAATTTCGATAGCATATAGCTATAGCTAGCTAGCTACCACAGTGAGTGAGATATTCTACTCTGTAGGAATGTCCCATCACATAGCTTTTTCTAGCTACAATCGTCCACAAAATTTGTTGTCTTTGGCAATTTTATACGAAAAACCAAGAAGCATAAAGTTTAGCAAAGTCAGCAAAAGAACATATCTATAGCTAATTATTTTGCAGATAGTACGTTCCATTCTCATTCGTGACCAATGTTTATATAAAGGTATGTCACATGTATTCGTTTACGTTGCTCGGCCAAAAAAGGGCAGTTCTTAACATTATTGAGGGGGAATGGACAGCCATATTTTCGTGGACGATTGTAGCTATATATATTGTACGCACGTCCAGGAAATAAACCTTTTTAACCCTGCCGGTGAGCATACACCAGTGCGGCTCAAGTTACAGAAACGGAAATTATTTCAATAAATATATATATCAGGAAGCTTTTTTAACGTCTACATTACCCAGGCATTTATATAAATTCCTGCAATGGGGTTTTCGTGCAATCATCAACACCTACTGAAAATCTTCAAATATATATATATAATATATCATCCATTTTTTGGGTTCAATCAGAACAAATTTCAGAAAAATGAAAAAATTTCCTGTTCGGGTAATCTCATAATTTTTAAACCAGAAAATAATTTCCCGATAAAGAAATATTTTCCTTTTTTGTAACTTGACCCGAACTGTACACTAATGCCGGACACCATTCTTGTTCCGTTTAACCTTCTTTAGCATTTTCTGATACATCAGGTTCTAAACAAAATATGTCACTAGAGATGGATAAATGTTCCTTCTGGCACAGTCGCGCACGCATACGCAGTGACGTCACAGCAAGTCACGGTCAAACTCAACAAAAGTCCCTACCATTAGATTCATATCCCTATTATACCACAAATAAGTAAAAATATTTCTAGCACAATGCACGGTCAAACTCAACAAATTTCCCTAGTATAATGCACGGTCAAACACAACAAATTTACTAGCGCAAAATAAAAAAATCTAATACGCGTACGCAGTGACGTCACAGTAGGTCACAGTCAAGCACAACAAATCCCTGATAATCCCATACCATACGGTACCAAGCGGTGTTGATAACAGGCCTCTTCCTATAGGGAAAAACAAGAAGGTCGTGGGCCTCATGAAAGACGAACTAAGTAGGAAGGTCTTGACCGAGTTCATCACCCTGGGGCCAAGGCATACGCCTATAAGAGCCTTACACCGGAGGGTGGGGATCGCAAGGCCAAGGGTGTTAAGAGATGCGTCACTAAAAAATCCATCACTTTCGACGATTACCGGCAGTGTCTGGAAGAGGGCGTTGATATATACAAAACCCAAGTCTTAATCCAAAATCAGAACCATAAGGTCTATACCCAGGAGGTGAAAAAGCTGGCACTCAACAGGGCAGATGACAAACGGATCATACAACCCGATCAAATTTCAACGCTTGCCAGAGGCCATTCCCGCCTGGCATCCACGGGGGAATAAAATAGAGGTGTGTTTGTATATTGCTATACTTCTACCCTATGCCATGATTGCCTATGTACTTTTTCGTTATAAACGACTATTAATAAAGATGTCCGATATCGCACAAGTATTCGACAATGCCTCCGCAGAATATGAGAATATAGAGAAGCCTATAAAGGGTATCTCCTACCCAAAAAATGTACCGAGGGGTTTGTTGACAAAGCTCCGGAGGAAGCTATAGACAAAGTACACACCGAGTACCTTCAACGAGAATTGAACGAAAAGGATGAAAAGACTGCAAGGGCACTGTCTACCCATGTTATCAGCCTCTATGCTAGCATGATTGGAAATATAGTGGATATAGACAGTGTTGATGAATTGCGCAGGGATATTGAGGAAGACCCAATTATCAGGGATAGTATGACAGATCTCGGGATCCTTGTATACTGTACCATTGGAAGGTGTTTAGCCCCGCTGCTTGTAGCAGGACATACGGCTCGGCATATGGGTAAAAAGAAGGATGAGGTGGCGGAGGATAAGGAAGAGCCTAAGACGACGGTACTATAAGATAAATGAGTGAGGATCAGAAACAAGAAGAACAGAGAGTCATTACAAAACAAGTAAAGCATCCGGGGCGTGTGGCGCAGGGGCACAAGTTGGCGGCACTGATGAAGAAGAGGAAGGAAGAAATGAAACAACAAGAGGGTACCGTAGAGCCTGCAGTCAAAACCTCTTCTGGGGTCAGTTCCGTACAGTCAACGGATGTATATCTTTATGGTGTAGGTACGCTTGCCGTGTTGGCGATAGGCGTCGGGGTATGGTATAAATTTGGCAGGGGTGGCAAAAATGAATCCAACAAGCCAGCGACTAATCCAGAGCCCCAGCAGGGGAAACAGGACAAATAATAAAAGGTATTTCACGCCCATCTGCCAAAATGGACATGAATGACGTCCTCAAAATGACGGCGTACTTCGCGGCAGGTAGGTCTCCAAAAAATGGATCCCCGCAAGCATCGTGCCAAAGCCAAAATAGAGTGTCCCGTAAAAACTCGTGTTTGTCCTAAGGACAAAAACGAGTCAATATGGAGGAGGGTAAAAAATGCTCAAAATGCAAAAAGCGTCTTTCCCTTGATTATTTCAGGATCAAACCTTGTGGTCAGCTAAATCAGCAGTGCATAGGTTGCGTTAATATTAACAATACATCACGCAAACGTCGTACATGTAAACATATAGGGAATCAGTCTATATGTGAGTTAATGAATATTTGTAGGGCCCATATAGAGGCCCAGTTTTCCGAGGGCTACACCTGGGAGCTCTACGAATTTTTGCACATTCATCACAAGGTCCTGTTTCAATATGTTGAGACAGGTAAATACCCAACACTTGCAGATGTTTCCAAAGTATTACACAGGGTGAGTACGTACCTTCAAGTAAATGAATAAAATATGCATAAAATGTAAAAAACTGTTAACCCTGCACAGTTTCAAGTTTAGAGTGAATAGCCGAACAAAAAGCTGCGTAGATTGCCTCGATAAAGCTAAGGCTAGGCGACGTATCAAGGACCCCGTTATCGAACACAAGGTAGATCCTCTTGCTACTGACATGGAAATTAGGGAAATTCAGCAGGATGAAAATTATCTACTCCTGTATACCCTGAGAGCCAGGAAAAGGCACTGCTCGTCGAGAGGTACCGCAATGCATTACGATGCCTACATGGGAAATTAACATATACTCCACTACCACTTGAATATAAGGCCCAGAATACCAAGCTCTGCCCTGCCTGCCGGGGGTCTTTGGTGAACAATCACGGCGGTGTGTTGATATGTTTAAGCTGTGCCGGAGTATATTCAAAAATTAATGATCGGAAGTGGGGCAACTATTAGTAAATGTTAGACGTCGTGAAGGAATCACATACGGCAATATTTACAGGTCCAACGTCATGCGGGAAAATGCAGCGTGTCCTGGACCTCCTCGAGCAGGAGTATAAGAAGCACTTCAACAATATCATCATCCTATGCCCTACCCTGAAATGGAATACCACCTACTTGGAAAGGGCATCGCTCTGGAAGGACCCATATGTCTTTTTGATAGATCCTAAGGACCAGTTGTTTGAATGGATCCAAAAACTATCCTCATTACTGGCATGTAAAGAGACGTTGTTTGTGGTTGACGATATGATATCTGACGAGAGTCTCGATAAACGTCGACAATCCCTGCTTGAACTTGCTATTTCGGGAAGACATCGCAGGCACAGCTTGTGGCTATTAACCCAAGCGTATACGGCTTTGCCCAAGAACCTTCGACGTCAAAAGAAGCAACTCTTTCTCTGGTATCCCTCGGAAAGGAGTGACATGAGGATGATTGACGAGGAGATGAACATGATCCCCGATTGGACTGACATCAAGGCCGAGCTGAAAAAATCAAAGCACTCTTGCTTGTATATCAGATTGGAACATCCTAGGACTTGGGGGATTCTCGAGTGACCATACAAGAAAGCTACCCGAAGATATAACAAAAAAGATGTCTTTGGAAAAGCTTGTTATGGTGCTTGCCCCACACGTAGAAGTGATATACGACGATTGTGAGACCCCATGGTTCAAAAGAAGCCATGTTGGTAAATATTTTGGGATCCATACCCTGAGAACATACAAAAATATCAAGGGGCAAAACAGAAATGAACTTTCCCAATCATCCTCATCCCGATTAGGCATGCTAGGAAGAGGGAAAAATCCGCATGATTTATTTATTTCCGCTGAGGGTGTTATGGAAATCTTGGTTCGATGCAAAAGTTTAGATGCTATTAAAATTGCAGGGCGTTGTGGTATGGAAATTCAAAACATAAAACTTTTATCTAAGGAGGAAGGCACCCTTAACAACATCCGCACCGCTTTGGATGGTGAAGATATGGTGATGCAGCATCATGTTGACGGATATAAGATCGACTTGTACTTCCCAAGGTATAGATTAGCTATCGAATGTGATGAATTTGGACATGCCGATAGGGATATAGGTTATGAGGTAAAGAGACAAAAACATATCGAGCAATCCTTGGGATGCACCTTTATACGATACAACCCTGATGTCCCCAACTTCTCCATTTTTCACATCATTAACAAGATTTATCGCTATGTGTTTGCTGAAATTAACCTGGAAGACTATGCCGTAAGCGGGCACTAATTCTACTACCTACAAAAGGGTAGTAAAATTATCATTTATGACCACAGTAAAATGCTCTGGGTAAGAATTGGCATATAGAAAATGTCGTCGCAAGTTATGTTCAACGCAGGGGCCATCGAGACCCTATCCAACAGCCAGGATCAACCTATGTTTAAACGCGCCGATTTGGGACGTTTCCTTGGTATCGAAAAGGTTAAAAATATGACAATATCGTCATCATTCCTATCTACCAGGTCCGAAATAGTAGGGTCCAAGGGGGCATCTCAGCCGGGCGACCTTGGTAGGGCGAAAAATGGTCATGACGTCTTTGTCACGCTCGAGGGCGCCTTGGAAATTGTGCGTAGGTCAAAAAAGCCTAAGGCTGTAGGAGTCATCAAATGGTTATCCCGGGCAGGTGTCCAAAAATTGCAGGATGAACTCAAGGAGCAGCGTCAAGCCCTGGAGGACAGGGATGGGGCCCTGGCCTTTCTCAATGATGAAATTGAGGATAGGGATAGTCAGCTTATAGTGCTGGGGGATGAGATTGAGGAATCCTGGTAAGGATAATAGCATGGTTATTATCCAAAAGAACAACGGCGATTCCTTTCAATACCTGGCCATCTGTGGTCAACAGGGGTATGTAGCGCAAAAAATTAGAAATAAGCTTGTTGATTACCCCAAGGGTGAGATTGTGGTACTGGCAGAGACCCCGAATTCTATTGTCCATTACAACTGGCTTCGAGAACGTGGATGTATTGAAGTCAACCCGGAGAGGGTCAGACATTTTAGGCTCGGCGAACACTATACACATGAACGTCTCCTGGAGCTCGCCGAATGAGTGTCACAATTTTAATACCTTTGCGGTATTAAAATTATCATTTTTGATCCTTTCAGCTGTATGTTATAAGATACTGAAATATCAAAAAAAAAAAGATGGAAGCCTATCTACAAAGGAATCAATTTACAATCAACTACAATATTCAGGTACCTGTGCTACATTGCTGTATCAGGGCAGAGTCAGTGGCCGGATATTGCCCTACCTGCCTAGAAAATTTTAGGTATCGAGGTGGAGTATACTACGAAGGTTTTGAATACCCCACGGAAGATGATCTTTTACACAGGGTAGCATCAGGCAAAAAAGCATGGGCAACATTTGCAAGAAACGAGATCGATGATGATCTCGAGGATGATATTGAACGCCTGGGACTCCATATTGTTGCGGCTAAAGAGAACAACTATGGGGCACTCTGCTACCAGGTCATTAAGGATAAGGATTTGAAGCTATCAGATTTGGCTGATATAGAAACAATAAGCAAAATACTCGAATTTCCGATACCAGATAGACGCCTGGTTGATATTGATCTGGAGAATGAGCCTAATGTCATTAAAGGTATCGTCTATGGGTACCCGTTCTACACCCAACATCCCAAGGACTATGTGAGAGATCCGAATGAAGATGATGACGAGGATGAGAATGAGGATGACGAAATAGATTTGGATGACCTAGAGGAACTCGTGAAAGCATATTACCATTCTTTGATAACCTCCGGGGGTACCTGAACATCCTCTGGAATAAGCATCCATTCCTCCGACACGAAGCTACGATCAGGACCATCCTTCAAATAGTACAAAATACGGCTACCCGCTACGATGCGATCCAGCCTGTAAGTATGTTTGTTCCAAACGGCGTCGGTTGCGCGCCTTTTCGAATCACCATGCTCCTCCCCTGGCTGTAGCAGATAGAGATAAAGACCATCCTCGGGTAAGGGTTTTTTCTTCGGGGTATTCTTGACTTTTTGCAAGCGGGACATCATCCATCTTAATAGCCTTGTTGGGTTTTAGGCCGATCATGGCAGTCTTTGTATTGTTGAGATTTTTTACGATAGTGTACAGGTGTTTCACCCATATGCTACTAGGCTCCCCGGATACCAACTCCTGTGCATCCTGGGGTTTGAACAGCCTTTCAGCGAGTACCTTGTTGTAGCTTTCTACAAAGACTGTAAACGTATGATGATATTTAGTGGTGGCCCGCTTAATCTCGGCTCCTTTACTCTCCAGTAGCTTCGTTACATCAGATTTGAATTCAGAGCCATTATCACATTGGAAGGATTTGGGGTATTGAAGGGGCCCTGCCTTATAAATGTCCCTTAGCATATCCGCGACCTCGCTAGCCTTTTTGGTACGTAGGGGCCTGGCTACCTTGTACCTTGAGGCCACGTCAATACCTGTCAGAATGTATTTGTACGTATTACCATATAGTTTGTCATGTGGCATATACAGTAGATCGAATTGATGCATCTCATTGGGTGCTGTAATGGTGAAATGGGGGTAATCAATACGCTTCGGGCCTTTGATGTGCCGGAGCCACAACAGTTGACGAGAAAGCCAGTGGATAACCTTCTTTTTTGATAGACCGCTCTCCTTCGCGAGCAGTCTGATAGCTTTCCGGCCGGTCCAGAGATGTTCCGGGGTATAGTAAATTTGGCTAGGCTTTTCGGCCCCTTCTTCCGTAACAATGTGTGATGCTTTTGACATGTTTATTATATATGTCAAAAACGTTCCTACAGATATTTATATGCTATGAAGCCTAGTAGGGACAATGAGCCAAGGACAAACGTTAACTCACCATCCAACGGCTGCTGTCCTTGTATCTTTGATGACATCGCTGTGCTGTGCGAAATGTAGGACAAATTGTAGCCTGTCGTGCAGCCCTGCCTGGTAAAATGGTAGGTCTCTGGTGAGTTCAAAGAGTTTTCTCAATGGAATGCAGAAGGTGTTGCCATACGCCGCAGCGATTGCTTTCTCCTCATCTGTCCCAACGTACTCAGTAGCCTTGACCTGCAGGGCTCTAATAGTACCATCGTTGTGGTTGATGCCTTCCAAAATGAGGTTATTTTCCCTGTCAAATTTAGGCAGCCAAATGTCCCGGTACAGGGCCATAATATTGAAATCAGATATATTTTGTACCTCATTGCCATCCAAAGTAACTCGCATATTTCTAACCAGGCTTTTGCCTATGTTGCTGACCAGGGTACGCTTCGTATTTGTTCCCGTCAACGTCAGGTCAAATAAGAGCCTGAGACTACCGGGGAAAATGACATCGTTCTGAGACATGTTGGGTATATCAATATATAGGTCTTCATTTTGATTGATTGTAGAGGGTATATGGCTTATCTGAACTCGCTGCTTTCGTCCTTTGATACCGAAGAGTTGTTTAGTCTCTGCATAGGGGTCTAGAGTTGTTCCAAATCCACTCATGTTTATTATATAGGGAATGAATCTTGTAATAAATGCCAACCAATCCATTATTTGATCATGATCTTCCGGATGAGGTCGGTAAACCTGATGATGATACTACGTCAAAACTCCCATCAACGCCGGGGCCTTCAACCCAAGGAGAATAACAGGGCGTCCCGGGGGCTAGCCTTTCAGAGCAGAGGCAAGAATTGTTAGAGGATAAGGTCAATGACCTCTACGAACGTTTTGAGGAGAGGCTGGGGAAGCCTATTGCGATACCCTACGACGAGTTTAGGAGAGAGGGGAAACGTCTTTTTTTCAACGAGATAGACCTTACAGCATTAATTACAAAGGATAAGGGTGGGTTGCGGGCTGCCGGGGAGATGGTCAAGAGATTGAAGGCAGAGCTCGTGCGAGCCCTGGGTTTTCCCGACTATGTTACTACACCCAACAGGGGCAAGGCAGCGGCCCAGGCACTTGGGCAAACGGTTGACGACATTGTGAGGAAGGATGCCGATAACATTTCGATGGAATCGATAGAATCAATCGAGGAATTTGTGGATACCACGGAGGATTTTATAGAAGAGACGACTTCATTTGGTGGTACTGATGACGTTATCACTGAACGTGAAAGAAGGGGGCTTAACCTCGAACTTCAAACTATAAGGGGTAACCTTAAAAGCCTGGCAAGTAAGATTATTTCGTTTGATAGGGAGATTAACAATGCAAAGGATAAGTTGAAAAAACTCGAGAGGAAGAAGGCCGGGGCAACCGAGGGGCAAAAGGCTAAACTTGAGAGGGATATTGAAAATCTTAATGATAAGATAAAGGACCTAGCCGGTAAAAAGGAAGCCACGCAGGGTGCACATGGGTTACTTTCAAAGGAAATTTACAGCCAGCTGGGGACCATTAGGGAAACGTTGATGAAAATTGCTGGAGATGACAAGTCTCTGCTGGAGAAGCTAAAAATACTCTTCAAAGAGCAAGGGATCACTATAGCCAGTATATTCTCCGCTATTGGTCTATTAATAAGCACCATCGTACTTGCGGCCACGGGAGGGGGCGCCGCGGCGGGTGCTGCAGGAGGAAGTGCCGCAGGGAAGGGGTTTGTGGAGAAGCAGCTTGAAGGGCTCGGAAAGTTTCTGAAGTACCTAGCAGGCAAGGCAGGTGTTGCACTGCCGGGGATTATGGGTACCATAGTCTCGTTCTTTTTGAGAGTGGCGGCAACCGTTGTCGAATACGCAGCCAGGCATCTGTACGTGGCCATCGCGGCCGCTGCCGGGTTTGCCGTGTTCTATGTTAGGGGTGCCTAATTATTCTTTAACCATATATAGGCAATGATGATCCCCACCCCTGTCGTGATTAATGCGGCCTTGGTATCCTCGTGTTGGTTTTGTGGGGGTTGTTCGGGAGGATCTATAGGAGGCGTAGCATGTTTGGGAGGTAGTTTGATATCTGCCACATGTCTGATGGTATGCTCGGCATGCCTAAGGGGTGTGGCATGTATAGGTGTTTTGGTAATATGCTTGGGGGGTGTAGTATGTATGGGTGTATGCTTGAGGGGTGTGGCAGCCGCATGCCTGACAATAGGCTTGTTGTTCACATCAACCTGGGTACCAATATTGACATTGGCGGGTGCTATTAAAATGTTGTTATTATACCCTACAATCCTGCCTATGCGCAGGTTCATATCAGAGGGCAACATGTACACGCTGGGCATAACGGCAAAATTCACCGGTGTTCTGGCATATTGAAGTACCTTCTGGAACTCTGTAATATCATGTCCCACATTCTCTTGGCGTTGCACCATTGCCTTGAATTTTTGCATTAAAATCTGCCTTGCTGTGTAGTTGTCTGCACCCGAGCCTAGTAGTGATGCTTTGGCACCTGCCTGCGATCCAAGTAACAAGACCACGTAAACCCTTATGCTTTCACTTAGCTTGGTCAGGCCCTCCGATGTCAGGCCCTGACATGTAGGGATGATTAATTTGGCCCAATCCCCATCGACCTGGGGCCACCATCTACCATTGGTGAGCGAGGCACCTACTGCTTTGAATTTGTACAGGCTGCCGGCATCTGCGCCATATTCTCTACATACTTGCGCATACCTGGAGGTTGAATAAGGGTTCTTATAGCGTGAAAAACCATCATCATATGGCATGGGTACTTTCATCCTTGCTAGAATGCGATGCATGTGGTAGTACACCTGGAATTTAAAGATGGCGTTGACAAGGGGCACCGAACCCTTTAGGTGCTTAGTAGATATGCCTAATGCAGTACTCGCACAGTGGGTGGCAAAATTAACCTGCACGTTCCAGTAGTCCAACGCTTGTCCCTTCCATCCCACTCTAACAGGGTCATTCAGCAGATTACTCGGGATCTTGATGGAGTATTTGGTAAACTGGGGGAATGACACAGAGATATGCGAGTCTGTAGACACGTACAGGTCTTGATGCTCAAGGCTGGTTACGACAAGTGGCCATTCTCCCCTGTTGGACTTGTACTTTGCCTTGGGGTTGTATGAATATATGTTCATCTTTTGTTTTAAAACAAAAGATGAAACAACTCTACATTACAGATATATACAAGCCCACGATATTCGAAGACTATCTCGGACAGGATAGTAGGATAGCTCTGAAATCCATTAGCATACGGGGTGAGTGGCTCAACATCTATAACAACAATGACTTCACCATTCGAAAGATAGGGCACGATCAAAGAGAGACTAGAATACGTATCATGGCTGGTTTGTACCGTATCGAAGATATAGTATCAATTGTCAACGCCCAATCAGAAGATAAGATTAAGTTATTTATACTTAAAAGTGGTTTATGCACCATGAGGGTCAGTGATGGGTACACCGTTGTATTTAACCGGCAATTGCATGAACTCCTTGGATTTGCATACGATCCCTCGAAAAAGTACTACATGAAGGGTGACTATACTGCAACTTATAAGACTGACGTCTATATTCGACTACGCCTCGTTTGCCCTCAGTTGGATGAAGACGACTGTCTACTAGATGGTAAAAAGTCTAAAATTCTAGCCCTTCTACCTATTAAAGAGTTAAATGCTTGGGGAGACATGTTGACTTGGAGTTTTGACACTCCGATATACCTTCCCTTGAAGGGGTCCACAGATCGCTTGGAGTTTATGCTAACAGATGAATTCCATCATGACAAAAATGTAGCCTTCACCGGGCTAACGATGCAATTGCTGGTAGAATAAATGACTGACATAACGAAGCTGTACCCAAATCTACTAAGTGCACCTGCACATAGCGCTGATATGCTTGAGGAAGGTCAAAAATATAGACTGGATGAGATCACTGAGATCGAGAAGTATCTGCGATCTGAAATTAGGGAGAGGGATAAGCTTGCAAAAAAGTTCAAGATGCATGGAACCAGGGTGCGCTACTGTGACTATGGATTATTAGGGGTTTCGGTTATCACCTCGGGGATCGGTATTGGTACCCTGCTATCTGGAATTGGTGTGCCGCTGGCCGTGGCGATGTGCGGCCTATCTCTGGCTGTTGGGATGGGGCAGGCTGGCCTTAAGACTGCCGGAAAAAGATTGGATGTTAAGTCGAAAAAACATCAGAGTATAAGGTTGATCGCCGAAGCAAAGCTGAACTCAATCGTTGACATGATATCAAAGGCCATTGAAAACGGGGAAATCGATAAATACGAGTTTAGTCATATACTACAGGAGAAACAGAAGTACATGGTATTGAAAGAACAGATGCGACAGCGTTTTAACCGTATTGTGAACGCTCTCAATGAACGGGAACGTGCCCAGCTAGTTGCGAAGGGCAGGGAAGAGGGCAGGAGCGACGTTTTAAAAAAACTTCAGTCTGTACAGTATGCCAGCGGTATCTAGAGTCCCCACCTGAGTATAAGCCTTAATTTTATATAATATTTTATAGGTCCCATAGGCCTATAAAATATATGGTTTTTTAATCCTCATTCAGCAATGATTCTTTTTTGAAGTCCTTGTACCGACTTTCCACGACATGTACCTGTGGGTAGTGGTTTTTACCCTGCACGTACACCGATGAAATGCCCATGATTGCACTGGCTTGGCATGGCTCATCATAGGGTACTGGCATACCATGGAATTTAGTCGTGATCGCGTCTTTGTAATATTTGAGTTTGGCATTGATATAACGGTCACTCCATTTGGGGACCAGACCTTAGGTGTCTTTACCCTGAGTGCCACTAAGAGGTCTATTGTATGGTACCCTACTATATACCGCTGATCCTTGCCCCCGTTGGATGGTACTAGATCTGACACTGTCAAGCATTCCACGTTGATATCATTTATATCTGTAAAGGTAGCCGCATAGTTGTAGAAAATTTTAGAGCTTACAATTTCATTCTCAAATTTTAACATGCTTGCTTTATTGTAATTCAAACGATGTCAGAGAATTGCATTGTCATCGTACATACGCAGCCTACCCCCGTTATATGTGATATACTCCTGATATCAGTACCAGCATAAAATTTTACCATTTACCTCAAACCTTCGCCCGCACCCACACCTATCATATTTTTCCAGCATACGTTCACAGTTATTACATTGTTCCATTTATCTTATTATTCCAGGTCATCAAGACGTTCCCTCAAAAGCCTCGAATGTCTCATCCATTCATTCACCCTACACTCTGATTTTTCTAATGCCAGTGCCAATGCTACTAGTGGCAGGGAGATACCAACGCCAACCAGTATGGCTACCGCACTTCCAAATATATTAAATTTTGCTTGACAGTTAAAGCACATTTATTATCTTACAGCAAAAGCTGTAAGATAACCTTGACCTCAAGCCGGACCCCATAATTCCCCTTAAAACCCCTTTTCATCCTCTGAAAAACACCAATCGATGACCCTATCTGGATGCCAGGCTAATGGAGCCAGCTCCTTCTTAATTCTAGCCCTTTCGGATTTCCTCTGGTGATAGGCAGAGAGTAGCTCAGGCTCATCTTCGGAAACCATGAGGCACATGTCCTGGGTGACAAGACAGTCCGGCACATCCTCGAATGCCGGGGGATACCTTTCAACAGCCTTGTCGCACATTTCTTGCGTTTTGAACTGGTCGGGGACATACTTGAGCACCCAGGGATCATCCTCAACAGCCTTGCTACACATGCCTTGCGTCATGGACCTGTCCGGGACATATTCCAGCATGCGGGGATACTTTTCAACAGCCTCGCTGTACATGTACCATATGATGAATTGATCAGGCACCCGCCCGAGCATAAGGGGATCCATTGCAACTACCTTGTAGCACATGTCCTGCGTCTTTATATGATCCGGTACATACTTGAACAGATGTGGTTTCTTCCAAACGGCCCTATTGCACATGGCATGTGTCTTAAATTCATCCAGTACATATCTGAGCATGCAAGGGTTTCTTTCAACGGCTTCATTGCACATGTATTGGCTTAAAAACGGTCCGCTATACGTACAAGCAGGCGGGGATTTTTAAGAACTGAATTATTGAACTGATGATGGTATTCCATATCCAGGCGTATAATATTTATCAATTCATTCCTATTTAAATATTTATAATTTTTAAGGCCCCTCTTATTCGCGGCCTGCTTCATCTCTTTTAATTTCATTCGTCCTATTTCTTTGTTCATCTTTGTACAATGCTAAAGGACAGAGACTTGTAATATTGCTCCACCTAGCGTGTCTTTATTGCGCATGCGTTGATTTTTTGATGATTCCCCCCTGTGCTAGAATTTTAACTCATTTGCTGTATGATAGGGACTTTACCCTACTCAACACCGCATGGTACCGTATGGTATTGGATTATCAGGGATTTGTTGTGCTTGACTGTGACCTACTGTGACGTCACTGCGTACGCGTATTAGATTTTTTTATTTTGCGCTAGTAAATTTGTTGTGTTTGACCGTGCATTGTACTAGGGAAATTTGTTGAGTTTGACCGTGCATTGTGCTAGAAATATTTTTGCGGAGCGGAGTGAAGAGGAGCGCCAGCGAGCCGAGCGCAGCGAAGCTATTTTCCTCGTTCCCATAAATATATTAGAGCGTGACGTATTTCCGTGATTTTCTCCCAATACATCAAATTTTCAAAACGTAGGCGTATATACCCACTTACCCAACTTTTTTTTCTGGTCATTTCTTTAAATTGTTCCGTGAAAATTTGGTTGGTCGAGACATACGCCGTTTCTAGTGGAGATCAAGTCGGCATACAGCTTTAGCCATGTGATTCATTGGTCACTCATACTAATATCACGTGATATTTCCTCAGATTCATAGCGCTTGAAATGAAAATTGCGTTGATGGCCATATTGGCTTGTTGGTCGTAATGGACGGAAGGGCATTTTCAAGAAAACGAAGAAAGGGTATGTTTAGCTAGCTAATAAATCACTAATTTTTTACTTGTAATGAACCCCTTCTTACCCTTAGTCCTACCTAAAGCTAGCTAGCGTAAAACTGCCGACTTAGCTGGAATAATAACAGAACTTAGATAGCATAGCTAGCTACTTGTTGTTTGCTCTTTTTTATGCTTTTTTGTGCTTTTTGTGCTCGCATAAAAAAAGAGCAAACAGTGTCATATAGCTAGCATAAAAATCTACAAAGCTAGCATGAAATTAGCTACTGTAGCTAGCATAAAATCAACTACATACCTAGCATAAAAAAATTTATTTTAGACAATTTTTTTTGCTACAGTAGCTAGCTATGCACTACACACAGTGAGTGAGATAATTCTACTCTAGGAATATCCCAGCACATAGTTCGTTCTAGCTACTATCGTCCACAAAATTTGTTGTCTCTAGCAATTTTATACCAAAAAACAAGAACCAAAAAGTTTAGCAATGGCAGCAAAAAGAACATATCTAGCTAGATATTTTGCAGATAGTACGTTCTGTTTTTACTCATGATTAATGTTTATATAAAGGTATGTCACAAGTAATCGTTTACGTTGCTCAGCCACAAAGGGCAGTTTTTACCATTGAGGGGGATTGGAGAGCCATCTTTTTGTGGACGATTGTAGCTAGCTATATTGTACGCAAGTCAGGAAATAAACTTTTTAACCCCTGCCGGTGAGCATACACCAGTGCGGCTCAAGTTACAGAAACGGAAATTATTTCAATATATATATATATATCAGGAAACTTTTTTAACATCTACATTACCGAGGCATTTATATAAATTCTGACAAGCGGTTCTCATGCATCATCAACACCTACTGAAAATCTTAAAATAAATATATATATATATATATTCTTCTTCTTTCTCTTCGTTTATTAAAAGAGTGCTCAATAAAAAGAGCGATTTATACACACAGGAAAGAAACAAAGACAATTTTTACGTTCAATACTATAGTTTCATGCTTTCGCAATCCTCAGTTGAATAAATTGACATTTAAACCGTAAAAGCAATATAAAGTTATCAAAGGACAATATAATGGTATCTATAAAAAGTGACGTCGATCCTTCTAGTCTTTAGTATCATTTTGGAAGAGTTTGTACTTATTGATGTGCCTGCATTTGGATATTAATTCTGATCGCGTGTTTAATAAGTTGTTATTATCGTACATTGCGATTTCTAGTTTCTCGGCTAAACACAAATTGCATTTAATCGCTTTGGAGTTAGGGACAAGTTCATTACATTGTCTGATTATTTTCCATGTGATTAATGGTGTGTAATTTTTATCTTTTATACGCCATACTTCTTTTGAAAGTTCCGTGTCTTTTTTGTATTTAGCTGTGTTAAATTGTTCGACGTGACGATGGGTGCTTATGACGGTGCCGAAGTTTGCGAAGTCGTTGGATTGTTCATGTTAAACAAGATAAACGCAATTTACCCTAACAATGTCGGATTATACCGTGATGATGGTCTTGCCGCATTTAAAGACACCAGCGGACCCGCGATGGAACGCATCAAAAAGAAAATACAAGCATTATTCCAAGAATGCGGTTTAAAAATTGTTATTGAATGCAATAAGAAAATTGTGAACTTCTTAGACATCACGCTAAATCTCGACAATGGAACCTTTAAACCATACAGCAAACCTGCAAACATCATTCAGTACATCCATACTCAATCCAACCACCCACCTAATGTCATCAAACAAATCCCAATCACTATTGAGCAGCGTTTATCCGAACATTCTTCAAATGAACAAATATTTAACGAAGTCGCCCCAATTTATGAGAAGGCGTTAAAGGAATCCGGGCACGATGTTAAACTGCAATACCAAGAACGAAAGAAAGCTGTTTCAAAACTCGCAGAAAATAAGAAAAGAAAAAGAAATATAATATGGTTTAATCCTCCTTATAACGTAAACGTATCTACGAAAATCGGAAAGTTGTTCTTGCTTCTTATAGACAAACATTTCCCGAAACAAAACAAGCTCCACAAAATATTTAACCGCAACAACGTAAAAGTCTCTTACAGCTGCACAAAAAACATGAAAGCCTATATAAATATCCACAACAACAAAATCATCAATAACAACGATACAGTAATGGATAGAAATTGTAATTGTATTAAAAAGGAACAATGCCCAGTTGAAAATAAATGTTTAACAAAAAACATTATTTATAAAGCAACCACAAATTCAAACATCCCCAACTATGAGCGCAAGGTTTACATTGGTCTAGCAGCAACAACGTTTAAACAAAGATATGCCAACCACAAAAAATCCTTTAACACAGCTAAATACAAAAAAGACACGGAACTTTCAAAAGAAGTATGGCGTATAAAAGATAAAAATTACACACCATTAATCACATGGAAAATAATCAGACAATGTAATGAACTTGTCCCTAACTCCAAAGCGATTAAATGCAATTTGTGTTTAGCCGAGAAACTAGAAATCGCAATGTACGATAATAACAACTTATTAAACACGCGATCAGAATTAATATCCAAATGCAGGCACATCAATAAGTACAAACTCTTCCAAAATGATACTAAAGACTAGAAGGATCGACGTCACTTTTTATAGATACCATTATATTGTCCTTTGATAACTTTATATTGCTTTTACGGTTTAAATGTCAATTTATTCAACTGAGGATTGCGAAAGCATGAAACTATAGTATCGAACGTAAAAATTGTCTTTGTTTCTTTCCTGTGTGTATATATATATATATATATATATATATATATATATATATATATATATATATATATATATATCATTCAATTTTTGGGTTCAATCAGAACAAATTTTAGAAAACTGAAAAAAATTCCTGATCGTGAAATCTCATAATTTCTAAACCAGGAAATAATTTCTTGATAAAGAAATATTTTCTGTTTTTGTAACTTGACCCGAACTGTACACTGATGTCGGCCACCTTTCTTGTACCGTTTAACCTTTTTTAGCATTTTCTGATACATCAGGTTCTAAACAAAATATGTCACTGGTCCATGTAATATTGCGTCCGGAACACACTCCGGTACTGCTAATGCAGAAACCCCAGGAAATGTTTCATCAAGGCGAAGATGAAACCGTTTGATCGATTACCATGGAGCACGTGGGAACTTTATTTTTTATACGATTCATTATACGATTTAACCGAAAGGGGCATCTAAAATTTTTCGCTTGCGAACCTAGGGGACTCAGTCCCACGCTCCACAACACTTTCTATATTGATTGCGGAGATAAGCGGAGTTCGCGCCAGCGCACGGAGCGTAGCGGAGCCCATTTCCTCATTAAATAAGCCAAATAAAAGGGACGGAGGAGAGTGTATAGGATTTTCGCCAGCCCACTATACATCAAAATCATTGATTTTTCGTGCCACTTTTTTTTTGGACTGGGTTGCCCAGTACTTTAATCCGGTCATTCTCCTATATAATTGCTAAATTAAGCGAGACAAGCTTTTTTTTATTAACACAGCAAGGGAGTGCTTTTGTTTATTTAAAGATGGCCTAGCGTAAATTGTACCGTATCCAGTTAAGAGTAAGTCAGCCTACACTTTTTAGCCAGGTGATACATAAATCACTTTTACTAATATCACATGACCTTTCCTCGGACATATAACGCCTCAAACTCAAACTTTCGTTAATCTAAGCCATATCGCAACTGACGGAAGGGCTTGTTATGATAAAAAAAACGAAGAAAGAAAGGGTATGTTAATCTAGCTTGTTATATCACTATTTTTTTACATGTAATGAACCCCTTTCTAGCCTGACTCACACCTAAACCTAGCTAGCATATATATCACTATTTTAAGCTAGCTAGCTTAAAATCAGCATAAAATCAGCTACATAGCTAGCATAGAATCAATATAGAAAGTGTTGCGGAGAGGTTGCCAAGGCAAAGGCATTAAGCACGGCAAGGAAAGGGCACGGCAAAGGCAGGCAAGGAAACAGGAAGAGGAATCAGCAAGGCAGGGGTAGGCAAGGCATGGGAGGTAAAGGCAAGGGCATAGTAGGCAGGCACCAGAAAAGGCATAGGAAGTATAGGCAAAGGAACGGTCAGCGCTGGCAAGGCCAGGGAACGGCAGGGGCAGGCACCTTAATAGAAAATCTCCCCCCTACAACTCAAAGATTATGTATACTCAATATGTCTAAGATATGTATCATATTAGGCCAGGAGTATAGAACTTATTGAGGTGCAAATATTTCAAATTCAATAGCTCATAAAAAAGGTCTCAAATTTATATCAGGTCAATATACAGTGAATCATGTTAGCAGAATTATGTGCCAATACAAGTATTTAAACAATCGGTCATAACGCCGAAAAAACTATCATTTTTTGATAAATCTGAGATAAAAATTAACTTGCTTCCTATGACAACAACATTAAAAAGTCAAGAATTAGAAATAATCAGAAAAGTCCACGAGAAAGGCAAAACATTTTAGTAAAAAACGCCTTTTTTGGTTTCTTGTGCCTACCAGGTTTATCAACACAAAACGTTTTACCATAAAGTGATATAGATCTATTACAAAGACAAAGCATTTTTGGGCTCTATAAATGAAAGTGATGAATGTACGCAATTTCCCCCTCTACGACTCAAAGATTACCTATTATACTCAATATAGCTAATATCATATACTTATGAATACCTGCTTGTTGTAGATGCAAGATAATTATATTTTTTCTAGCCCTGTCCAGGATTTGAACCTGGATCTCTCATTTGCATGAGTGTCATAGCCATTAGACCAACAGGGCATGAATATATATATATGAAAAACTTTACATGTGTATCTTATATATGCTCACATAGCCTTTTTACTAACTAGACAGGGGGACCTGGCGTTGAAATGTCTGGTTTAGTCACAAGTAACTGTAACACCCGTCGTTAAACGTCTGGTGTAGAGCGATTTATACGTTTTGTAAACTGTGCCACACATTCATGTTGAGCGCTTTAGTACAAGTATGCAGTACATCATAAATTATGTGAAGCACACACAACAGTAAGATGTTTCAGGTGTAATATATTTTTCAAATAATAACTTTTCTTCAAAAATACAGTTTATATGTTGTGCCCATCTTAGCAAATTTCTCAAAATGTTTCACGCAAAACTTAAAAAGTGAATTTCAATCCAGGGTGAGCGCTTAGTATAGGTAAACAATGTTGCACATCCATATAGGTTTGATACCATTTCAAACATAAAATTAGCGCAACTTCTGTTAAATAGAAACACAGGTAACAGCTTGTTGTTAACACTGGGCTGAGTGATTTGTACAGGTATACTGTTTCGCACATACGTTTCGGCATAATACCCATTTCCAAAAAACTGTCCTAACTTCGGTTCAAACAGACAGTTAACAACCTGTTGTTATCCTACCCACCTAAAACAATTTTACTTTGTGGAAAATTTTGTAACATTTAAAAATACAGTTTATAACCTGTTTTTACCCTCTCAAAGCAAAAAAAAAACTATATACAATATTTTATGGGAAAAGTTTCTGTGAAAGATCAAAAATTAATCGTGACATCTGATAGGCATAACACATTTTCCAAAAAACCTTTATTGCAACTTCGGTTTAAAAAAACACAGCGGAAACAGCCCGTTGTTACCCTGTCCAGCTAAAAATCAAACAGCAGTATATGTTTATTTTGCAAACAAGTTTTCATGACAGCAGGATAAAAAGCTCTTATTCCAAACTGAACAAAAACGTCGTTAGAGCCGCATTGGTGTAAAGATCAGGTCAAGTTACAGAAACAGAAATTATTGGGACATTATTTGTATACATGTCGTGAAATTAAGTAAGTAATAATGAATACATTTGGAGATTTTCAATACATGTTGACGATTGAACGAGAACCGCTATTCAGAATTTAAAAAGCCTCAGTAATAACAAATGTCGATGTTGTAAAATTTCCCGATATATATATATATTGAAATAATTTTTGCATCTGTAACTTGAGCCGCACTGATGTATGCTCAGCGGCAGGGTTAAGAAAGTTTATTTCCTGACGTGTGTACAATATATATAGCTAGCTACAATCGTCCACGAAAATATGGCTCTCTATTCCCCCTGAATGTTAAGAACTGCCCTTTTGTGGCTATGCAACGTAAACAATTACACGCGACGTACCTGTATATAAACATTGATCACGAGTGAGAACAGAACGTACTATCTGCAAAATATCTAGGTGGCTATGTTCTTTTGCTGACTTTGCTAAACTTTTTGGTTCTTGGTTTTTGGTATAAAATTGCCAGAGACAACACATTTTGTGGACGATTGTAGCTAGAACTAAGCTATATGATCGGACATTCCTACAGAGTAGAATTATCTCACTCACTGTGTAGTATATATGTATAATAGCTAGCTAGAGGGTAGGTAGAAAATCTGTCCCAAAGAATTTTTCTATGCTAGCTATGTTGCTGATTTTATGCCAGCAAAAATAGCAATTTATTGCTAGCTACATGGGTAGTTTTATCCCAGCTAAGTAGTTAATTTTATGCTAGCCTTGTAGCTAGTTTGATGCTAGCTATACTGCATTGTTTGTTTTTATGCTAGCTAACTCTAACAGTAGCTAGAGCTAGCTATATGCTATCTAAGTTCTATTATTATTCTATCTAAATCTGCAGTTTTAAGCTAGCTAGCTTTAGGTGTGAGTGAGAATAAGAATGGGTTCATTACATGTAAAAAATAGTGATATACTAGCTAGCTAAACATACCTTTTCTTCGTTTTCTTGGAAATGACCTTCCAGAAGTTTCGATATGGCTTAGATTAACGAAAGTTTGAGTTTGAGGCGGTATGTATCCGAGAAAAGGTCATGTGATATTAGTAAAAGTGATTTATGTATCACGTGGCTAAAAAGTGTAGGCTGACTAACTCTTAACTGGAAACGGTACAAATTACGCTAGGCCATCTTTAAATAAACAAAAGCACTCCCTCGGTGTGTCAATAAAAACACACCTTGTCTCGCTTAAATTAGCAATTATATAGGAGAATGACCGGATTAAAGTACTGGGCAACCCAGTCCAAAAAAAAAGTGGCACGAAAATTCAATGATTTTGATGTACAGTGGGGGCGGAAATCCTATACACTCTCCTCCGTCCCTTATATTTGGCTTATTTAATGAGGAAATGGGTTCCGCTACGCTCCGTGCGCTGGCGCGCACTCCGCTTCTCTCCGCAACCAGTATAGAAAGTGTTGCGGAGAGGTTGCCAAGGCAAAGGCATTAAGCACGGCAAAGGCACGGCAAAGGCACGGCAAGGAAAGAGGAAGAGGAATCAGCAAGGCAGGGGTAGGCAAGGCATGGGAGGCACAGGCAAGGGCATAGTAGGCAGGCACCAGAAAAGGCATGGGAAGGGTAGGCAAAGGCATTAAGCACGGCAAGAAAAGGGCACGGCAATGCACGGCAAAGCAGGCAAGGAAACAGGAAGAGGAATCAGCAAGGCAGGGGTAGGCAAGGCATGGGACGCACAGGCAAGGCCATAGAAGGCAGGCAACAGAAAAGGCATAGGAAGGGTAGGCAATGGCAAGGGGACGGCAAGGCAGGGGCAGGCACGTTAATGGAAACTCTCTCCCCCTACAACTCAAAGATATACTCAATGTAAAGTATTACATTTATATAAGGTCAATATACAGTGAATCATCTTAGCAGAATTATGTGCCAATATAATACAACCTGGTTGTTGTAGGTGCAAGATAATTGTTTTTCATGCCCTGTCCAGGATTCGAACCTGGATCTCTCGTTTGCAAGAGTGTCATAGCCATTAGACCAACAGGGCGTAATAATGATGTAATTTTGTTAATTACACATACTGAAATGTTTACGCTTATGTCTAATTAACTAAGCTTTTAAAAAAAATTGGTCATTATTCATTATCCAGGTTCACCTTTCGTTTTAAAGGATCGTGTATTTCAGGCTTAATCCCAAAACTTGAGGTGAAACTAAGTATGTTTATAGAAAATTTTCCCAATGTAAAGGAACGACTATTATCAGAACAAACTACCTTATTCCATGAAATTAACGAGTCAAGAAACTAACCCGAATTAAATTAACAATAAAATTACGGCAACAGTCGAATCCACGGTAGTGAAGCGGTCTCCTCTATTACAATGCGGTTTGGAAATCAAAATAAAAGTTTTTGTTGTTTGGAAAGACAATGTTAAACATTTTTAAATTTTGGAAGAAGAAGTGGTTTTATCACTTGGATCAGAGTATGAAGATGATACAAAAGCTATTTAAAAAAGATCTCTGAAAAAAAAGAACACTGTTGAGCTATCGTCCAAGGAGGAGATAATAACAGAAAATTTGTATTTTTATGTTTTTTAGGATTTTATATATTGTAAAAAAGTCACTAATTAACAGTATTTTAATTAACGAGTCATGAAATTAACAGTCCTTAAATTAACACTGCATTTAATTAACGGTCATTAATTAACGCGAATTTTGAAAAACCGCGTTAATTTCATGACTCGGTAATTTCATGGAATAAGGTAGACCAAGAGAGTATAATTACGCACATTTTATGCAGAATCTTGGAACAAAACTGAAGCAACAAAAATAGTTTATAAATACAATACCAACGGAACCCTCTGTTCAATATTTTATTCGGTTAGCTAGCATATCTAGTTAATTAGCTAGCTACTAGCTATTGATAGGGTTTAATGACAAAACGCACCAGTCTACCAGAATTTTATGTTAGCTAAATAACTCGTTTTATAATAGCTTAGTAAAGAATTTTATAACCTAAAGTTAGGCTTGCTAACTGACTATATAACTATATACTACTTTAAGGGAAGAAATTTTCGCGGTAGAAATTTTCGCGAGGCCAAAAAATCGCGAAATTTTTGGAATTTATTTTCGCGAATAGCCTCTCCTAAGATTTTTCGCGGGAATATATTTTCGCGAATGAACACTTTCGAAATTTTTCGCGAGAAAAAATTTTCGCGAATGGCCTATTTTTAAAATATTTCGCGAGAATAAACTTTCGCGAACGAAGACATTTTTGATTTTTTTATACGTACCTAATTTATAAAAAACGTGTTTTTTATACAAAAAGCAGTTATATAAATGACAGCTGATTTGAGAATGTAAGTTTTTCTTTCGTTTGCACTTTTTCAAAACACAAAATAAACTATATATAAACAAGTTTTACAGGGTAAAGCTTTTCGTATTAACGAGTAACATTTTTCTCAAACTTTTCCCCAATAAGGTATTTGTTATGTTGCAAAAAAATTTTTTTCGCGGGACTTTATTTTCGCGATTTTGGCCAAAATTCGCGAAATCGCGAAAATTTCTTCCGCGAAAATTTCTTCCTTTAAAGTACGTTAAAATATTAAAACCGCATGCTGTTGTGCAAAAGAAAATTTTTATAAGAAGAAAAGTCTGGGGATGGGTTGAGAGGAATGAATTAAGAACAGCAAGTTTTAGCAATTTTTTATATTTTTTACCACCGATATGCTCCTCTCCCTCTTCCACTGCTCTTCCTCTTAAACTTCATCCGCTCCCGCACATCGTCCTCCTCTGTAAATGTGCGGGAGCCACCGGACGCCTTCCAAGACTTATAATTTTGGGAGCTTATAAATGCTCCCAATGATTTATTTTGGGAACAAAAGTCCCGGAAGGCGTCCCAAGATAGGTCGGTTTTCTCAGCTGATAATTCCTAAAACATGAGACAATTGTGGAAATGATACATTCTAAACCTTTCTAATCATTCACTAAGTTCTTGTTACTGTTTTACCACATTCTACACTTTAAAGCAATTATTTCTAGTGCATAACTTACTTTGACCTTCTCCTCCAATTCCTGAATTCTCCCCTCTAACTTTTCTATTCTCTGCTTTAACTCCTACATAAAGATTCCTCTCAAATTAATTTAATACTGTACTTTTATATGCTAATTCTTGTATGCTAATCCAACTAAGTATTATATTATCTCATTTGGCTGCTAAAAGTAGTAGTATAGCATTTATTTGCTGTTTCAATTACAATTTTATCTATTACGTATAATGAGATGACAATGAGTTCATATACATAATACAATCTATGGCAGTCAGGAGACCAACCAAATAACAACAGCTAGTCTATGTTGAACCGCCTTTATGTGGCAAAACTTTAGCAATTGCTTTAAAGATATATTACAGAAACATAGGACACAAATGTGTCTCAAACCTTCCTCAGTATTAACTTTTAATACAAAAAGCCTTATTATGAATGCATCAAAGAAATGCAATTTTAGTATTGAAAAGGTAAAAAGAAAACTATGACAATACTTACATCAACAACTTCAACATTCATCTTATTTATTCACTAAATAGAAATTTAAAACTTATATTAAGCGATTAGGTAAATTTCTATTACAACACCTTTTAATGGTAGTTAAAAGCACTGAAAGAAAAAAGAATGTTTGCAAACATTTCATGCAAAGAGAGTTTTATTGCCCTGGCTGTTGGTTGAAGAGCGTGTAGACACATTTCTACTCTACTTCAAAACAACATGTATTTATTAAACTTTAATATCCCAAGTAAAAATTTCATATGTCTACAAGCTCTTCTTGACAACCTGCACCACGAGAAGGTAGCCAATAGGACTAAGCAGGTCATACCTAAAATAAAGGACAGATTTATGTTGCAATTAACATTTTAAGTAAAAAAGAGTTACCTCATTTGGGTGATGTAATCGTTTACTTGATGTTGAATAACTTACAGTAACTGAGGTGTGGATGGCTGGTATAGGTTGATTGTTGTAAGTTGTAATGGTAGGGTGATTGGGCTGTGATGATCGGTAGGGTACGGATGAGACTGAATAATGCTGTAATGTTAAAGCACCTTGTTTAGGTTGCAAATGGTGCGATATGTTAATAAGCAGCATAATGTTGTAATAGTAATGCACCTTGTTCAGGTTTTGAAATTGGATTATGTTAATACACAATTTTTTTCAATAAGCAACTCATTTTTTAAGCAACTGAACTGGATTTGAAATGTTTTAAGCAATTTTAGTTCTGGACAAATATAAGCACAAGCAAGAATAATTTTTTTTGCACAGTTCAGTTTATTTTTAAGAAATATCTTTTTTACCAAAAATATGACTTAGTTTCTTTTTCCCGTTTATTATATATATGTTTAACAAAAATTAGACTTAGATATTGACTAAAAATAACATGAGATCTGACCAAAATCCAAATTGCTTATAAAAAAAATTGTGCAATCAGCTCAATGCTGTAATGCACCTTGTTCAGGTTGCATGTGCACCTTGTTCAGGTTGCAATTGGCTTACAACGCCATTAATAATCAGCACAAAGCTGTAATGTTAATGCACCTTGTTCAGGCTGCAATTGGCCTACAACGCCATTAATAATCAGCACAAAGCTGTAATGTTAATGCACCTTGTTCAGGCTGCAATTGGCTTACAACGCCATTAATAATCAGCACAAAGCTGTAATGTTAATGCACCTTGTTCAGGTTGCAATTGGCCTACAACGCCATGAATAATCAGCATAAAGCTGTAATATTAATGTACCTTGTTTAAGTAATTGTGATATAATGGGTACAGACAATATGTTGAATCTGGTAAGTAGAAAGGGTATGGTAATTGTGGTACAATGATCGGTATGGTAAAACGATATGTTGATTGGGATAAGTCGAAACGGTATGGTAATTGTGGTATAATGGGTACAGGCGATATGTTGAATCTGGTAAATCGAAAGGGTATGGTAATTGTGTTATGATGATCGGTAAGGTACAGACGATACGTTGATTGCGATAAGTGAAAACGGTATGGTAATTGTGGTATGATGGGTACTGACGATTTATGTTGAATCCTTTAGGTCAAAATGGTAATTGTGGTATGATGATCGGTAGGGTAAGGCAATATGTTGATTGCAAAAAGTCGAAATGGTATGGTAATTGTGTTATGATGACCGGTAAGGTAAAGACGAGATGTTGATTGCGATAAGTCAAAACGGCATGGTAATCGTGGTATGACGGGGACGGTACAGACAATATGTTGATTGCGATAAGGCCGTATGGTATGGTAAGGTTTTGAATTTAAACCTTTATGTTAATACACATTCTTTTTATAAGCAACTGAACTGAATTTAAAAAAAAAATTAAGCAACTTTAGTTTTGTACAAATAAAAGCATAAGCAAAATTTTTTTTTTTTGAGAAAATAGAAAAAAGACACACTTTTTGAACAAAAGAAGAAAAGAAAACTTAAAAACTTCTCAGTTTTTTTTCAAGAATTTTTTTTTTTAACAACAATATGACTTCTTTTCATTTCCCCCGTTTAGATATATATTACAAAAATTAGTTAAATAAAATTAAACAACCATTAAGAACCTTCAGACCTGGGTATTGGGTAAAAAATAACTTAAGATCTGACTACAATCCTAAGTTGCTTATAAAAAAAATTGTGCAATCAGCTCAATGCTGTAATGCACACCTTGTTTAGGTTGCATGTGCACCTTGTTCAGGTTGCAATTGGCTTACAACGCCATTAATAATCAGCACAAAGCTGTAATGTTAATGCACCTCGTTTAGGTTGCAATTGGCTTACAACGCCATTAATAATCAGCACAAAGCTGTAATGTTAATGCACCTCGTTTAGGTTGCAATTGGCTTACAACGCCATTAATAATCAGCACAGAGCTGCAATGTTAATGCACCTTGTTCAGGTTGCAATTGGCTTACAACGCTATTAATAATCAGCACAAAGCTGTAATATAAATGCACCTTGTTCAGGTTGCATTCGGTCATGCGGCATGGTAATTGTGGTATGATAATCGGTAGGGTACAGACGATATGCTGATTGCGATAAGTCAAAATGGTACGGTAATTGTGGTATGACGATCGATGTGATACAGATAAAATAGATATGCAACTGGATATTAAATGCATCGGTGGTTAATGTAACAATCACAGACGTTTGTTAGGCTGTGTTATGACCCTCCACCTCCACCTCCAGCAACGCCATTAATAATAAGCATAAAGCTGTAATGTTCACCTTGTTCAGGTTGCAATTGGCCTAAACGCCATTAATAATCAGCACAAAGGTGTAATGTTAATGCACCTTGTTCAGGTTGAATTCAGTCATGCGGTATGGTAATTGTGGTATGTTCGGTAGGGTACAGAGGATATGTTGATTGCTATAAGTCAAAACGGTACGGTAATTGGGGAATGATGATCGATGGGGGTAAGGATAAAATAGATATGGGACTGGATATCAAGTGTAGATATGGTTATTGTAACAGGTCAAGATTGTGATTGTCTCCAAAATAGATGAATTTAGGTAGTAATTAAAATTAGGAGTGAGATATGCATATTATACATGTGCAATTTAGAGATGGTGAAGGACAAACTGCATCTTCAATACCATCATCACAAAACTCGTCAAGTTCTTTCAACAAGTTAATATACTTTTCCATAGTGATATTGAATTTTTTGACGGTTTCATTCGATAATGCCTTCAGGCGTTTCTCTTCCTCTTGTCTGGCTTTCATACGGGGATGTGTATTAATGTACAAGAGTCGTTCTTGAGTAATTGGTTCGACAAGTGCCCAATTTCTTTCTTTTTCGCATCTGGAGAATGCAGTGTAAGCTGTACCAAGGTTATTTTTTTCCATCTGAATTGATTGTTGTAACTTGATACGCATGTGGGTGGCAGTTTTACCATCTCCAATCGACATACCCTGACTTTTGGCAAGTGTTATCGCATATCCTGGCATCAATGGCAGGCCATTTCTGCTACAACAATTAGACTCACATCGTCCTTCAATAGCAGTAATTGGTATCCATGTTGGATGTTCTGGAATCCATAGTGGGCCTTTATAATTTGGGAAATTTACAACAACAGCTATTGGAAATTCAGGTGGTGACGTATTTGGTGAATAAAGGATTGCAATTACTTTTCCCATGGCACCATTATTAAGACCGAGGCCTGTAAGACCTTTTTGGTTTTTGGTGAGTATTACAGTTGCACCAACTGCCATTAAAGATCTCAGAGGTATTTGACCCATTTGCTTATCGGTCAAAGAGTGATGTTTACCACGGCCTCTTGATGGAATAACAGCAACTGGTACACCAAGGCTGGCTAATTTATTGTGGTTTTCTTCATTAACTTCATTCCATGTTTCCATTAATGTAAGGACGCGACCATGAAGAAAGTTACACTTTTCAGTATGGGGCAAAGCATTTTCGTAACGACTATTTATATCCTGCCAATCTTGTTGAGTGATCGAACCATTACGTATTCTAAGAAGTCGTTGTAAAAGATCCAACTGATCTGGGCCTTGGCGCATGGTCTCTGTAAGAACGATAACATGTTGAAACGAGCGATAGATTGCATAACCAGCAAAGTTGATTGTGGAATCATCGTGTTTTGGTGGCTGATGTAGATCGAAAGCACGAATTGGTCCAAGTTGACCAAGGTCCCCAAAGAAATTGACAGTTGGTACACCTCCATAATAATTGTCAAAGTCTCCTGTTGCCTCACATAATCTTTGGCTGCACCAGGCCACAAGAAGCTTTGACTGCATGCTACGTTCATCAATATTAAGTTGAAATAATTTCAGTTCATTGTTTTCATGCATGCCTGTATATTTTCTGAGCTTTCTTAGAGATACATCACCCAACGGATAGTCAGAAAGCTGGACAGAATTTAAATTCTTATCTTTTTTCAGTTTGTGTGGTGGTGGAGTCATTGAATGTATAGTCCGACCATTAGGTATGAGGACTGATGCTGCACCAGTTGGGGCCAAGTTCATAACAGCAGAATTTCGCTTAAAAATACGGCGAACAATTCTAGTGAGTGCGGTAATGATGAATGTTTTCCCAACACCAGCTGTTCCTTGTATTAATAAACGTAATGGCTGGGTACCTGTTGGCAAAGTTCCTTTTGCTACTTGTAATAAATGCTGAAGATTTATACCAATGACTGTTCTTTGTAATTCATTAGCATTTAAGATGTTTATTTGGGGTAAGGTACAATCTTCAGCATGCTGCAATTCATTTCTTTCAGCTTCTTCAGATATAGATTGTAACCATGTGTCAGCATTAATTGGCCATTGACTACCAAAACTTTGAATTGCATAATTATTCCAATCAAACATAGGCCCCCCATTGGGAAGAACCTGTTGTACATTTGGCTCATTGATATCAGCAACATGGTGCTTAGCAATATCTCTCATTATTGCTCTACCTAAGTTAATTTCTGCAATGGCAGAATTTTGGGAACATTGGGAACTTGCATCTGTGTATTGTGATGATTGATCTGAAGACTGAGTATCGGTTTGAATATTGATTACACTAGTGTGACTTCGTGTTCTCTTGCTCTTTTTATCGAAAGATTGTTTAGCCTCTTTCAATGAATCAATTAATATTGATGGACATTCTTCAGTTTGAACAAGGGAAGCCAAAGCTGCAGCAAATGACTCATGTTGTCCTTTCAATTCTTCAGTATTATGCCACGTTCCCACAGAAAATATAATGAGCATAGCTTTTGCATAGTCCTCAGTAACAGGCCAAACAGGTTTTGTTGATATTCCAGTAAAAACTGGGATGTGATCTACTTTGCAGGTACAATTACATTTCTTGCTCCAGTTCCATAATGATATTTCTGGCTCTGTTTCTCTACGCTTATCGCTCAAGTATTTATCCAATGTGCTACTCTTTGTAACGGTTCCATCTTCACCAGACGTATCCAAGGCTCGGAAGCCACTGATACCAATGTATCGAAAATTCCTGGTAGATCTAGTCAAACGGCCACCACTATTAATGAAATCTGCCGCAGCACCTGGTACGTCTACTAGACCAGCAATTTTTTGAAGCAGTCGTTGAGCCAAATTTTTAACAGTGCTTCCGTCAGCAGTGTTTTCAATGAGATGCCGATAAACATGTACCAAATCTTCGGTTGAAGCAGCCCCTTTGCAAGCATAACTGGCAATGTATTTTTGTAGAGCGAGAAGGTCCTGATCGATAATGGGTTGACTATCACAATTTGCTAGCCAACTAAGTAGGCGTGTTTTTACATGCATCATCAAACGAGGATGATCGCGTGGTCCCTCATATCTAGGATGTTCCCCTTCTGTTATGGCAGCATTAAAAGGATGAATCACTTTACCACTTGTTTTTTTGGTTTGTGGATCAAGATCGCCAAAATGAAAGCGACAGTACTTTTTTGGAGCGGTATCCTTTTCCTTATTATTCTTACGACGATAACGCAAACAACTGGAATTACAATTATGGAGACCTATTCTATTAACAAGATAAGTATGTTGCTCTCCAATACCACCTTCATGGTTAGCGACATCTTCAAGTTCTTGCGCCAATGGGTTATGGTCTGGAGGAGCTTGAGTCCCTTCCGGTCTTGCCCATTGATCTTTGTTAGGAACCCAATCTCTAATTCCAGAAGTATTTATAATTTCATTTCCACCGGCAGGATGCAGTGAAGTGAACATGGGTGAAAAAATGTCATCACCGTCTTCGTTTGTTGTTTGCAACCAACTTTGAAGTTCCTGCGCTGCAGTTTTGGATGCTTGTGAGTCTGCAACGTTATCAGAGAACCCATCCATGATAGTTTTTACTTTTTGGGCATGTTTAGATGACGATATTATCGCATGTCCATGTATCTCACCTCGACTTTTAGCAAATTCATATCGCAACCAATAGTCATCATATTGAAATACTTCCTTGCTGACTGTGGCAAAGTAATTTATAGTCCTTGCATCAAAATACTGCGTGACGATATGAAGATTTTGTAAAATCATTTCACGTTTGAATTTATTGTCGCTCTCCATTTGCTGCCGTACATCATCTTCGTTTAAATTGTTTATTAGCGCATGATACTTAATAAGTAGTTCATGCAATGGTTTCCAATGAAATTCTGCACAACTGTTGGTATCAAAATATGCCGGTAAATCGCCAAATTCATTTCGTCTAAAAAACAACATGGCATCCAATTTTTTTTTTTGGTCTCTCCAGTACGGATCGGTATTTACCATGTTTTTTCCAATACTAATAATTTTTCGTGGAACTGAATCATCATCATTTTGTAAATTATCTCTCAGTTCAGCGATTGTGAGATGAGCATCATTTAATTGTTGCGAAACGAGAAAGCTACCCTGCTGCAATGCTTGCATTCGCAAACGCATGTTCAATAAGAAAAATTTTAAGTACGGATGACGTGCTACACGATTATCAGAACAATAATATATATGTTCGATGTATTCTTCAAAGTTAATTTTATTCAGCCTTGGAACAGTTAAGTCACAATTTCCATTAATAAAAACAGTTGGGTATGCCATAGTAAAAAAACCAGGAGTTTTTAATTCCCGAATAGGCTGTTCTCTTGTATATTCCAAATTTGCATTTGCAACATTGCCATGTTGAAGAGCTTGATTAACAGCATCTTCGGAACCCAAGAGCTTTTCAAGTAGTGTTCGTAACTCTTTGTCAGCATCTTTAGGTTCAACAGGGCACACTAAACCAGAACGGGTTATACTCTCATCATCTTCAGGTAGGTTTTGTTGAAATTGATTTTCAGCAGGACCCTTATCTCCTTCAAGTATGATATTTGGTAATTCCACAACTGGAAAATCAGGTAGTTCAGAACGTATCTCTGGTAAATTTTGAATGCGGTCATATTTTATTGAGACATCCTTATAGTATTCATTTGGCAGGAACTGGAAGTAGCGTCCTTTTAGAGGTTTGTCAATGTGATCAGAGCCATTGTATTGATGTTTATTTTGAGTATCCTGACATTCAACACCCCCTTCTGGGTATCCAAAGCACAGCCCTCGTAATGCATTTTCAACTTTAACCCTTTGCACGGTATACTGTTGAACCGAATTTTGACTTCCCTTCTTTCTAATAACCACTATTCCAACATCCGATGGTAACGATGGCAATTCTTTAGCAATTTGCATTCTTTGAGGGAAACTGATACAATGTCCTTTTGATGCAAGCATGCCATATCTTAGGAGGTGTATATTCATGATAACAGTGATACGACGAATCAACGCTACTTCCAGTATGGTCAAATTTTGGAGATATGGCGGCACTTGTAAAAAATGCATATCATTATGGCGGATGTTATCGTGTAGTGGGCCCAAATCGTCATCATCGGCTGAGAGTATACCTGAAAATCTAGCAGGTGTCTTGACACTCTTTTTGAAACGACTAAGACTCTCCCTATGACACCTGTCACACCTTCCATCGCTGAAAATTTTCCAAGGCTTAACGGTAATTGGTTTTGTTTTATTTGCTGCAGTAGGAGTGATAGGAAGGGTAGCATGAAATACTGGTCGGGTTTCACAACAAGTTTTACAGGTTGCCAAGCTATGTAACTTTTCACCTTTCTCAAACTGTTCTACAGCAGCCACAACATCAGGATTTTGATGAATGGTGGAAGTTTCATTTCTGTAAATATCACCTTGGTCACTGGTCAGGTTGTCTGTGACAATTGTTGGCACTGACTGCATGGTTGATATTGATTGTGTGGGTGGTAAATTTGTTAGCATTGACTGTATGTTTGGTAAATTTGTTGGTATTGACTGTGTTGTTGGTAAAGCTGTTGGTATCGGCTGTGTGGTTGGTAAATTTGTTGCTAAAATATTTCCCTGATTATGACCAGTAAGTGCAACGGGTGTTTTAGAGCCAGATGTTTTTTTCAAACTAGAAATTTTTTGCTTACTTATGACTGTTTTAGAAACTGCCTTTTTGCATCTATAACTTATTCGCTGCTGTCTGTATTTTGTTTCGATACTTGTTTCGTTGACTTCAGGTTCTTCATATTTAATATTCAACTGAAGACACTTTTGCTTTAGAGCAGTTTCTTTTTTAAAAAAAATATTTTGTTTAGGCTTGACTCTTTTTGGTATTTTAGCAGCAGATATATAAGATTTCATTATCTTCTCTACTAAAAGATCCTGGTTTTGCTTCAAAGTAGTACCATCCTTTTCACCAGGTTTTTCATTGGTTATATATTTAGGTTGGACTTGATTTTTTGATGACAAACAAGGAATCTTTTTAGGTGGACTGAGTGATGTGGATGATGTAACAGAAGGAATGCTCAAATTGTCATCAAAGATCAACGATTGGTAGTGATTTTGATTAACCCTACCAAGCAAAATAAAAGCACCCACAGTGGTACCATCAGTCAATAGATGTGCCACCTGTTGCTCCCCAGCAATATCATGTGTTTCATCATGAGTAGGACTAATAAGAGTATATGGGTGTATTGCAGTACTGGTATCAGATGTTATCAAAATGTTGACGCCCAGCATTATTGCAGCAGCCCGTATGAAAATCTCTACAACATCAACAGTAGTTTTGGACTGAGTTTGTAAGTCGCGTTCCCATTCTTCAGGGCTTATGGATAAAAAGTGTCTGTTAGTTTGAAAAATTCCTACATTACTATTTTCGCAAACAAATTTGACTACGGCTGCCCTTAGTTGGATGTGATTCTGGAAACGTAGTCCAGGGGAGACAATTTGTCTTATTTCAGGACGATTAAGTTGTTGTACTACTGCTCTATAAAAGCAGTTGCCATCCCCTATTGTCACTTCTCGATAAGTTATATTTGACAAACCAATACTTCTAGCATAAGCGACTATTTGATTGGCAGAATTTGATTGGTTTAGAAGATTGGTGGCATAGGATTCCTGTAGTGCTATATTGAAGTCGATATCGTTGTTATTAAAGGGTCCAGGATTGCTTTCAATATCGCCAGATAACATTAACAGTAATTTCAAAGATGCAATACTGATATTACAGCTCAGACAACACATGAAAATTATTAAAATAAAAAGTTTTAAAAAGAGAATGAAGTTGTTGTTATCACCCATCTGGTCAAAAAACATTCCAGAATGGCTGTGAAAATTCATTGTTTCATTCCTAATATTATTGGAGTGACTAGCAGCTACATTATAAAAACAACCGATAGTGGCACGATATGCTTGGACTGATATCATCATGAAATTAGTCAGCAAATTCAACCTGTGATTGCTTCAATGATGCTACGATGCTACCAGGGAATAAAAAATCCTAAAATGTTACAAGCAGTAGGTAAATTGATACGATGCCAAGATTGGCTACGATGCTATGATTGCTAGCTATCTAGCTGAGCCAAAATATAGGACACAGCAGGGGACAAATCAGATAAACAGTAAAAGTAAATCTACTAAGCACCTAGCTAGCGGGAGTTAGCACCTAAATCAGATATAACAGTAGGTAAATCTACTAAAAGATGCACCTAGCTACAGTTTGTTTGTTTGCTAATAAAAGACACAGACAAAATTATTAAATAATACTTATTGAATAATCCAGTGAAGTATCAACAAAGTTCCAGCAAACAAACGCAACACGCTCTGGTAAATTTCCAGAGGGTTTGAGAAAAAATAGCGCCAAAAAAGTATATTTCGATTGCCTAAACCACGTGATCCATTTTGTCCAATCAAAGCAAAAAATGTTTATTTTTGAAGAAATTAGTTCCCAGCGCTTCTTTTTAGTGCCCAGTCCAGATAGGAGTAAAAAAAGCTAGTAGATATACTAGCCAGCTATAGCTAGCTGATGGTGAACTCATTACATTACATTATAATTTAACCTCATGTGGGTTGAAGCACATTTAGTATTTATATGTGGGTGCAGTGTAGCTACAGTTCATGAAAGAAATAATAAAGTGTGAAACTTAGCAAGAAATGGTTATTTTTATAGCCAAATATATATATATTTCAAAAAACATTATATTTTGTCTGTTACAAGATTATGGTAGGTAGCTTAATTTGCAACGTTCGCTGCTATCATCTTGTGCACACTATCATATGGTGCAAGGGTGTGCTTTAGTGGCATAAATTGGTGTGATATCTCTTGCAGTTTTAAATGTTTTTACCAGCAGGATTTAATTTGGCGTATTTTGACAAAATTTGACAAATTTGACCAGATTTTCTCAAACTGATGTTTCTAACATTTTGCAATTTTTGCGAAATGAAATGTTGCAAAAATTAATCTTTTAAAGCCAAATTTCTACTTATTTACATATTTTTACGTTGAAACTGTATGATCAGAAAGTAAATTTTTGTGCACATGTGAGAATACATTTTCTGAACTTATGACTCATAAACTTTCTTATCTTTTTCGTTCTGTTCTCTGTAAACGTTGAATGAATTCAACTTTTTCTGTTCTCCTTAGTTGAACTATATTGTTTGCTTTCAGGCCTGGAAATTTGTGGAGTCTAGGGAAACGATCCATCGTTACCGTGATTTGAAGCTGACGGAAACAATCACAACGTTCTTTCGTTTCCGCGAAGTAGACCTTGCGGAAACGATATGTTAACGACGGTAACGATTAGCTTTAAAGCGATAAGTGGAGAACCATTTCATAATGGCCCTAGTTAGTGATAAGAACTACTCCATAGTAGTAAAATATTATAATATAAATATATACAGTAACTCTCTCTAATTCGAATCTCTATTATCCGAATCTTTTTATAATGCGAACAAATTAAAAGTCACCGTCAATTGTCCTAAAGAAACTCTCATAATTTACTTTCTACTATCTCTGTAATCTCTGTAATCCGAAAACCTCTATAATCCGAACTAATTTTCAGGTCCCTTCAGTTAAATTCTCTCTATAATCTGAATTTTTAAGTGTAAATATACCATTAACACTTTTGAATGTTTTTGTTTTTCGTAATTTGAATCTCTGTCGAATTCAAATGTTTTGATTTTTTTGTAAAACAAAGAGAAATCGCAAGAAATCGAAAGTCAGTGAGTTCTTTTATTTTCGTTCAGACTTACTTATTCGTTTTTATTTCTCACCTTACTTTTTTTTTAATTTTTTGTAAAAAAGTTCGATTTCTCTGTCTTATATGAATTTTCACCCTGGAAACCTGGAAATTGGAATTAGAGAGACTTTCTACTATCCAAATCTCTCTGTAATCCGAATAAAAAGTTATCCCCCTTGAGATTCAGATTAGAGAGAGTCAACTGTATATATTATAATATAAAATTATTATAATTTGAAATATTGTCCAAGGGAAACGATTTATCATTACCGTCTTTATTGATTCGCGGAAACGTCGCGGGGTAATCGGTTATTATTGTATTTGTTAACCGTCTAGGTTAGATAAAAATGTTGTTAAGTTAGACCTCTGCAATTTTCCAGGACACTTGACAAATAGTTAAAGCCAGGCCTGGAAATTTACAGTACCTTGCGAGGTCGGTACAATGACGGAGGCCGATATTTTCGATACAGCACGGGGTAATTGGTTATTATTGTATTTGTTAACCGTCTAAGTTAGATAAAAATAAAAAATAAGAATTTTGGTTTAGTGTATAATATAATTCACTAGCACTACTTTTGTTAACACTCGAGGTCAAAATTCGAAACAGTCCTGTCTAAAAACAAACATTCTATTTAGAATTCCAAAGTCCTTATAGAATAAAACTTTGTAAACAAAACATTACGATGTTCGACACATACAGAATAATGTGTAAAGTTGAATGCGCAGCTAAAATATAGTTACAACGAATATTGAAGTAATTTTTTTAACTAGCTAGCCAGCCAAGAATAACATGGGCTTCAACGAGTTTTATATTGACTCGGTAACCACAAAGTTGAGGGAACGAATCTGAAAATGAGAGGAGACGTATTTGTTATGATTTCGTCGCCCTGTATTTAGTATTTTTGATAAAACTGGATATCAGATCAGATCTGTTAAACTTGACATTGTTGTTGTTTCTATCATATGAAAATGTTTTTATCGATAAATGTATTGTAGGAGTTAGATATATAATCATTTCCAATGCTTCTTAAAACTTGTTTGTCGTGCTTGTTTACATTTTAAGCTACCATTTTTCTTGACGACGGGCAATACCGCAAAATATCGGCCCGTCGTCAAGAGCGCTAAGCCAATCAGAATGCCTAAAAACCCGTATTGCCCGCTTGAAAATCCAGACGGTTAACAATACTCATTATTGCCTGCTTGTTGCAGATGCAAGATAATTATATTTTTCCTAGCCCTGTCCAGGATTTGAACCTGGATCTCTCATTTGCATGAGTGTCATAGCGATTAGACTAACAAGGCATGAATATATATATATACAACACTTTACAGGTGCATATTATATATACACTGAATTTACAGCAGACAAAACATTAAACAAAACAACAAGCAATAATGGTATCCAGGATCAGTGTACAGTACAGTTACGGAAATAAAAATTATTCCTTTATCAGAAGTTATAGATATATATATATTATATATATCTGGTATATATTTCCTGGTGTAGAACTTATATATATATGTCACTTATATGTTTCCTGATCAGGAACTTTTTTCGTTTTTCTAAATTTGTTCTGATTAAACTGAAAAAATTAATGCGATATTTAGAGGCATTTTGAAATTAGAATATAGTCAGGAAATCAACCTTCTAACCCTGCTGATGGGCATACACCAGTTTGGGCTAAGTGACGACGAAAATTATTTCTACATCAAGATCATATTTTTTATTGAGGTGTTTCAAATCCTGACGAGCAGTTTTCGTGCAAACATCAACATGTATAAAATCTTAATATATCTGAAAATAAAGTTTGGAATGGACAGGCACACGATTTACCTTCTGCATTATTTTGCCTGTCGATCTGCGTAAGAGGTCTTGGGATTATAAACAAAGTGTCACAATGAAAGCCGTCGATATAATTAACTAGCTAGCAACAATATCACCCACAGAAAATTTGACTCTTCCCTCTCGCACCCCATCTGTCATCCAATCTTAAAAAAAGCCTTTGGTGTCAGTAACATGTGACCATGTCAATGTCTATATAAACATTGATTGATCTTGGGGGGGGGGGGGGGATGACAGAAAGTATTATCTGTGGAAAAAGTAGCCATGTTCTTTTGTTGACCTATGTGATGGACATTCCTAATCATAGCAGAATTATGCCACTCACTGCAGTATGTGTAGGGGCTAGCTAGCTCAAAAATTTGTCTCAAAGAATTCTCATATGATGGCTCCTAGTAGTTAGTAGCACAAGAGAATTTTTTGAGAACTTATAGGTAGCTAGTTTTATGTTAGCTAAATTGGTAGTTTTATGATGTTGTGTGCTAGCTAGCTTTAGGTGTAAGTAAGGCTAAAGAAGGGGGTTCATAACATTGAAAAAATAGTAATATACTAGGTGCATAACCTCCACTTCTTCCTTTTAAAAAATCTCATATCGGTTTCTAGCTAGCTACGCTTAAAAAACAACAAAAACTCCATCTCCGTGCTAAAAAAATCCGTTGTCTCGCTCAATTTGAAACTTACGGGAAAAATTACCCGACAAAGTTACTGGGAAACACAGTCAAATTTGTCTGAATTTCATAGTGGGGGGAGAGTGCTCGATATTTTTGATGTATAGGGGCGAAACGCGGAAATCCTATACAGCCTTATATTTGGCTTATTTAATGAGGAAATGGGCTCCGCTACGCTCCGTGCGCTAGCGCGCACTCCGCTACTCTCCGCAAAAATTCTTTTGGACAGCTATTTCTAACAAACTAGCTAGCTAGCTATACATCTACACAGTCAGTGAGATAATTCTATTCTGTATTCTGTAGGAATGCCCTCTCATAAAGCTTGTTCTAGCTACAATCGTCCACAAAATTTGTTGTCTCTGGCAATTTTATTCCATAAACCAAGAACCAATCAATATAGAAAGTGTTGCGGAGCGTGGGACTGAGTCCCCTAGGTTCGCAAGCGAAAAATTTTAGATGCCCCTTTCGGTTGAATCGTATAATGAATCGTATAAAAAACAAAGTTCCCACATGCTCCATGGTATATAATCGATTAAACGGTTTCATCTTCGCCTTGATGAAACATTTCCTGGGGATTCTGCATTAGCAGTACCGCAGTGTGTTCAGGACGCAATATTGCATGGGCCAGTGACATATTTTGTTTAGAACCTGATGTATCAGAAAATGCTAAAATCGGTTAAACGGAACAAGAATGGTGTCCGACATCAGTGTACAGTTCGGGTCAAGTTACAAAAACGGAAAATATTTCTTTATCGGGAAATTATTTCCTGGTTTAGAAATTATGAGAATTCCTGATCAGGAAATTTTTTCATTTTTATGAAATTTGTTCTGATTGAACCCAAAAAATGAATGATATATATATATATATTTGAAGATTTTCAGTAGGTGTTGATGATTGCACGAGAACCGCTTGTCAGAATTTATATAAACGCCTCGGTAATGTACACGTTAAAAAAGTTTCCTGATATATCAGGAAACTTTTCCCCCTACGGAAATTATTTCAATATATATATATATATATATATTGAAATAATTTCCGTTTCTGTAACTTGAGCCGCACTGTATTTCCTGGACGTGCGTACAATATATATAGCTACAATCGTACACAAAAATATGGCTCTCCATTCCCCCTCAATGTTAAGAACTGTCCTTTGTGGCTGAGCAACGTAAACGAATACATATAAACATTGATCACAAGTGAGAATGGAACGTACTATCTGCAAAATATGCAGCTAGATATTTTCTTTTGCTGACTTTGCTAAACTTTTTGGTTTTTGGTATAAAATTGTCAGAGACAAGAAATTTTGTGGATGATTATAGCTAGAACAAGCTATGTGATGGGACATTCCTACAGAGTAGAAGTATCTCACTCAAAAAATAGCTAATTTTATGCTAGCCACGTTGGTAGTTTCATCCCAGTTAAGTAGTTAATTTTATGCTAGCTATGTTATCTGTCTGAAAGAATTTTTCAAGCTAGTATGTAGCTAGCTAGCTAATTTTATGCTACATTCAAGTTAAAATTGCCAAGGACCAACATATTTTGTGGAGACGGATGTAACTACCAAGCATAAGCTATGTGATGGACATTCCTAATTAGAGCAGAATTATGTCACTAACTGTGGGAGAATGTGGAATAGCTAGATAGCTCGAAAATCTGTCATAAAGAATTCTCTGATGATGTAGCATAAGAGAAAATTTTTAATAGGTAGTTTTATGCTAGCTTAGCTCCTACTGTTGTGCTAGCTAACTTTAGGTGTAAGTAAGGCTAAATAAGGGGTTCATAACATGTAAAAAATAGTGATATACTACTAGGTACAAAACCTCCACTTCTTTCTTGAAAAATCTCCTATCGTTTCTAGCCAGCTACGCTTAGCACCATCTTTAAAAAACAACAAAAACTCCATCTTCGTGCTAAAAAAATAAGTTGTCTCGCTCAATTTGAAACTTACGGGAAAAATTACCAGACAAAGTTACTGGGAAACACAGTCAAATTTGTCTGAATTTCGTAGTGGGGGGAGAGTGCTGGATATTTTTGATGTATAGGGGCGAGACGCGGAAATCCTATACAGCCTTATATTTGGCTTATATAATGAGGAAATGGGCTCCGCTACGCTCCGTTCGCTGGCGCTCACTACGCTTTGCTCCGCAACTAGTATAGAAAGTGTTGCGGAGAGGTTGCCAAGGCAAAGGCATTAAGCACGGCAAGGAAAGGGCACGGCAAAGGCAGGCAAGGAAACAGGAAGAGGAATCAGAAAGGCAGGGGTAGGCAAGGCACGGGAGGCACAGGCAAGGGTATAGTAGGCAGGCACTAGAAAAGGCATAGGAAGAGTAGGCAAAGGAACGGTCAGCGCTGGCAAGGCCAGGGAACGGCAAGGCAGGGGCAGGCACCTTAATAGAAAATCTCCCCCCTACAACTCAAAGATTATGTATACTCAATATGTCTAAGATATGTATCATATTAGGCCAGGAGTATAGAACATATTGAGGTGCAAATATTTCAAATTCAATAGCTCATAAAAAAGGTCTCAAATTTATATCAGGCCAATATACAGTGAATCATGTTAGCAGAATTATGTGCCAATACAAGTATTTAAACAAACAGGAAATTTTTTCATTTTTCTGAAATTTGTTCTGATTGAACCCAAAAAATGAATTATATATATATTTGAAGATTTTCAGTACGTGTTGCTGATTGCACAAAAACCGCTTGTCAGAATTTATATAAACACCTGGGTAATGTAGACGTTAAAAACGTTTCCTGATATATATATATATTTATTGAAATAATTTCCGTTTCTGTAACTTGAGCCGCACTGGTGTATGCTCACCGGCAGGGTTAAAAAAGTTTATTTCCTGGACGTGCGTACAATATATATAGCTACAATCGTCCACAAAAATATGGCTGTCCATTCACCATCAATGTTAAGAACTGCCCTTTTTGGCTAAGCAACATAACCGATTACACGTGACATACCTTTATATAAACATTGATCATGAGTAAGAACAGAACGTACTATCTGCAAAATATCTAGCTAGATATGTTCTTTTTGCAGACATTGCTAAACTTTTTGGTTCTTGTTTTTTGGTATAAAATTTCTAGAGACAACAAATTTTGTGGACGATAGTAGCTAGAACGAACTATGTGCTGGGACATTCCTACAGAGTAGAATTATCTCAGTCACTGTGAGTAGTGCATAGCTATAGCTACTGCAGCTAAAAAAATTGTCTAAAATAAATTTTTATGTAGTTGATTTTATGCTAGCTACAGTAGCTAATTTTATGCTAGCTTTGTAGCTTTTTTTATGCTAGCTATATGACACTGTTTGCTCTTTTTTTATGCGAGCTATGGCTAGCACAAAAAAGAGCAAACAACAAGTAGCTGGCTATGCTATATAAGTTCTCTTACTATTCCAGCTAAGTCGGCAGTTTTATGCTAGCTAGTTTTAGGTAGGACTAAGGGTAAGAAGGGGTTCATTACAAGTAAAAAATTAGTGATTTATTAGCTAGCTAAACATACCCTTTCTTCGTTTCTTGAAAATAACCTTCCGTCCATTACGACCAACAAGCCAATATGGCCATCAACGCAATTTTCATTTCAAGCGCTATGAATCTGAGAAAATGTCACGTGATATTAGTAAGAGTGACCGTGGCTAAAGCCCTATGCCGACCTGATCTCAACTGGAAACGGCATGGTCTCGACCAACCAGATTTTCACGGAACATTTTGAAGAAATGACCTTAAAAAAAAGTTGGGTAAGTGGGTCAAAAACGCCCACGTTTTCAAGAAAATTTGATGTACTAGGAGAAAATCACGGAAATACGTCACGCTATAATATATTTATGGGAACGAGGAAAATAGCTTCGCTGCGCTCGGCTCGCTGGCGCTCCCCTTCACTCCGCTCCGCAACCAGTATAGAAAGTGTTGCGGAGAGGTTGCCAAGGCAAAGGCATTAAGCACGGCAAGGAAAGGGCACGGCAAAGGCAGGCAAGGAAACAGGAAGAGGAATCAGCAAGGCAGGGGTAGGATAGGGGTAGCAAGGAAAGGGCACGGCAAAGGCAGGCAAGGAAACAGGAAGAGGAATCAGCAAGGCAGGGGTGGGCAAGGCATGGGAGATACAGGCAAGGGCATAGTAGGCAGGCACCAGAAAAGGCATATGAAAAAAAATTACTGCAATACCATTAAGGTAATTAAGCAAATATATATGAACAAACTTAAAAAAAGGTTAATACTGTTTAAATAAATTAATTGTAGCTATATTCGCTTTCTATCGTCTAATTAATCGGTCACCTTCATTTTTTGTAAACGATTATATACATGTTTGTTTTTATAAGAAACCAGTTTATAAGAAACCAGTTTATAAGAAACCCTAGGCTCAGAAAGACCAAATTTTTAGAAATCTCCAACATTAAGAAACTTTTATACATATAGCTAATGTACAACAGAAAAAATACGTACAAATATAGCTAGCAAATGTTGTTCATATATATCAAAACCATAGTCCAAACGCTTGAGCTCGAGACTTGCCGACTCGGGTTTTTATTACCACAAGCGAGTCAGTCGGTGGACGTGAACATAACATTTTTTTATGGCGGCCTTAAGAAGAGGTGTAAGTAATCTTTCGAAGGCTTTGCATTAGCTAGGTAGAGGCTAAAAAAGGGTTCATTGCATGTAAAAAATAATGATATACTAGCTACTACATAGATAGCTAGCTAGCTAGGTTGTTAGCTAGGTACTCAATGAAGCTCAATCAGCTTTCTTTATATAGTTAGCTAGCTAGCTAGCTACACGCTGGACAAAGTTTCCATATATAACGAAAAAAAGCAAGCACTAAAAGTTAATAACAGATAAAGTATATCTAATGAGAATTAAATAAGGATATTACTACCTGAGATTGATAGATATAAAAGGTAAACTTTTCCAGTAAAATTATCGTGGTCTTTCTCCAGTAAAATTCTCGTGGTCCTTCTCACATCGTCGCCATATTTAAATAACAACAAAAACTCCTCCATTGCCGTTTTTAATTCATGTTGTCTCGCTTAATCAGAAATTTACGGAAAAACGACCAGATTAAATTGCTGGGAAACAAAACCAAAATGGGCGAAATCGTAACCGTGGGGAAGAGTGTTTGATAATTTTGATGTATAGGGGGCGAGACGCGGAAATCCTATACAGCCTTTATTTGGCTTATTTAATGAGGAAATGGGCTCCGCTACGCTCCGTGCGCTGGCGCGCACTCCGCTACTCTCCGCAACTAGTATAGAAAGTGTTGCGGAGAGGTTGCCAAGGCAAAGGCATTAAGCACGGCAAGGAAAGGGCACGGCAAAGGCAGGCAAGGAAACAGGAAGAGGAATCAGAAAGGCAGGGGTAGGCAAGGCACGGGAGGCACAGGCAAGGGTATAGTAGGCAGGCACTAGAAAAGGCATAGGAAGAGTAGGCAAAGGAACGGTCAGCGCTGGCAAGGCCAGGGAACGGCAAGGCAGGGGCAGGCACCTTAATAGAAAATCTCCCCCCTACAACTCAAAGATTATGTATACTCAATATGTCTAAGATATGTATCATATTAGGCCAGGAGTATAGAACATATTGAGGTGCAAATATTTCAAATTCAATAGCTCATAAAAAAGGTCTCAAATTTATATCAGGCCAATATACAGTGAATCATGTTAGCAGAATTATGTGCCAATACAAGTATTTAAACAAACAGGAAATTTTTTCATTTTTCTGAAATTTGTTCTGATTGAACCCAAAAAATGAATTATATATATATTTGAAGATTTTCAGTACGTGTTGCTGATTGCACAAAAACCGCTTGTCAGAATTTATATCAACACCTGGGTAATGTAGACGTTAAAAACGTTTCCTGATATATATATATATATTTATTGAAATAATTTCCGTTTCTGTAACTTGAGCCGCACTGGTGTATGCTCACCGGCAGGGTTAAAAAAGTTTATTTCCTGGACGTGCGTACAATATATATAGCTACAATCGTCCACAAAAATATGGCTGTCCATTCACCATCAATGTTAAGAACTGCCCTTTTTGGCTAAGCAACATAACCGATTACACGTGACATACCTTTATATAAACATTGATCATGAGTAAGAACAGAACGTACTATCTGCAAAATATCTAGCTAGATATGTTCTTTTTGCTGACATTGCTAAACTTTTTGGTTCTTGTTTTTTGGTATAAAATTTCTAGAGACAACAAATTTTGTGGACGATAGTAGCTAGAACGAACTATGTGCTGGGACATTCCTACAGAGTAGAATTATCTCAGTCACTGTGAGTAGTGCATAGCTATAGCTACTGCAGCTAAAAAAATTGTCGAAAATAAATTTTTATGTAGTTGATTTTATGCTAGCTACAGTAGCTAATTTTATGCTAGCTTTGTAGCTTTTTTTATGCTAGCTATATGACACTGTTTGCTCTTTTTTTATGCGAGCTATGGCTAGCACAAAAAAGAGCAAACAACAAGTAGCTGGCTATGCTATATAAGTTCTCTTATTATTCCAGCTAAGTCGGCAGTTTTATGCTAGCTAGTTTTAGGTAGGACTAAGGGTAAGAAGGGGTTCATTACAAGTAAAAAATTAGTGATTTATTAGTTAGCTAAACATACCCTTTCTTCGTTTCTTGAAAATAACCTTCCGTCCATTACGACCAACAAGCCAATATGGCCATCAACGCAATTTTCATTTCAAGCGCTATGAATCTGAGAAAATGTCACGTGATATTAGTAAGAGTGACCGTGGCTAAAGCCCTATGCCGACCTGATCTCAACTGGAAACGGCATGGTCTCGACCAACCAGATTTTCACGGAACATTTTAAAGAAATGACCTTAAAAAAAAGTTGGGTAAGTGGGTCAAAAACGCCCACGTTTTCAAGAAAATTTGATGTACTGGGAGAAAATCACGAAATACGTCACGCTCTAATATATTTATGGGAACGAGGAAAATAGCTTCGCTGCGCTCGGCTCGCTGGCGCTCCCCTTCACTCCGCTCCGCAAAAAGTTTAACAAAGTCAGCAAAAGAACATATAGCCAGCCACATATTTTGCAGATAAGTACATTCCGTCCCCACTCATGATCATTATTTATATAAAGGTTAATATGGTAAAGTGTAATCGTTTACTCTGCTCCAGCCACAAAGGGCACTTTTTAACATTGAGGGGGAATGGCGGAGAGCCATATTTTTATGGACGATTGTAGCTATATTGTAGCTACGCACGTCAGGAAATAAACTTTTTTTACCATACCGGTGAGCATACACCAGTGCGGCTAAAGTTACAAAAAAAGAAATTATTTCAATATATATATATATAGCTATATATATATATATCAGGAAACTTTTTCAACATCAAAATTTGTTATTACTGATGTTTTTTAAATTCTCATGTAATTGTCAACATGTATTGAAAAAATTTAAATATATTCATTATATATTTGTTATTTAATTTCCCGATATGTATACAAATAATGTCACAATAATTTCTGTTTCTGTAACTTGACATGAACTTTCACCAATGCGGGATATCAAGCTTCAGTCCAGCTCTAGCTAGGTTTGCTATACCTAATAATTGCTAGCCTAATTAATTTTTATTCTTTTAAAGTTTTTGTTCATTTTGGAATAAGAGCTCTTTATCCTACTTTCATGAAAATAAACATATATATACTGCTGTTTGATTTTTACCTGGACTGGGTAACAACGGGCTGTTTTCGCTGTTTTTATTTAGGCCGAAGTTGCAATAAAGTTTTTATGGAAAATGCGTTACCCCTATGTGATGTCACGATTAATTTTTGATCTTTCACTGGAACTTTATCCATAAATGTTGCAGGATTCTTTTTGCGCTAATAGGGTAAAACAGGTTATAAAGTGTGTTTTTATTTTTAAATGTTACAAAATTTTCCACAAAGTAAAATTGTTTTAGGTGCGTAGGATAACAACAGGTTGTTAACTGTCTGTTTGTTTGAACCGAAGTTAGGATAATTTTTTGGAAATGGGTATTATGCCGAAACGTATGTGCGAAACAGTATACCTGTACAAATCACTCAGCCCAGTGTTAACAACAAGCTGTTACCAACCTGTGTTTCTATTTAACAGAAGTTGCGCTAATATTTTGTTTGAAATGGTATTAAACCTATATGGATGTGCGACATTGTTTACCTATACTAAGCGCTCACCCTGGATTGAAATTCACTTTTTAAGTTTTGCGAGAAACATTTTGAGAAATTTGCTAAGATAGGCACAACATATAAACTGTATTTTTAAAGAAAAGTTATTATTTGAAAAATATATTACACCTGAACCATCTTATTGTTCTCTGTGCTTCACATAATTTATGATATACTGCATACTTGTACTAAAGCGCTCCACATGAATGTGTGGCACAGTTTACAAAACTTATAAATCGCTCTACACCAGACTTTTAACGCCGGGTGTTACAGTTACTTGTGACTAAACCAGACATTTCAACGCCAGGTCCCCCTGTCTAGTTAGTAAAAAGGCTATGTGAGCATATAAAAGATGCACATGTAAAGTTTTTCATATATATATATTCATGCCCTTTTGGTCTAATGGCTATGACACTCATGCAAATGAGAGATCCAGGTTCAAATCCTGGACAGGGCTAGGAAAATTATAATTATCTTGCATCTACAAGAAGCAGGTATTCATAAGTATATGATATTAGCTATATTGAGTATAATAGGTAATCTTTGAGTCATAGAGTGGGGAATTGCGTACATTCATCAGTTTCATTTATAGAGCCCGAAAATGCTTTGTTTTTTTAATAGATCTAAAAATGTTTCTTTTAATGTTGTTGTCATTGGATTTAATTTAATTTTTAATCTCAGATTTATCAAAAAATGATAGTTTTTTCGGCGTTATGACTGATTGTTTAAATACTTGTATTGGCACATAATTCTGCTAACATGATTCACTGTATATTGACCTGATATAAATTTGAGAAATTTTTTATGAGCTATTGAATTTGAAATATTTGCACCTCAATATGTTCTATACTCCTGGCCTAATATGATACATATCTTAGACATATTGAGTATACATAATCTTTGAGTTGTAGGGGGGAGATTTTCTATTAAGGTGCCTGCCCCTGCCTTGCCGTTCCCTGGCCTTGCCAGCGCTGACCGTTCCTTTGCCTACTCTTCCTATTCCTTTTCTAGTGCCCGCCTACTATGCCCTTGCCTGTGCCTCCCATGCCTTGCCTACCCCTGCCTTGCCTACCCCTGCCTTGCCTACCCCTGCCTTGCCTACCCCTGCCTTTCTGATTCCTCTTCCTGTTTCCTTGCCTGCCTTTGCCGTGCCCTTTCCTTGCCGTGCTTAATGCCTTTGCCTTGGCAACCTCTCCGCAACACTTTTTATATTGATGACTTATTTGTGGTATAATAGGGATATGTATCTAATGGTAGGGACTTTTGTTGAGTTTGACCGTGACTTGCTGTGACGTCACTGCGTATGCGTGCGCGACTGTGCCAGAAGGAACATTTATCCATCTCTTCACTGGCCCATGCAATTTTGCGTCCGGAACACACTGCGGTACTGCTAAGGCGAAGATGAAACCGTTTGATCGATTACCATGGAGCACGTGGGAACTTTGTTTTTTGCGTCTGGTCGTCGAGGTGAACGGACGTGTTGTATTAGCTGAAAACTGGCGGGAAATTAAAGTGCATCCCTAGAAGCCAAGGGCACATAGATTTTGCATCTAAATCAATAATCTTCACTCACCTAATCATCTCTTCGTGTTCTCTTCGAGCTTATGGTCAATACTCGCAGCAGATCATACGAAATGGATACCTCACCAAACTCATCAATAACTCTGGAATTTTTGTATTGCGAAATCCAGATTTTGAAGACATCGATTCAATCTTCTAAGGCGGACATATTTAAAGTGATAAACGATACCAAAGATGAAATCATCGAAAACTTACAAACGGAAAACGAACTATTAAAAAAATCAATAACCAAATTAAAAAATGAAGTTTATGAGAAAGACTGTTTGGTAACGGATATCGAAAAAGATTTATGCGAACTACAGCAATATGTTCGGAGGAACAATATGGAGATTACAGGGATCCCTGAAGACATTCCTGATGATCTATTAGAGGCGAAAGTCATAGAGATAGGACATGCGATGGATATTACAATTAATGAAACCGATTTTGAGGCATGCCACCGTTTACCTAAAGGTAAACATGCGAAAGCATCTGACCCGCGGAGAACAATAGTAAGGTTTGTAAATAGAAAGGTGGTGGAAAAAATGCACAGAAATAAAAAAATCCTTAGAACTGAGAAACATCGACTGGAAAATATTGGACTCGACCCGCGCAAGATTTATTTAAACAATAACCTGTGTCCCTACTATCGGATGCTATGGGGCGAATGTAAATCCCTCTACAAGGATGGTAAAATTTCCAGTTTCTGGATCTACAACGGAACGGTTCGTATAAAAAAAGGAGAAAACTCAGCCGCAGAAAAAATCTTGCATTATGATGACCTTGAATATTTAAAAGTTGATGTTGATAAATAATTCTATATTATTTTTTTTTTTTTTTTTATATTTTGAAGAATTAGTTTTTTCCTCGGGGCCGTTTTCGGACCCCGTTACTTTCGCGTTAATTTCTGTGTAACAGGCCAGCCCCAGTTCTTTAAAACAATCTTATTAAAAATGGCTACTCTTAAACAGCGAGCAAATGAAGTGAAATGAAGTATGTTATCTTTCTTATTTATCTACTGCCCTCTGGTTTCTGACAAAAACCGAATAAGCTCCCCGTTTCCCTTGTTACGTGTCATTATATGTTTTGTCTGTTTTTTGTTTTTTTGTATATCACTATGATTAGTCATCCCTGCAGGATCTGTCTGAAATCTGTTGCTTCAAACCATCGAGCAATTATGTGTGATGTGTGCGGTTTCTGGGTGCATATTAAATGTAATGGGCTTAATGCCACTGATTATGAAATGTTACAAAACTCCAACGATAATTGGTTCTGTCTTAAATGTATAAATGATTCACTTCCTTTTAATGACAAATCTACCCCTCTTGTTTTCAACTCTGCTTTATCTTCCACTGAGAAAAGAAAATTCCTATCCAATCTTAATACTCTTAACAACAGTCCTTCTGAAAATGATAACACCAATTGTAAATACTATGACTCTGTTGAATTTGTCTCTCAAAACTTTAATTCTTCCTACTTTTCCTTGTTCCATCTAAACATATCTTCCTTATCTAAACATTTTAATGATTTAACCTATCTCCTCTCTGACCTTAATTTTAATTTCAGTGCTATTGGTATAACAGAAACGGGTTTTCAAAGTAAATCTCCTTCTCTGAACTGTAATCTAAATGGATATACCTTTATACATACTCCTTCAGAAAGCATTAAAGGTGGCGCTTTGTTATACATTTCTGATAAGCTCTCCTGTTCTAGTCGCCCTGACCTTGATCAACTATGTTATATAAGTCACCAACTTGAATCAGTATTTGTTGAAGTTATTCATCCTAAAGGTAAAAATTATATCATAGGTTGCATCTACAAACATCCTCATATGGACCTACATGACTTTAATATGAACCATCTTACTCCTATATTAAGCAAAACCACCTCTGAGAACAAAAACATTTTTTTAATGGGAGACTTTAATGCAAATCTATTACTCTCTGATTCCAACCCTGATATTTCTGATTTTTTAGACTCTATATTTTCGTTTTCTTTAGCTCCTTCTATACTTCTTCCAACAAGAATTACAGAAAATACTAGTACTTTAATTGACAATATTTTTCATGACCCTTTTGAACTAAACTGCAAGTCTGGTAACATCATATCGTCAATATCTGACCATTTCCCACAGTTTCTTATAATAAACAAACAACACGTCTTGCCGCCTCCTCCCACAAAAAGATCTCCTATTCCAGACTGGAATAAATTTAACCAAGAATTATTTTCTCAAAAAATATCTGCCATTGACTGGAATGAACTTCTTTGCTTAAATGAACTTGACCCATCTAAATCTTTTGATATTTTTCATACCTTTGTCAATAACTGTATAAATGAATGTGTTCCTCTCAAAAAATCTTTTACTAGAAATAACACAAACTCTCATAAAGAATGGATCACTACTGGCATACTCACCTCTATACGCAAACGTGACGCTTTACATAAACAATTCATTAAAGAAAAAGATCCATTCATAAAATCTCTACTGCACACATCCTTTAAAAATACAGAAACAAACTTGTCACTCTATGTAGAATAAGTAAAAGTAACTTCTACAAACAATTTTCATCAAAAATAAAAATAATTCAAAAGCTATCTGGGATGGTGTTCGTTCCATCATTTCACTCCGGTCTGCCAAATCTCCTACTCCTTCTTGTTTAAACATTAACAATAATCTCACTACAGACCCATTAACCATATCTAATTCATTCAACAGTTACTTCAGCTCAATTGCAGATAATTTAAGGAAATCGATTCCACCAAGCTTTAAACACTTTTCTTCGTATCTAAAAAACCCAACAGCTAATTCAATATTTTTTCGCCCAACTAATGATTTAGAAGTCCTTGATTGTATTTCTCTCTTTGATAAAAAAAAATCAACAGGTCCTTTCAGCATTCCGTACCAAGTTCTTCTTCCTACTAAAAAACTCCTCGCAGTTCCAATTGCTAAATTAATCAATCTTTCCTTTTCAACTGGTATTTATCCATCTTCTCTTAAAATTGCAAAAGTTATCCCTGTTTACAAAAAAGGCTCAAATGTCGAACTTTGCAACTATCGGCCCATATCTTTACTTTCAAACATTGACAAAATTTTCGAAAAGCTTATTTTCAATCGTTTATATAATTTTTTTCTATGAACAATACTATCTTTCCAGATCAGTTTGGCTTCAGGAAAAAATTTTCTACCTCACACGCCTTACTAAACATTACTCAAAAGATTATGGAAGCTATTGACAATGGTCTTCTTGTTTGTGGTGTCTTCATTGACCTACAAAAAGCTTTCGACACCGTTGACCATGAAATTTTAATTAAAAACTTTATCACTATGGTATTCGTGGGGTTCCTTTAAATTTGCTGCGCTCTTTCCTAACCAACAGAGAACAATTTGTGTTTATCAATAATTCGTCATCTTCACATAAACCTATTCGTCATGGTGTTCCTCAGGGCTCTGTTCTTGGTCCACTTTTATTTCTACTCTATATTAATGATCTTCATACTGCAATTAAACATTCCATGGTCCACCTCTTTGCAGATGATACCAACCTGCTAAATATTAGTAAGTCCGCTAAACAACTAAATAAACATCTTAACTTGGATCTCAAATTCCTTTGTCAATGGCTCAATGCAAATAAAATCTCATTAAATAAATCTAAAACTGAACTTGTTATTTTTAAAACTCCGTTAAAACCAATTTTATTTAATTTTAAATTTCTAATCAATGGAACTAAAATCGTTCCTAGTGATACTGTCAAATACCTTGGTATAACTCTTGACTCAAACCTCTCCTGGAAATCTCAAATTAACATCACCATCTCCAACCTCAAAAAATCTAATGGAGCACTTGCCAAAACTCGTCATTTTGTTCCAAAATGTGTTCTTCGTCAAATTTATTTTGCTATTTTCTACTCCCAAATACAATATTGCTCCTTGGTATGGGGCCAAAAATCTTCTCTTTCCCGTCGAATAGAAATTTTACAAAACCATGCTATCCGTATCATTTCTTTTAGTACTTTCAATGCTTCTCCTACCCCAATATACGGGAACCTTAACTTAATTAAATTCTCTGACATGATCTGTATACATAATATAATTTCCTACTGAACCTTTATTATAAAACTCTTCCTATTAGCCTCATCAATACTTTCGCAATCGACTTCGCCCATTCCCACCACACCCGTGCTGCTGACAAAGGCTTTTTGAATCTACCTCTTGTTCATTCAACTGCGTTTGGTAAAAAGTCTGTTAAGTTCTTTGCAATAAACTCATGGAACCGTCTTCAAAATTCCTTACCCTTTAAAATCTTGAGTAAAAATACCTCTGAGCTAAAAATTTTTTTACATAGTCACTTTATTAACACATATAAAAATCTAATTACAATTTTATTTTATTTCACCCAGTCCAAATTCCTTTTTCCTGCTTGAAGGTTTGTTTTAAGCAGCTTCTAGACATTTCATGCTATTTTTGACTTTGACTCTGTGATATCCTCGTCTGAATGTTCGTCTTGTCCCTGTGTTGTCCTGTGGCTTCGTCCTACCTGTTGTTCTCCCAGGTAGCTAGCACGTTATTTAAGCACATAAAGTGCTTTGTGCTAGTTATCCTTTTATTAGGTAAATGTTCAATATATTTTTCATATTATATATTTTCATTGTAAACTCCTAATAAAAAATAAATCTCTCTCTCTCTCTCTCTCTCTCTTGCGGAGAGTAGCGGAGTGCGCGCCAGCGCACGGAGCGTAGCGGAGCCCATTTCCTCATTAAATAAGCCAAATAAAGGCTGTATAGGATTTCCGCGTCTCGCCCCCTATACATCAAAATTATCAAACACTCTTCCCCACGGTTACGATTTCGCCCATTTTGGTTTTGTTTCCCAGCAATTTAATCTGGTCGTTTTTCCGTAAATTTCTGATTAAGCGAGACAACATGAATTAAAAACGGCAATGGAGGAGTTTTTGTTGTTATTTAAATATGGCGACGATGTGAGAAGGACCACGAGAATTTTACTGGAGAAAGACCACGATAATTTTACTGGAAAAGTTTACCTTTTATATCTATCAATCTCAGGTAGTAATATCCTTATTTAATTCTCATTAGATATACTTTATCTGTTATTAACTTTTAGTGCTTGCTTTTTTTCGTTATATATGGAAACTTTGTCCAGCGTGTAGCTAGCTAGCTAGCTAACTATATAAAGAAAGCTGATTGAGCTTCATTGAGTACCTAGCTAACAACCTAGCTAGCTAGCTATCTATGTAGTAGCTAGTATATCATTATTTTTTACATGCAATGAACCCCTTTTTAGCCTCTACCTAGCTAATGCAAAGCCTTCGAAAGATTACTTACACCTCTTCTTAAGGCCGCCATAAAAAAATGTTATGTTCACGTCCACCGACTGACTCGCTTGTGGTAATAAAAACCCGAGTCGGCAAGTCTCGAGCTCAAGCGTTTGGACTATGGTTTTGATATATATGAACAACATTTTGCTAGCTATATTTGTACGTATTTTTTCTGTTGTACATTAGCTATATGTATAAAAGTTCTTAATGTTGGAGATTTCTAAAAATTTGGTCCTTTCTGAGCCTAGGGTTTCTTATAAACTGGTTTCTTATAAACTGGTTTCTTATAAAAACAAACATGTATATAATCGTTTACAAAAAATGAAGGTGACCGATTAATTAGACGATAGAAAGCGAATATAGCTACAATTAATTTATTTAAACAGTATTAACCTTTTTTTAAGTTTGTTCATATATATTTGCTTAATTACCTTAATGGTATTGCAGTAATTTTTTTTCATATGCCTTTTCTGGTGCCTGCCTACTATGCCCTTGCCTGTATCTCCCATGCCTTGCCCACCCCTGCCTTGCTGATTCCTCTTCCTGTTTCCTTGCCTGCCTTTGCCGTGCCCTTTCCTTGCTACCCCTATCCTACCCCTGCCTTGCTGATTCCTCTTCCTGTTTCCTTGCCTGCCTTTGCCGTGCCCTTTCCTTGCCGTGCTTAATGCCTTTGCCTTGGCAACCTCTCCGCAACACTTTCTATACTGGTTGCGGAGCAAAGCGGAGTGCGCGCTAGCGCACGGAGCGCAGCGGAGCTATTTTCCTCGTTCCCATAAATATATTAGAGCGTGACGTATTTCCGTGATTTTCTCCCAATACATCAAAATTTCAAAACGTCGGCGTTTTTGGACCCATTTTTGCCCCACTTATCCAACTTTTTTTTAAGGTCATTTCTTCCGTGAAAATCTGGTTGATCGAGGACACGCCGTTTTCAGTTGAGATCAGGTCGGCACAGAGCTTTAGCCACGGTCACTCTTACTAATATCACGTGACATTTCTCCAGATACATAGCGCTTGAAATGAAAATTGCGTTGATATGGCCATATTGGCTTGTTGGTCGTAATGGACGGAAGGGCATTTTCAAGAACCGAAGAAAGGGTATGTTTAGCTAGCTAATATATCACTATTTTTTTACATGTAATGATCCCCTTCTTCGCCTTTCTCACACCTAAAGCTAGCTAGTATAAAACTGCCGACTTAGCTGGAATAATAATAGAACTTAGATAGCATATAGCTAAAGCTACCTAGCTGCTTCTTGTTTGCTCATTTTTATGCTAACTAGCTAGCATAAAAAAGACCAAACAGTGCCATATAGCTACCATAATACACTAGCTACAAAGCTAGCATAGAATTAACTACTTAACTGGGATAAAACTACCAATGTAGCTAACATAAAATTAGCTATTTTTGTTGCATAAAATCAGCTACATAATAGCAGCATAGAAAAATTCTTTTGGACAGATTTTTCTAACTATACATATACTACACAGTGAGTGAGATAATTCTACTCTGTAGGAATGTCCCATCACATAGCTTGTTCTAGCTACAATCATCCACAAAATTTCTTGTCTCTGCTGGCAATTTTATTCCAAAAACCAAGAACTAAAAAGTTTAGAAAGTCAGCAAAAAAAGAACATAGCTAGCTAGCTAGATATTTGCAGATAGTACGTTCATAAAGGTATGTCACGTGTAATCGTTTACCTTGCTGAGCCACAAAGGTCAGTGTTAAACATGAGGGGGAATGGAGAGCCATATTTTTGTGGATGATTGTAGTTATATATATAATTGTACGCACGTCTAGGAAATGTTTCATCAAATCGAAGATGAAACCGTTTGATCGATTACCATGAAGCACGTGGGAACTTTGTTTTTTATACGATTCATTATACGATTCAATTGAGAGGGGCATCTAAAATTTTTCGCTTGCGAACCTAGGGGACTCAGTCCCACGCTCCGCAACACTTTCTATACTAGTTATACGATTCGTTATACGATTCAACCGGAAGGGGCATCTAAAATTTTTCGCTTCCGAACCTAGGGGACTCAGTCCTACGCTCCGCGCAACACTTTCTATATGGATTGCGGAGAGTAGCGGAATGCGCGCCAGCGCACGGAGCGTAGCGGAGCCCATTTCCTCATTTAAATAGCCAAATATAAGTGAAAATGAAGGACGGTGGAGACTATATAGGATTTCCATACGATTTCGTCCCTATACATCAAATTTATAAAAAATTCTGCCACTTTATCACTGTTGCCCAGTAATTTTATCTGGTCATTTGTTGGTAAATTTTCGTAAATTTCTGATTGAGCGAGACAGCGTGTTTTTAGCGCGGCGATGGAGATTTTGTTGTGTGTTAAAGATGGTGCTAAGCGTAGAAACGAAACGAGATTTTTCAAGAAAGAAGTGGAGGTTATGTACCTAGTATATGACTATTTTTTTACATGTAATGAACCTCTTCTTCGCCTTACTCACACCTAAAGCTCTCTAGCATAAAACTGCCGACTTAGCTGGAATAAT
>JASGCC010000119.1:990000-1087704 GCA_030067915.1 Hydractinia echinata
GACACCATTTACAATCCAAGTGGTAGCTGCACATTATAAACAGATAGCAGACCTTCATGTTGAACTAACTTCATCTCCCAACACAACAAGAGCTGTGCGCAAGGAAGTATTTACAAATGAGAAATGCTGGGTCATATTGCCATAAACTGCCCATGTTTGACCACCCTTATATTGCATTTTCCTGAAATGCTGGTCTCTATTGTAAAATTTTAGAGTGTGTAAAGTTTGGTTCATAAAACAAGAGGTGAAAGTTTGGATGCGCGTGTTGTGAATTTATGTTTAATGTTAAAAAAATTTGCGTCACTTGAAGCTAAAAGATAAGTAACACATGCTTCTTTAAAGGTAACTGCTTTATTTTGTAATAATATTGGGTATTTGGTTCTTAAAAACTATATATGAATATTAAAGCTAATAAAACATTGTAAACACCTCAAAAGTTGACGAATAGAAATGAACGGGAAGGAAACTGGCAAATGTCAGTGCAATAGGCCTGTCTCAATCCCAGTGTTACAAATTTAGTTTCGTTGTAGGGACCTGAGACCGATTCTGCTGTACGAAAATTACATACTATCGCTTTATCGTTTACCCAGTGTATCAAAAGTGATGCTGAACTCATGTGATTGATCATGATTGATGAAGTATTTTTATGAATTGTGGATGTTGGGTGTGTACGAATGGTCTAAACGACTTAAAATCTAAACTTCTACTTCATTTTTTACTTCATTTTAATTTGCACTTTCAATACAGAGGGTAATGCAATGTGATATAATTTTGGCAAAATAAATTAAACTGATCGGTTAATTAATGTTCTACCTGTTGTTTACGCACAAAACAAACAGTGACATCTTACTCGTGGTGTAAGCAACCTAAGTACGGATGCTTAGAAGCGTTTCATTTTCGTTCTGTGGAAATTGTTTTTAAAATGAAAAACAGTCTCGAACAGTGTTACTACTTATATTTTATCAGGAAGAAATTTAGCGAACTACAGCAAACTTTTTTCAATATCCTGTAATTTAAATTATGTCAAAACTACCTTTCGCTCGCCATCAACTTTATAAACTATTTTCGTTGAAAAAAATGAATTTTAATGGTTATTTAAATGGCTGTAATTGTGGAAATCTGCTGTTGGTGACTTGAAAAGAAACTATCAACTTTTCTGTTTTAATCCAGACAAACGTTTTTGCTATAAATAAATAGTTGCTCTCCACCTAATTAAATTCCTTCTAAATTTAATATATTTTGTCATCTGCCGAATCATACTCCACCAATTGCACCAAGAAAGTTTGTGGTTATTTTCTCGTTTTTATGGGCAAGAGAGAACTACAAACATGGGTGCCTGCAGTTTTTATTATGCCGTGACTTTTTACCAACTTTTTTACCGACAACATTAAAAACCTTTAAACCCCAATATCTCTGTTACCATTCGTCAAAAGTACAAGATCCTCTACATTTTATTAACAGGTAAAAAAATGTTTAAAAAAAAATTATGAAATATCGACAGTTCATTGCTCACGTCAACAAAATTCAGCTGACGGATCTTTTACATTGTTCTTCTGCCTCAGGGATTTTTCCACGGGTTTTATTTACTATTCTATTATATTAATACGAAAAGTTTTCTGTGACTAAAAATACCGAACCAGATAAAAAACTAATTTATTCGTTGTTATTGTTGAGTAACAAACTGATAGAGTGGGGTTGTTGTTATTATAAATCTAACAAAATGTAAAAAAAATTAAATCAATGTTTATCTGTTACCTAATATTGTTTAAAGGATATTCGCTGCATTATTATCACGCACGGCACGTTTGCGCTGTCTTCTTGTTAGATAAAATCAAAATAACTGATTTTCTTGATCATGGGTTTGGGTCTGTAAGGCAAGCTGTTCTTTTAATATTTTGAATTGGAATTTTGTGGTAGAGGAAAGCATGCAATATACCGAAAAGAAGTCTTTATATATTTTTATTTTATGTCTTGGTAACTGTTGATTTTTTACATTTTGTGTAAAATTTTGGGAGAGTTGCTATTTTTCAATTATCAATGAAGATGAAGTTAACAACTTTGTGCTATATGGGTCAGCAGCGGCTATTGACGTCTTACACATGGCGAGTTAGCCAGGAGTTAAACCCCCAAGTAAAATCAATGAGCGCAAAAGTTCGTTTGATGGTTATTGATTTCCGCCGGCGAAGGCGGAATCTTTAAAATCGCCTGTGGAGATAGATAGATAGATAGAGAGATAGAAAGACTGGACGCCCGAAACTTATCCAGGCTAAAGCCTCAAACCTAGTTTTGACGCTGTTTGCTGATTGAATTGAAGCAATATAAAGCTAGCTAGCTAACTATACATTTGATTCTATAGTGTTCCCAAAACATTCATTTAAACCACGGAACGATATAGGTATATAAGACAGCCATCGTACTGCTGATTGTACTGCTGTAGTTGTAGATTTGTGGAAATTGTCGTGGACTGCTTCGGTAAGAATATATTTTGACCCCCCAATCCTGAAACATTGCTAAATTTACAAGCTAGAAAAAGTGGACACCCCATAGCTTTCCCGGACGAGAGAATAATACCTCGTTACCTCTCTAAAAACTAGCTACTAGCAAACAAGTGACCCCAGATGCCATGAATTGATATGCAAATATGCAAAGAAAAATGACTGAAAGCTAGATAGTTAGCTACAGCTCTCTGATTAATTAACATCACAAATACTGACATTTTAACAAAAAACCTTGATTAAAGTTGGCAGTTTTGGCAAACTTGTTTGCTCTCATTTTCTCTCTAAAACAAAAAAATAAGTGAGAAACTGTAAAAGCTAATGTGATGAGGGCATCTGATAAGCTGCATATGCCGTAAAAAGTGCACCCTACATGAACTTTTAAGCCATAGTAATACAGAATTTATGTCAATATTACTTCGTTTATCAAGAAATATGCCTCTTTAGTTAAAGGAGTGTTTATTAACTGTACAACATCGAGCCTCGTACCCCAAATGTCCTACACATAACTTTAACGAAAAACATTATAATGGCAGAAAATATGCAAGCACACCTTGTTGAAAGTTTGTTTGCATAGAGTTCTTGAAGAGGCTTATATTTATACAATTTATACAACTCTAAGGGTTGTCTTTTTTAACGGCCAGTTATTGTAAATAAAAATGCTTTTTTTTGGGAATAATTCGGGTGAGTGGCGAGTTTGGGAAGTTTAGGAATAATTTGGGAGAAGTTCTGGAGAAAATGGTAAATTTTATTCAAAAATTTGCCCGAACTTGCCCTTATATATGCAGTCGTTTGCAGCTTATTGGCACCCCCTCGTGAATTAGATTTGTTCTGATCGCCACCTTGATTGACGTGTGCCCGGTCATTTTGCGTGACAGACAGACGCATACGGGTATTATAATATAGACTAGTCGGTAGCCCGTGGAAAAATCCACGGGTTCGCCCGTTCTTTTTATATCGCATTGCGTGCGTCTCGCTACTTGCGGTACCATTTTGCGTGACAGACAGACGCATACGGGTATTATAATATAGATAAAACGTTTTAAACGCATATATATTTTGTCTAAAACTCCGAATTTTACTAGTTTATTTCCTGTTTTTTTGGGGGGAATGCTAGCGCTAAAATTATTACACACAAAATATTTATATGCACATAGCTACCAACAAAATATGACCACATGGGGTAACATGAAAAACAATGGAATTTCCCACAAGTGTTCTTAAATATGTGTAGCTATAAGGCAAGAAACTGTGTTATCTTGTGCATGTCGATGCAATCAAAGTGCCATTTACATAAATTCTAAAAAAGTTGTGCCAAAATGACACTGCGAAACAAATAAACTGTATTTTGCTCGTTACCTATACAGAGATTTGTATATGATATATATTGGAATTAAGGGATCGCCAACAAATAGGGTTATATATCAATGGCTCATGTCGCAAGTATGCATGTATGTATGTTAACCTTCTTGAGGATAAGACGTGGCAGTTTCACATATAAAAAAATTCAAATGAAGAAATTTCAAATTGTAGTATGCATGTACGTCTAAAATCTTAAATGCGATAAGTATGGTAAGTTTGGCAAGGACCCCTTAAGCATCTCGTTTTTATTTTGTATCTGAACAGTTTTTCCTTTTTCCTAAAAGCGAAAAAACACAGTTTGATAAAAAGATTGCATTGATTTGTCTCTTGTCGATAACAATTGAAGCATTGCCTTATAAAGAGACAGTAATTGAATAGTAACCTGGTGTTAATTCAGTTGGTAATGAAATTGTGATCTTGTTCCTCATATTCCAAATGTTCTCTTTTTCAGATCAGCCGTTATCAAAACATCAATCATCACCATTTTCAAAAAATATTGAGTGAGATAGTACAAGTTTTGAACGCCTAAATACTGAAACATTCAAATGCTTATTGCTGAATTAATGAAATATTGAACTATTTACATTCGATCAATCTTATATAACAAATTTTCCAGAATTTTCTAGAGTAATTTCAAAGGTATCAAGTTAAAGATTTTACTTTTTTCAGAAAATATTACTATGTGTAAAATCTGTAATTTTAGTATTTTATTTGTTCAGTTGTATTGTATATATATACACTATTTTTATAAGAACCAGAAAATTTGTGTGTTCTTAATTTTTTACTTGTTGAGCCTGGAATTGTACAGTATATTACAAAATTTTTGAAACCAAAAATCTATTAATTGATTCTGTGAAAAATTCTGCGTTGAAAGAAAGAAAAGGGAAAAATCTGTAAAGTTTTGTTCTTATTTTGTTTTTAATGTGTTTTATTGTTGTTCTTATAAAATTGTTCTTATAGAGACAATAGGTATATATAGGTATATGTAATTTGATTTAAACTTACAATAATAATGAAGAATTGAATTTTAAAATTTTAGAATATTCAATGGTTTTGCTCCCCATATTTTGGTTTTAAGGTCCACTTCAAAGTTCAGTACTTTTTCAGATTAGTGCTAATGGCGGAAATCTTTAAGCCGCAGGGCTTCTTGTTTTTATTCTTTACTCCTGTATGACCACATATCGGGAAATACGTTCTTCTTTAATATTTTGAGCGCGCATAAAGGTCTCACCCAAACAAATGTAAATACTTACGCAACCATTGGAGAAGGTAACATATGTCTTAACAGTTTTGTGTTAATTATCATTGATAATTTTACTTCGGGGATTTGCTCTGAGGAATTGACTTACGTTTATTGGTTGAATTGAGTTTGCTCTTGTACATTTTTTTGCGCCTAAGCTAATTTGCGAGCTTTTTCTAGCTATTCAAAAGCAGTATGGCAAAAAGTAGTAGCCAACTGGCCAGCGGCATAAACCACATAAGGCTTGCTGTTCTTTTGCGCAAGGACGCATTTCAGAAAGTGAAAAGGAAGCTCTTTGGGACCTTTTAAAACTTTATTTTCTTAACTGTTCGTCAAAAACACTTTCTATACGTTACATTTTGATCGGCGTTTTTAGCTAAACACAACAATAGAGGCACTGGATAAACAAATTTGCTTACGTCATCAAAATTCAACGACAGACCTGCATAAGGAGGGATTTTTACGAAGCGAATTGTGCATTGCGAATAGGGCGGCGAATTAGCTACGAAATATATTTTTGATTATGTGGCGAATTTAAATTATGGAATGTACGCACTCTTTTGGGTATTAAATTCGAGGCAGTTATTTTGAATTATTTTCAATAATGAGTTTTTCTAATAATGAACACTGAAGAATGCGTTCTGATTTATTATTGATTTACTATTTATTTTACAACGTTAAAAAGTGGGCGAAGCGAATTTTAGAGTCAAAGTCAAAAATGCGCATGCCCAAATACATTTCGCCGGCGAATTCGCTTCGTGAAAATCCCCCCTCCACTTCACTCCCCCTAACTAAGGGGATTTTTCTCCAGACTTATCGACTGATATATGATTCGATACAAATGGCGAGTTGTATAGTAACAATGATAAGTTTCCATTTTCTTTTTGAAAGGTTCTAAAAAGCACACACCAATTAAATCACACAGTTTATATCAACCAATCAACGCATTAGTGTCAAAGGGTAACTACACGGAAAGGTAACTGTAGCTTGTTTTTCTCCAAAACCGTTCTGTAAAGTACACATGTACACATTGTACATATCGGTGATATATATTTATGTAGTGAAACATATTAAAATACATTTATGTGTTCATTTTTCTTTTCATATAATGCACACTATCCTTCGCTAAAATTCTAGTTACACTACGGTTTGATTCGCATAATACAAATAAAGCTGGACTTGAAGAAACAAAACAAAATGGAACAGGATAAAAGAATGGTGCAATTCCATTACTTACTATAACTATGCCTTTTAAATTTTTGCTATTCAGTGTAAAACGAAGTGAAAATGAATGTAATTTTTGGAACATCTTAATCAGATATCCGTTTTATTCGAGAGTGTAATTCACCATAAAAATTCTAAAATGTTAAAATCTAGTTTAAACAGTCTATTCACATTTTGTCGTAATACCTAACACAACATCCGTGCGTGCAGAATTATTACCGGCCATAAAAAATAAACAAAATCTACGCTTAGCTTAAAAAGCCGTTTACGCTGCTAAATTGTGTAGAAAAACACACAAAAAAACAGACAAGCACAATTTTGTCGTTTTGTTCGAACACAGTTTTGTAGGAAGATACAAAATTTCACTTTACTTATTTGCACAATCAACAGATGTGGTAAGAGTACCCTATATTACACAGGCAAGTTCTTCAAAAAATAAAAAATAAAAAATTGTATTACTTTTAAAAATTAAGCCTACTGTTTTGTTTGTACAACACGGGGCAAAGCATGCGCTGCAAGTGGATTTCGTTATGGTTTTATCGTTGTAGTGTTATAGTCATCGGACTCGTCGTCAGCAAGTCCTAAATCTTCGTCGTTTTGCAAATGACACAGGCTTCCCGAGCTCAACACAATAATTTTGTTGGATCGATTATCTTGAGCATCGATTTTTCGTTTACTTAGAGCATTACTTATAGCATCCCGAATCGATAAGCTCTGCAAGTCCTGGCCAGATGACACTACAGTTTTACTATTGGATGTTTTTTTTAACTCTTCAGAAACTGCTGGTAACATCATGTGTGCGCCTTGATATGCAATCTGTCTGACTAACGAAAAAGTAGAACTATATTTACTCATTGGCGGTGTGTCATCATCAACGTCCGAGATAACATCAGTATCTGCCTCATCTTCGTTTATTAGGGTGGTGGAGGGCTCACAACACGCGTCAAACTCATCATCAAGGAAGGCAACAATTGCAGAAATATTGTCAGCTCTTGAACGCTTTTTATGCCACAAGTTTATCGTCTCATTAATTAAACTGGAAAAGAAAACATAATTAAAAAAATTGTTTATTGTGGCATTACGTAATTCTGATTCGAATCCTTTTAATTGATACCACTCTACCTGCCAGCTGAAAGTAAAAAAAATCAAAAGAACACTCACGTATGGCAGCAATTTCGTTCCTTGGGTTGTTTTGAAGAAGACCTCTCGCATCTCGTGACTATATTAACTGCTTCCTGTCCATTCATAACTCCCCATAGGCCATCACTAGCAAGCAAAACAAACTTATGGTGTCCTGGAACTAAGTCAATATCTTCAATCTCAGGTTCAGGCGATACAATAAATTCTCTTCTTTCAGTGTCATAACTCCACACATCGCCTATAATAAATTTGCAATAAAATAAAATCATTTTCCTTTTATGTTGCCGAAAAAGTTATGTCCCACATGTTAAATTTTCTGACGTTACGGCGCAACGTAATAACATTAATATAACGTCAATATCCTAATTTAAATAAATGAAGCTATTGCAATGCACATGGAAATTTAAGGCCTAATAACTTGGAAACGAAGTGGTGACGTCAGTCATTTTCCACCACGTCCTTGCCGAAGTCAGCAAAATTTAAAAACCCTTAATGTCCCTAGCATTCGTCAAAAGCACATTATTCTATACATTATTTTGATCAGCGTTGTTTTAACCTCTACACTTTACAAGCAACGGATAAACTAAATTTCGCTAAACTTTTGTTGTATATACACTGCTGGCGTATAAATATAAATATTCTAAATTAATATATATGATTACAATATTTCCGCTTCATCCTTTTTTTCTTTTCTAATTCCCACCACTGTCGCTACACAGACCATTTTTGTGACTCACTTTTAAATATGCCTCGTTTGTACAGAGCAATCTGCTTCCCTCTGCTTCTGATTTTACCTAAAACACTGCTGTACGAGCACAACGTTTAGCTTCTTAGTATATATTTTTAATACCACCTGACTTCCACTCTTACCAAAGTTTCCTCTTTTTCTTTATACACTGGTCAACCTCATTATTTCACCACCAGGTCTGTCCATTTCTAGCTGGTCCTTACGTCCACCCACAGGTATCATAAGGAGCTTAAAGAAGCCAATTGATCAAAGACGTCCAAGTACTTTCAACATTTTTATTATCACATTGACCATCGTGAGTCTTGCTACAATCTCTTCCTTTAGCTTCCAGACAATATTCAAGATAATATAATGTCAAAAAAGAGGTGAGCAAGGAATAAATTTTAAATAAAGAAAGAACACTATTTTAGAGACATCTATATACGGTCCTTCCTTACTAAAGTTTCAACAGAATGTAAAACAGATTGGTTTTTGAGGAAAAAATTTGTCTCCTTGACATTTTAAATTATAGTAAAGTGAAATTCTCAACAAAAACGTAAAACCGTGAAATTTCCTTCCAACAACACTCACATTACATACAATTTTGTTCCAGCAAAAGTGACATCACATAGATTTCCCACTGACAAAGACTTCCCACTGACAAAACATTATATATACAAAATATAAAAACATCAGCTAACACAATAGCTACAGTAAGTCTGTTTCTACAAAAACTAGTTTTTTCGGTGTACACAGACAATAAAAATGAACACCATCCTCTTCTGCAAAACTTTTACCCAAAATGTCAACAAACCTGGTAAAAATAAGTATTTCCAAAAAACAGTCTTATTGGTATTTTACATAAAAGCTAACGTTTTACAGGAAACATCAAAAACAAAACAATTAAAAAAAGCACACTTAGCAAATAAATTTGATATTGCAGGTAGCCAGCCCTCTCTTATAAAAGTTTACACAAAATGTAAGGAAAAATATATATATGCTAGGAGCATGTAAATGTCCTTGTACTACCCTAAAGTCTTTAGGAGACTTTGTGGCTTGCTATACATCTTCTTTTGTGGCGCCGTAATTTAGTGGTTAGACCAGGGCTCGATTCCCCTTCCCCGATTCAATATGGGCAAGTGAATCTTACCATAGCCCTGGGTTAACCCAAGCCATGTGAGGGAAATTGGGGAGATGGCACACTGTGTGGGCCATTGGATGTTGCAGGGAGTTGTCTAGCAGAGCGCGGAGCCTAACTGGGTCTGCGTAGTTTAAAATGAGCATTAAATACTCTAGGACTCCCCATCTAAGCCATGGCCCCTCCTGGAAATAATAGACAGGGTATATCCCTCGATATTTGTGAGGCTACCCATGTAAAATATGCACATCTCTCTCTTATAATTCATGCTCAAAACAGATCCCTAAGTAACAGTACTTTATATAAGCTAAATAAGAGAAATAACAACATCATAGGCTAGCTAAGACAGCCAGTTAAATATAGTTAAATAGGATTATAAGTTATCTGATACAAGAGAAAAGTAAAATCAGAGTTTTCCGTTTGGCCAGCAAATTTATTTTAGCTAGTTAGCAGCTTAGTGTATCATTTTAAATTTATGAAAATATATTAGTTACACACCTGGGAACATTAATCAAAAGCTTTCTTATGTAAACAAACAAAGATGTAAGAAAATAAAAAACTTTGAGAATTTGAGGCTTTGAAGTGGCTTTTTTCTGCAGATGCGAGTCTGCTTGACAATGTGAAGTATGAATGCAACTCTAGCTTATAAAAACTGAACTGAAATATTAAAGTGGTATTATTGCAAGAGATGAATTGTAGTTTTTTGTCTGCTACAAACCTCAAATGTGAGAATGCTTGTTTTTCTAGTTGATTCTACACTACAGTTGTGGTGGGCCTGTAATTGTGTACAACAAGGTTTAAATAGTTATGTTTACCTAAAGCCCTTGACACAGCCAAAAATGGGATATACTCATATCCTGTGCTTTCACCATCATCAATAGGAGAGCAACTTCTTATAACGCGTTTCCATACAACCCGTGGTACACCATCTGTTGTTACTACACAACCACCAAGGTTTTCAATGCTAAAATAGGTCCATAATATTATAAGCACTATTATACCTGGAATATTTTTAGCCTGTGTAACATTTTTTTAAGGGGGAGAGGGCACAAAGGGTTCACACTCATAAATTCCAAACTAGTGATGAAACGTGGTACAAACTCATTTTCCAGGTAAAATTTTTTTACATAACAGTATCAGAAATGATGTTTCATGCTTTAACCTAGACTATTGGTAGACATGTGGACTTTGTATTAAAAAATGTTCTTAGCTTTACTGACCCACATATACATTTTAAATATTTCTTAAAACACAACTTCAGCACTTTTCAACATTCACAGAAATTTCCCTCCCTACCCAAATAATGAAAGTATAAAAATATTTTAATATTTTCCAGTTTCCATTCAAGCACTCAATCATGCGCCCAAAATATGCCTAGCAATGAGGCAGTGTGCCCTTTTTGTTTGCGTTTATTGTGAACACTGAGAATATAAATCCACATAAAGTTTAAGAAAACACAAATGGATACGCAAATGGCATTAATACTGATAACCTGCTCTTTGACTACTGAAAACATTATAGTTGTTTCATTGACTATATACAAAATTAAACCAACACAAAATTTTTCATGCACATAAATCTATAACAGTACCGAGATTTTTCTCCAACACTGTCTGGTTTATGATCCACTGTTAACTCTTTGCACACAAACGTTTCATCTTCTTTAATAGCTAATATTGCAGCTGAGTCACCCACATGAGCAATGTACATTTTCTGATCTCGAATAATAGCAACAGTTGCAGTTGTACCACTAGCAGAGTTTTGTCCATCTTTCCGTTTTGGCCAGTTCCCTGCATAAAAATAAAGATTGGACATGATAAAAAATAAAAATAGTCTTTACTTTGTGATTTACAAGTGTCCTAGGTAAAATTTACAATATTAAGCCACCATTCTAAAACAGCTACCCTGTTTGCATTGTAAGGGTTGACAAAGAAGTACTTTACGCATCACCTGCATAATGCCTGGCAGTAAGCAGGGTAAAAACTGTTACATTTTGTTTAATGAAAACCCTATGTACACATTTAGACTCCTGCTAATGGTCAAATAATTTACGTCATGAAATTAAAAGGTAATTGATTGTATTGTATTTATCTCCACAAAATCAAAAAGATTCCTACTATGAAATGACCCATTAAAATGTGTAAATTGCATGTTTTATTCCATCAATTACAAGTCATACATGGTGGTATTGTTATCATTTACTGTACAATTCACAATAATACCACTTATATAATATATATAAAACATTGCAGAAATATAAATAAGTAACAATTAGTTTTTATTCGCCATTTTGAATTTGGCAGTCAATTTATTTTGTTGTAAAAATTAACAAGAAAATTCACGTTGAATTCTCTGTCCAATATGCGTCGTGAAATCCCCTTTTAAGGAGCTTGTGTCAATGTTGTCAATTCATAATTGGAATAAGACAGCCAACATGGTTTTGCCTAGTTAAGCCTCATGTCACCTGTTTGGGCCACTGCGACTGCTCATTGACTAGGATAGTGATGATGAAGCTATCAAATCGAAATAAGTTATATAAAGTATATATATTATAAAATAGCTGCAAATTGTATATAAAGTTGTTTTAGCTTATGATGAATATGCATTGGAGTGCTGAAATGTTTAACTGCACATACAAAAATTTTCTTGTTAGAAAAACTGAAACTATAGTAGTCATACCAACTTCATCAAACATCTGCCAATGTGTGGCAAAAAATCCCTTTCTGATGGCCAACTTTACCTTCTCAGCATCTGCATCGTAAAATCCAGGTTGATTTTTTATATTGGTGTACAGATTGTTCCTGGCAAATACTGAAGCTTCCTTGCCTCCATGGCCATCGAACACCGCCAGGAAAGCGGTTCTTTTGCCTTCTTCTTCAATTACAACTGACACCTCATCTTCCATATACCTTCGCCTTCCTTGATTAGTTTGTGAACATACACGTAATATATTCATAGCTGAAAAGCAATTGTAAATATTCAAATACCCCTAGTCTAGTAAACTGGATAAAAAAAAATTTTGATTTGTTCCTCGGGTTATAAATGAATGGAACATTCTACCAGAGAAAGCTGTGTCTGCCACTTCAATAAACATTTTTAAAAAGTTTATTCAACCACATTTCGAGACTGTTAGGGGGCTCTATACAAGTCAAAGGTAGTCAAAAAGAAGATTGCCTGCCCCAGTTCTATAAAGACCACCGATGTTGGCCTACTAAAGACCATACCGGTGGGTCCAGTAAGTTATTCAGTAAGTTAAACTAAACTCATCATTTTCCCTTTTTGATATTTTTGATGAGAGAAGGGGAAAAAGAGTTTAGAATAACATATATATATATTACCTTGATAGTTAATATTTAAACTGACAACTGATTCCAAATTCAAAAATATTAGCACTTAAATTTCAAGGTATTGTTTTTAAATATTTGCATAATTATTTTGGAAGTGACTTTAAAATATGGCGGGTTGAAAACAAACATTATTTAGCTTTATAGCTAGCTAGCTACATAGCCTAGCTACAGCTGACTGAAACTTAGAAGACAAAAAATTCTAGCTTTAGTCAAATAAAATCACGAGAAATGGCTTAAATACTTAGAAACAACAATGTAGTTACCGCATAATAATTTTTAATAAATTTAAAAATATCCCACCAAACTCACATTTATTGAAAAACATCTGTCGTCAAAGCACATGGCAGCTGCCTTCTTGATCTATCACCGCATATGAGAAAAGTGAGACCGGATACCCTATGTTGTACCCGAGACCCGAGACCCAATACCCTGCTACCGATACCCGAGACCCGATACCCTGATATTTTTAATTATTATTATTATTATTATTATTATTATTATTATTATTATTATTATTATTATTATTATTATTATTATTATTATTATTATTATTATTATTATTATTATTATTATTATTATTATTATTATTATTATTATTATTATTATTATTATTATTATTATTATTATTATTATTATTATTATTATTATTATTATTATTATTATTATTATTATTATTATTATTATTATTATTATTATTATTATTATTATTATTATTATTATTATTATTATTATTATTATTATAGAATATGCCTAATTCCAAATAGGATAGCCAGGCATCTTCGCATTACGGCAACCGAAAAATGTTGCATTGCTGTATTTCCGTCGAATATTGTATCCTTGTGACATGAACTAATATTCCAAGAACTTTGAATTCTGATTCCTCCAAAAAGTATCAATTGTTAGAACCATTTTTGCAGTTATAAGCTGTCAAAAATGATATTAAGTGCGCAACTAATAATTATTGAGTCAACTGTTATCACTTTTAGTCAACAATTATCACTTCAAAAAGTCCGTTCGACGAATCGGATAGCCGGCATCCTTTTTTTGCAATGGTATTATTGCGTTAATTTAGTAGTTCTGCTAAGATGCTGAAGTCTCGTAGCTTTAGAGTTGCAACTTCTTTTATTTTAAGGTACGTCGTCCCCTACTGGTTTCAAATTTCTCGTGCATAGAATTTTATGAGTTGCGGCATGATGTTTTGATTTTGCATCAAGAACAATGTAAATGCAGACGCATATACACAGGCAAAAGATGTCAACAGAGCTCAACAATATAAGATATCAAGTCAAAAAGAAATGAGATTGAAATTAAAATTGACAAGGCCTGCTCTTAAATAAAGAAGAGTCGAGAAAAACAATTTCAGCGAGTTTTCAATCTTGTAATCCTAAAAATCTATAAATTCGCGGAAATAGTAATTTTGCCTTATGCTGTCCTCTTTTCTTGCCTTCCAGGAAGCGTTCGCATATACGAAACTTTGTAAACATCCCCAAATCGACGTTTTTCGGCTTTGCTTTGAGTTGCTACTGGTTGAGAACTTTTTTGGTACTCAAGGTGTTTACTTGGCGCTAGCACCTATTTTCAAACAACGAGTACTGCCACTGTTGGATCTTGTTCGTCAGTAGTAAACTCCGCGCAAACCAAAAAAATTCTTGTCGGAAGTAGAATGTCAGAGTGTGCTAATTACACATCGGTATACGCAGCCTAGTTAATGAACCTTTCCTCGTTACGCATTGTGGAGCATAGCAGCGAAGCGCGTATGTACAAAAATAGCGTGTTTACATTTTTTCCCTTGTAGCTTTAAATATATATTTTGTTCATCGTCACGTGGTTTATAAAGCTTCTTGTTTTCTATAACGGACATTCAGTTTCTTTCATACGGACGCTTAGACGCAAGCGAATGTCTCAGGGAAAATTCTTTTCGAAATTCACCACCAAGAAGCACACAAAAATGTCTCAGGGCAAATCAAAACTGAAATCAGCCAACGAGCACAAAGCCAGCCAAAAACGCTTTAAGACGCAGAACAATGACCTTTCCTGCGCTTCAAGGACTATGAAATTACTTATGCACTTTTCTCGCAATTTTATATGAATAGAGTGTTCCGCTACTAACTTATCGTTGAAAATATAACAAAAGCGCCGTCTTTGGTTTCTGCTTACAAAAAACTGTTGTTTTGCGGTTTATACATATATCTATGATAGCTATACTAGTCAATAAGGCCGTAAAAAAACTCACTTAGGCAGGATAACATGTAAAGGGACCGTCATTTGAATTTTGATGACGTAAGCAATGACCCGTCTATATCTTAAAAAAAAATTAGAAACTTGGTTACACGTTGCCTCTATTGTGTAAAGCTGAAAAGTATGAAGGTTTAAAAATTTTTGTGACGTCAGCATAGATTTTATACCTGTTGCCTACATCGTATAGATTCTGAAATTCAGATTATAAAATGTATAGGATTATGTACTTTTTTAAACGGTTACGGAAATATTGTTATTTAAAGGTTTTTCATCAACCCTTTCATTCCGAAACGGATCCGGGAATCCAGGTTTGGGAATTAAGATATTGACGCTAAGTTAGTGTTATTGACGTCGCGACGTTAAATTTGCCGATTGATATTAAAGACATTTTCAGCTACATTAAAGGAAAATGAACACATCTACTTTGTCTGTTACAGAGAGACAGACACACGTAAAGTCTCCGTATTATTATATACTTTTGCGAATGACGTCATAAGTGATGCAGCCATATTTTAAATATACCGCATACACCTTTTTATGGTGGGCATAAGACCTAACGCGTGTATTTATCACCACACTTTCCTCAGTCTAATTAATATATATGCAGATTGTGCGCAACACTAGATATATAAAAGCGAGGAAAAGGTCTATTACAATTTCGTAGCCCTAGAAACGAGAAAATGTTATTTTCTTGGCGTCTTACAACATAATAAATCCAAGCACATAAACACCTGGCTGCTATGACAGATACCTATTATTTTCTAAACAAATTTTATGGGGTCCCCTGGGGATATTTGTTTAGGCCAGTGACACCAAACCAGTAGAGTCTTCTCTAGATTAAATATTTGAATTTGATTGGCTGCGCTTTTCGTCATGACTAAAAGTTGAATTGGTTTCCACGTTTTGTCACAAAAAAATTTAAGGCTACCATCTAGTAGAAATTCCCCTTTAGAGAAGAGATAGAATCTTACCGTAACGATCACAGTAAGTATTTTGTGAACAAAAAAATGTTAAGTATATTTCGACTTTCAGCTGTTAAGAAAATATACGTTGGGTCCCCTGTATATGATGCTTTTTGACTTTTGCCACAACTAAAACTGGTTGTGGGGCTGTGAAATAGGTCACAGGAGTTTACCTGTCACAAGCATTTCCCCAGCGCAACTGCGGACAGTTTTGTCTTTGACACGTAGATGATATTGTTGCTTCGTGTAACTTAAGCAGCTCAGATAGCCTTATAGGGAGAGGACAGGTAATATTGTAGGGAGTATTTTTGCTTGTAAAAGGATCTATGGAAAATGTTTTGTGAGTATTCGCAAATACTAATAACCCTAACAGACAGCAAAGGGAAAATAAAGTATGAACATTTCGCTTATTGACAAGAAATGAGAGACTAGGTAAATGTCAGATTTGATATTTCTTTAGTTTGACCTAATAAGATAGATATAAAAGTTATATTTACAAAAATATTCAATTCACATGGGACTCGCATGTAATTTTTATATGCCCCGGGTGTTGAAAAAATCGGTTTTACTCGAACTATTTTCTCATGTTTGACTAAATTGGGAGCCTCGTTAACTCGAACATTCGTTAAGTCGAGCAACTTTGCTCGGTCCCTTGGAGGTTTGAATTACCGGGAGTTCACTGTAATTTCGAAAACAAATGTGCAAATGCAAATTTAGTTATTAATGACATAATTGTTGCAGTTAAAGCGATTTTGAAAACTGGAACAAAAATTATTGAGCGGAACGATTGTAGCGATGCAGATGGTATGCAAGTACTTTCTAAATAATGAATATTTCTAGACATGTAACGCTTGTATCCAGCGATGTTACGTCAAGACTTAATAAAAACAAACGAAATTTAAAATCTGACATTTGCATTGTCCTTTAATTCTCTCTTCTCAAGCAAAAAGTGCGCGTATCCGAATACATCATCTCAAATGGACCAAAAAGTAGGACGAGTTGACGGAAGTTCGAGTTATCCGCGACTTGAGGATAACTAAGCCATTGTGTGAAAAGTTTTATTTTTTAAAGTTTCTTTGTCACATATTATCTGCAAACCCGTACCCAGACAGGGATCCTTTAGGTTAATAATTTCGGAAGCCTGACATCCTTTTAAAAGTTAGTTTGACATATATCAACAGTAAACTCGTACCCAGATCAGCATCTTTTAAGTTAATGATTTCAGATAGCCTGACATTTTTATAAGTTAGTCTTACACATATTATCTCCAAACTCGTACCCAGACCGGAATTTTTTAAGTTAATGATTTCGGATAGCCTGACATCTTTTTAAAAGTTTCTTTGGCACATATTATCTGTAAACTCGTACCCAGACCGGAATTTTTTAAGTTAATGATTTCGGATAACCTGACATCTTTTTGAAAGTTAGTTTGACACATATCAACAGCAAACTTGTACCCAGACCGGCATCTTTTAAGTTAATAATTTCGGATAGCCTGACATCTTTTAAAAAGTTAGTTTGACACATATCAACAGCAAACTCGTACCCATACCGGCATCTTTTAAGTTAATAATTTCGGATAGCCTGACATCTGTTAAAAAGTTAGTTTGACACATATCAACAGCAAACTCGTACCCATACCGGCATCTTTTAAGTTAATAATTTCGGATAGCCTGACATCTTTTAAAAAGTTTCTTTGGCACATATCAACAGCAATTTCCTACCCAGACCTTTTCTTTTGCATACTTTGCATATAAGAGAAGAAACACAATATTTAGTGTAATAATTAAATCGGTCAAATATTTCAGGGCAATTCTTTTGTGTTTCTTCGTACAATAATTCACGCGTTTAATTTTTTTATATATGCACGCGGATGTATCGAGAATCATTTAACCATTTGTTTACAGTTCTTGAAGTTTCTAGCCAGGAGACCCAGCACAATTTTTTCTTACCACTGGGAAATCGAAATAGTTAAGGTAGGAAAAATTAATTTGGGTCGCAAACGAATTTCCTGACCGCGCTTCTTGATTGGTTACTTCTATTGTTCTTAACTCACGTGACCATTATCGGAAAATATATATTTTGTTTTGAACGTGTCCAAACAAATACCACTAATTCTTGTAAGAGGGTAAGATGTGACCACGCTGACTTTGTAATTATTGGTCGGGGTTTGATCTGATCTGAGAAATTGGAATTTGCTCTGACACATCTTTTGCATGTAAGCTTTCGTATGAGGGAAACTGAATTTTGATATCCTCGAACAAAGCTTAGCTAACTAGGCTAGAAAAAATGATTATGCCATAAACACACGTACAATGTTTTGTTTTTCTGGTTTCCACTGCAAAAATTGTGCTGCAAGTATGACAAAACTTTGATATATTTATTGTGTAAGAACAACAGTCTACCTGTTGATTTATGTTTTTTGAAATACAAAAATTTAACGCGAAGAACACAGCATGCAGAAGAAACTTTCTACCAAGTTAAATCATGGTTTCTAACGCTGTAAAAAAGTTTTTGAAAATAACAATATCTATAATGTGCATGATGGTGATAACATTTCAAATCGTGTCAATACTTGATAAACGCTGGATGCTATACGAAATCATCACTAATCATAACTTTTCTGGTTACGTATATTTTGGAATTTTTGAAATTTGTGCGGAAGGTCAATGTATCACGAGAATCGGTGGTGTAAAAGCTAGTATGACTTCTATATGTTTTGCACAACCTCATTCCCAGGGTTTCGAAATTTATCAGCCGTTAAATAAGCGATATCGGCTGTTACATCAGGCAACAACTCCTGCAGATGTGTTTTTCAACGTTTATAAAGTTCGATATATTATAATTTTTCTCTTTCTGATATTTTAGTTCACGTCATCACACAAATTGGAGTTGTAGTTGGATGTTTGGCAACAGTGGTTTCCACCATGCTCTATATCACAGGCAAAGAATTTAAATCGATTCCCTGTGCCTTCCTATGTATGGTATTCGCAGGTAAGAAACGCTCACGGGCTTCCAGCTCAATGTTAACGAGCTTAAAAAGTCACATTGTATCCCACAAACTCCCCCACCTTTTTCATAGCATGATGTTTTGTGTTATTTCCTCACTTTCAGCTCACTTTCAGCTCACTTTCGTTGCTGGTTCCCGAAAGAAATGATTCATTCTTTAAATCATTTCACACCCGGTGGGAAGTAATCACTCCGGATATAAATTACTTTTTGCCTTACTATCTAACATATGCCTCGTTTTTCCAATCCCCGTCGTGATTAAAGGCGCGATTTTTTTTCTTCCAAACCAACCATAAGTGATAAAACAATATTTTCGTTTTAGCTGCAGCTCATACAGTATCTGCGTCATTAATGGCTTCGCAGCGTAACTGCTGGCATCACGTAAATCTGCGTCATTTTTCATATGGTCGAGGTTTTATGTTGTTTTGTACACAAATAAGCTGTACGCTCCTACTATCTTTAATTATACAATTTAGAGGAGCCTGCGTTGAAGAGGAGGAAGAAGAGAGGAGGGAGGAGATAGAAATGGTGCACTTTAACGAAGTATGATATGTTTAAAATGTACCATTCTTTTCTCACCTGAAATAGTCTGACGGGCAGTACGACACAGTTTTCAAAGAGGAAATGTGGGGGGGAGGGGAGTGTGGCCATTTTACCCAGCGGAAAAAAAAGGGGGGCGGTTAAGAGTGTAGAAAAATAATTTTACATCTGTGATTCTTTATATGGGAATTTCTCAACATTTTATTACTTAGCAAAAAATGTGTGGTTGAAGGATGAGAGAGATTTTCAGTTATTTATTATTATGTTTTTTATTCAAGTAATATTTTTTTGTGTAGCGCGTCATGTGCAAATTCAATCTCCCGTGTTGATATGCGCGTCGCATAATTAAAAATCTTCTTTCTCTTTTTGAAGTCCGTGACGTTTCTGTAAATTCTAAATGTTTTGTTGTTAAACACTTTTTTTATAGGAATACCAAACTTCTAACCAGGGTGATCAGTATTCTTTTTTCTCTATTATTCTAAACAATAAATAGACCTAAATCCTAGCCTCATATTTTTATAAACCATATTCTTATAGAAAAAAGCGTGTATAAATTCAAGCGCCAGCTGCATCTCCATTATAGAGTTTGAAGCCCAAGTTGCATCTCCATTATAGAGTGTGAAGCGCAAGCTACATCTCCACTATAGAGTTTAAAGCGCCAGCTGCATCTCAACTATAGAGTTTAAAGCGCCAGCTACATCTCCATTATAGAGTTTGAAGCACAAGTTGCATCTCCCTTATAGAGTGTGAAGCGCAAGCTACATCTCCACTATAGAGTTTAAAGCGCCAGCTGCATCTCAACTATAGAGTTTAAAGCGCCAGCTGCATCTCCATTATAGAGTTTGAAGCACAAGTTGCATCTCCATTATAGAGTGTGAAGCGCCAGCTACATCTCCACTATAGAGTTTAAAGCGCAAGCTACATCTCCACTATAGAGTTTAAAGCGCAAGCTACATCTCCACTATGGAGTTTAAAGCACAAGCTGCATCTCCAGTTTTTATTTTCACTTATTTGTCTAAACAAGTAAAAAGTTGTAATATTTTTGAAAGGCTGTCTGACCAACAACAAACTGTAAAAAGGTACGACTTTGGTATGACACGTGTTACTTTTTACAAGAAACGAATTATTGTACTCGTATTTAAATTTATAATTCAAATATCAAGGTTTTTTACGGAAATATAACCAACGACAACATAAACATTATCGTAATCTTCTGTCGCCATTTTTACTATTGCGGATTGAAATCATTCCGGAATGTGTGTACCGGCCAGCTTAGAAGGTTTGGGTGGAAGCGTTTTAACGTTCAACGTGTCTCCAACCCTCCTGACCGAAATATTAAAATTAAATTTGTTGGTATATCCAGTGGGTTACGATCATTTGTAACGGCTTGCGAAAACACTGCCGTCGCTCAACCTGCCATAATCTCGTACGTCGACCACAGTTGTTATCTTAAACACCCTTAATTATGCTCAAAATGTAAATTACTAGTATCTCAAAGTAGTAGGAGCATATTCAATTGGTTACCTCGAGTAGAAAAGCGAGATTCGCAAGCAAGCTCGTTCCTAGGGCATCTTGTATCTTTTCTCGCCGTCCCGGTGTAAAAAAGAGAAAGCTGGAGCTGGGAACGAGGTTGCGTTTTGTAGGTTTTCGCTATGTTAAATCAATTTAGAGAAGAGGCGCAATGCACTACTTTCTGGGGAACTACTGTTGCTTTTACAATTCCTATTTCAAAACTGTTTTGATTTTCCTACTTCGGATTGAACCGTTGCTTCATTTTATAGGAATTTGAGCCTCGTGTTGCATATAAAATACCGTGTAAGAAAGCAAAGGATTGCTCTAAAGCTGGAGTTTGCTGGTATCGGAGGTGGGAAGAAATATACTTAGTAAATTTTTATTACTTTTATCACAATAAGTTTACAAATAATTGAAAAATTAGATGTTTATTAAAAATAAAAACAAGAATACCCTCGCAGTTTTAACACTCATCTCGAGTAAAATTAAGAAATTTACAAATGTAAGTGCAACCAAATGTTTATGGTTATAAAAAAAAAGACAAGAGGGTCGAACGACTAAAACTGTGGAGCAATTATACTTTAGTATAGCAGCTACACTTTTTTAAGAACTTGAAAATTAAGCTTTAGCATGAAGTGTTCTTATTTTTCGACTGACTTGCTCAGCCAAAAACCGTTTTTATTTTGTTTTTATAACACATAACCATCTTTGCAACAGGCATATTCAAATATCACTTAACGGGACATTGAAATGAGGTAGAAATTATGTTTCAGATGGTGTATTTAAACCAATCAAAGAAAACCAAATATATTTATAGTAATTACCTCACAAGTTCTCACGCTGTATGTTCTGCAACTCACATTTGCATGGATATATCGTTATTCATTTAATGTTTCCTTATTTCATGAAATAAACGTGAACTTGGTATAAAAAAAATTTATTGTCGACTTCGCGTTATTTCATGAAAAAGGAGGTGAGTTTGAAATAACACAAATTAAACATGTTTCCACTGTAAACTAACATGCACAGAAATTATGTTCAGAAATTAATTCATGTTATTCACATTAGTCACCAGTGGAATCCCAAAATATATTCATAAAATATTACTACTTGGCTAACAAAAAAAACGTTCACGCTAATTAAAAGTTAACGGAACGAACTTTACCCCAAATATTTGTGGCGTGAGGGCTCTTAAATATTGAGCACTTTGATGCTTGTGCCTTGAACCGACGTACTAAAAGAATGGAGTGAACTTTGAACTTTAATAAAGCACGCGCAAATACAGGTTTATGGAAAAGTGGGATATTACAAAGACCAGAATGCTGCATTTGGGTCCTCCTGTGGGGTCCTGCTTTACCGGTATGCTTTTCAGAAAATATATAAAATTTGATTGTGAAAGAGCATAAAACATGTCTGGTATATACAGGTTTTTTTCCACCAAAAATATATCTCCATACAAATAAATTATTTACATATATGTACATTGGTGATGAATGTTTTATCAATTTCAGCACAAGTTTTTACTAAAATAAGACGTATATAAATAGAAAATCAAAAAACAAAACAAGAAACAAAACACGACACTAGATAATACGAAAGTGAGAAAAATAAAAAATAAAAACACGATTTTTAATAAAAATGAAGATAAGAAAAAGCATTCCTATGTTAATTTTTTGCATTTAAAAAGCCTAAGACGCTCTTTGGTTTGGTTTTTGGACTATGTTCTGCGATACCCTTTCTGAATTTAAAAAAGGTACACCAAAAAAGAAGATGTCGTCCTCAAGCTTTAAAAAATTTTAAATTAATATTTTTCTCCGAATAAGAAATATTACGAAGCCTGAACTCCCATTTTTTATTTTCAATTAAATTGGTCGGAGTTATTTTTATATCTTATATCTAACCTACTGATATATTATTATTAGTTGATGTTATTATTACGCTGTTTTTTGCACTGTTTTATTCAAGGCTCAAAAGGATAAAACTTTAAGAACACCAGTTGAGCAAAACTTATTATTCTAATAAAAAGGTGGTGAGTAAAGTGTAAATTTCTTTCAAGATCTCTAAAAATTCTAAAAAGTGGAAATCTATTAAGGCGTTCACAAAATTTAAAAAATAAACTAAAAACTAAAAAAGGTTATACAACACTGACTTCCGTGACCATAGATTGGGCAGACTCTCGACGTAGTTTTAAACTCTCCACCGCCTTTCGATTTTCTGTATAGTACTCCGTGTAGAATTCACTGGATGGGTTATTTGAACAAGTCCGGATTAAAAATGATTTAAATCTCCTTATGGTGGCTTTTGATAAGTGGTTTGAAACATTGACTACCGGTCGGAACGATATGCAGATTTTAGACATAACACATAGTCTAGGAAAATATTGTTCTTCTAACACAACTTCACCATTAACCACAAATAGGATACAAACTACAAAATACGGTATAATTGATACAAGGTGTGCCCCTAAAAGCAACATGGGCGTTTTTTTAATCGCCATACCATGATTTTGAGTCAAACTGAAACACCTTTGCAGTGTTTGAGTTACACTTAGTTTTTTAAGATGTTCTATGTTCTGTTCCTTCATTCTGACGCCATGCGTTATCGAATGGCATCTATTTTGATGATTTTTGGCTGTTCGCCATAATGAGAATTCTAAAGCGTAAACAACAAGTAAAAGTGCACTGTGTGCGACAAGCATAATAATAATAACATCCGTACGCAGCCACGCTGCAAAACACATTACAACAGAATGGTTCTTGTATTCGTAACTTGGTTTGGAATATGAAGAGTGAAAGATACATGACAACACAATAAACGAACAAACTGCAGGCCAGATGGTGACAACTAACACAGTCAATTTAGATCGATTAAGTATGATGTTATATTTAAATGGAAAATGTATTACCACGTATCTGTTAATCGTCACTAAAGTCTGATTGGCCCATGATAATAAAAACATGAACATATAGAGATTGGAAAAAATTCTTTCGTTTTTTGGGTGAACGGCCATGCAGACGGTAAAAATAGAAAACCAAATATCTATAGTGAAGGTATTAAATAGTAGAATTCCGTCCCGCTTTCGCCAACCTTTTTGCGTTATACTGACTGACATTCCAAATAACGTGATTATAATTGATATTAAACTGAATATAGCTAATGCAACTTCTTCTAACTTCATGATGATTCTAAACAGAAATCAAAAATAAAATAACACGTTACTTAAATTTTGTAAAAAAAAAAAATCTTTGTAAGAAATAACTTTTACAAAATGCTTAAAGACGAGAAACTCTATTTAGTTCTTTCGCTAAATATATCTTTTCTAAAAAAAATCATTTTTAAATTTGAACCGACAAAGATATTAAAAGAAGCGATAAAAATATATAGGCTTACCTTGTGCTTCGACCTTTTCGTAAAGAAATCCTTTGTGCTCTGCTTCAGCATTAAAATAATTTTGTTTACATTTTTTTGGATTATGATTGGCTAATTTTTAACAAGATCATTTTTGCGATCGCACAAATAGGACCTGTTTCTACTTTTGTTCGCACGTTGTAGAATAATGCAATCACGGTTTGAATTACAACTGCGCATTTCCATATTGATTTACTGTCTTAAAAATACGCGTGAGCGTGAAAATAGTTTTAGTAAGGGGTTTCTAAAAATTGTTGTTTTGTCTAGGTGATACGAAGATAAAAAAAAAGGAAACTCCTCAGTATTTCAAAATTTAGGTTTAAACAATAAACTATTATTTACAAAGGACTCATTAAAAGGAAAACTTATAAGGCGTAATACACAAAGGGTTATTGAGCCCTATAAGTTTATGCGTTATAAGAATCATACTTTTTTGTTTGAGCCTCATGATTCTTAGAAAATCGACATTTTGAGCCTAAATAATTCTTAAAGTAAAACATTAACTAATATTAAACAAGGCTGATTTCCAATAAAAGAACCAATGTATAACACGACAATTGTTTTGAGAAGAATGTTGTAGAAATAAACATGTCAGATTGTTTGAATTTCGCACACAAAAAACACAAACTCGTTTCATCTTATTCAAATATTATAGCCATGCAGATTATGAGGTTATGACGCACATGCCATATGTTGAAATTATACATATTATAGCTATAATATAGGAAATTATAAGAAAGTATAACCATATTTTAAACATATAATTTTAAGAAATTATATTGATATTAGCTATAAAGGCCGATATACACAGAAGAATAATTAGAAAAATAACTTGAGTATATTAATATTCTTCCATTATTTCCCCGTGTATTTTGTAGAAGAATAAAAATTCTTGAATATTTTTTCGTTATTCTTCGAATAAAAAACAAGATGAATATAATCAAATCAGTTTGATTATATTCAGCGAAAAAAGAATATTCAAACAATGAGTTGTGTACAGCATTAGCATACTTCTATTGAAATATGACGTCATTGACACTTTTTCTTTCGAAACTGCGCTATTACCCACATGAAATGAAAAGCTGTGAAAGAAACTTCAGTTATTATTGACATAGTCACAAGAAAAAAAGATGTGTGTTTCATGAGATTTGTGTTTCAGGTGAGTTTTCAGAGTTTTTGTTGGTTTCATGTTTTATAAAACACCGAAATAATGTCATGCATGAATCATATGTCCAGCTAGCTAGGAACTTGTTAGTCTTGTTTGAGTTTATACTACCTGGCCTGTGGAAGACATCATCTCCCCCCCCCCCCCCCCCCACACTGCCAACTTATTTATGTCTGCATGTAGCTAGAGTAGTATGAACAGAGTGTCGAGGAAGATTGAAAAATAGTCAGTCCAGTTGTGCATCCAGAATAGATCTTATTATTTTTAGTAATGTATAGCTAGCATCTTGAAGAAACATGGACTTTGAACTTATTCTACAACAACAAAAAGACATCAGAACTCGTTTCGAAGGCAACTGGAGAACTAAAAGTTGTTTTCACCGTCGTCACCATCTATTTTGAAGACAGATGAACTTGCACAAACTATATTCATCTCTACTGTTGAAAAATTCAAAAAAAATGTTAATCCTGCTCTCAAGCCAGTTAGGTATCAAGTTCTTTTTGTTTATTTACACATTCTCGAAGAAAGTGAGCACTTATTCTGTATGTATAGTTTCAATATAGAAGAAAACATACCTAGACCAGTAAACATGTATATAGCTATACAGCAAAAATAAAGTTTTGTTTTGTTTCTGTTAAAAGTTTTTTTTTACTTGTCAGTTGCAACAGTATATTTATGTGAAACACAGTACGATAAACCACGATTAATTATAACCGGAATTTGTTCAAATGGCAAGATATTTTCATTGTCAATGACTGGATGCATGTTCTTCTAGAATATCTGGTGATGGTAATTGTTTGTACAGTGCAGTGTCAGTTGGTTTGGTTGGTAACCAGTCATTAGCATATGATTTGAGAGTCTTGACGTCAATTGAGTTGTTCCAAAATGCTGAATTTTATGCTGATCATCCACACTTTGAAATTATTGCAAATCAGTTGCAGTGCAAAAATTCAAAAAATCTGTTTACACAGGCTTTATCAGATCATGGTTGCAAAGTTTATACCGAAACGAAGTGTCGCATCACTGCTTTAAAAGAGGAGGCTTCATATACATCACGGAATTATAGTTGGTCATCATTTGTCTGTGTTATGGCATTATGTAATGTTATTGAGATAACTAACTTCCATACTACAGTATATACAGAGTAGACAAAATGTAGAATCTACTGTGGATATATATCTGGGAAATTTCTTCACTTGGTGGGGAATAGTCAAGATAGTCATGGTCCTAATGTGTTCCATATTTCTATAAAACTTTTTGAAATACACCTGAAATAGTTGCTAGTTATCATAGCTTATGTAATTGAATTAGTTCATAGAGATATACAATATTTTTGTTTATATTAGTTCCCTATTCAGCTTGTATATAGCCACTGGGAGATTCAAAGTTGGATTCACTTTTCAATAATGTGTTTTCACCGAAATTATAGTTTTAGTACACCTTTTTTATATGTCACTTCAGCCATAAATTATAGGTTAAACATGGTGTACACGTAAATACCTATTTTCATTCGATTGTAAACTTTATGTGTATAAAAATAAATCTATCATTTCAGTCTTTTGATGATATTGCTGCTGTTATCTTGTATGAAATTGTATGACCAGTATGATCTTCAATATGATGATAAATGTTTTCTTTGATATTTAGTTGAAAATTCACAATTGTAAAATGAAAGAAGTTCAAATGCTCAAACAAGGGAAACAAAAGTTCAACGGTGCGTTTTGTTTTTTTACCTTCTATTGTTTTGTCTTGCTGTATCATTCCTGTTTTCAACGAAACTCTTGTATTTCTGGGTTCAATTCCCAGCAGGAGTAATTGTTCATTACTGTTTCATTTCAGAAATATTAGAAAGAAAGAAATGAAAAAAGAAAGACAGAAATAAGGAAGAGAGTTAGTCAATACAGTTGCATATTGAAATAGAAAGTTTGTCCTTTTTGTTATTCAGAAGACTGTCAAAGGTGTGAAACAATTTTTCTGTGTGTCAAAATTTATTCGATTCTTTGTATTTTCTGTCATAAAAACAACTGTATTGTCGTCATTTTTCGACACATTTAGAGCCATTTGAGGCATTTAGAGGGCTCTAAAAGCGTTGGCTTCCAGGGCTCCGCCCTGGACCCGTTGGGGGGCTCACAACGCCCCCCAAACCCCCGGTTGTTCTGGATTGCGCCCAATAGGGAGCAATGCAACGCCCCGTTGGGGCGTTGTAAATTCAATTATTCTAAACAAAAATTTATTAAGATTTTTTTATATAGGCCTACATCCAGTAATTCTCTGGATCCGACCCTGGTTAGTTGGAACTTTTTGTTCGGTTCCTTAGGAGGAGTAGGTGAGCGATTTTTGTTAGGTTTTTTGTATTTAAATTGAATAAAAATATTTTTATTATGAAAGCTTAAAATACATACAAAAAATTCCACCTAGCGCACAGTCCTATTGTTTGGATTAAATGATCGTATGCTTGATGCTTTGCTGTTCTCTGTACCGCTGCCTATAATCTTTATCTTTATAATAAAATCGACAAACTTTCTATTTCAATATGCAACTGTATTGACTAACTCTCTTCCTTATTTCTGTCTTTCTTTTTTCATTTCTTTCTTTCTAATATTTCTGAAATGAAACAGTAATGAACAATTACTCCTGCTGGGAATTGAACCCAGAAATACAAGAGTTTCGTTGAAAACAGGAATGATACAGCAAGACAAAACAATAGAAGGTAAAAAAACAAAACGCACCGTTGAACTTTTGTTTCCCTTGTTTGAGCATTTGAACTTCTTTCATTTTACAATTGTGAATTTTCAACTAAATATCAAAGAAAACATTTATCATCATATTGAAGATCATACTGGTCATACAATTTCATACAAGATAACAGCAGCAATATCATCAAAAGACTGAAATGATAGATTTATTTTTATACACATAAAGTTTTACAATCGAATGAAAATAGGTATTTACGTGTACACCATGTTTACTATAAAGGTGTTAAAAACTAAGCACAAGCTGAAATTTAGTTTAGACGTTATTTTTAAATATATGTCCTCTGAAAAGTACTTACTGCTGCCTCTCAAATTTAACCTTATAGACTTTAATGAAAATATTTCTTGTAGCTATATTTCTATTTATATAAAAAATTTTTCAGAAGAACAATTTATAAAAATAATAAGGCTGAGAAGGGATGAAAAATGAGAACAAATCAAAACATTGACAAGGCAGAAATTTCGCTGGTTTACTTTTTTTATAAAAACACAAAAGACCAGGGCCGCTGGTTTATCATTTATTTGTCGATTTTATTATAAAGATAAAGATTATAGGCAGCGGTACAGAGAACAGCAAAGCATCAAGCATACGATCATTTAATCCAAACAAGAGGACTGTGCGCTAGGTGGAATTTTTTGTATGTATTTTAAGCTTTCATAATAAAAATATTTTTATTCAATTTAAATACAAAAAACCTAACAAAAATCGCTCACCTACTCCTCCTAAGGAACCGAACAAAAAGTTCCAACTAACGAAAAAGAACATTATTTTTTTTAACGCGAAAACTTAAATTTTGAGAATGTTGAGAATAATGTAGAATAAATTCGACCCCAATTTTTTTTACTATGCGCAAGGTAACATAAAACTTAAAACGCTGGGAACGAAATAGCTTTACAATAACATTTTGCCATTAGTCACATCAGAATAGTGAATTAAAACCTGCGCAAATTCAGACTCAGCATTATTTGATTTTCTTGCAAAATGTTGGGAATGATTGAAGCAGATTCGCTCTCAATCTTTAGCCTGGCTTGGTTAAAAAAATTCAAAACACTAGAAACGAAATAGCTTTATCAATAATCATTCATTTTAACAAGTCTTGATCTGTGATTTGCGGTGTTATAAAATAAATAAATAATTTATGTCCCGCTATGTGTTCATAACACATAACCAACTTTGCAACAGGCATGTTTAAATACCACGTTTAAAAAGCACATGTCTTGTGGCGGGAAATTATAAAGCTTAAGAAACCATAACAACAACAAAAAATTTGAAACGGTTGGAAAAATAGCGGGACACGATACAACAACAAAATATGTCCACCATTATGGTGTTAAACAGTGTTGTTCGTGATAGTTAGATGCTGACATGAATCTCATTTATTTACGTCAACCAGAAGACGTGTCCCGCTAAGTGACTTTTGCACACGCCAGGTTTTGTGACCCGTTAAGTGCCTTGGGGCTTGTATTGTTGCACCCGCGGACCCATCCGTTGCAAAAAACTACGAAAAATTAATATTGGTAGACATGAAAAAGGTGGTCGATAAACAAGAGCCGGTCGATTGAGGGGTATCTGCAGATGTACTGGCAGCATAAAAGGAGAAGGTTTCTTTGGGTGCCTAAAATGAAAATATATACTGATTGTCCCAACAGCTGCTATCACGCAGTCTATAACAACAAATACACGTTTAGTACATTACATAAAATCTAGTATATACAAGTTTTTCAAACTCGTAACAATTGATTCTGCAAAAATATCTGCATTGAAAGATATTTCTTCATGTTTCTTGTGTTTTTTTCAAAAAAAAAAGAAATTCAGTAAAAATTCACAATTGAAGTGATTCTAAACCTCCAGAGTCTTATTAAGAATAAAACATTCAACGCTAAAGAGTGTGAAAAAAGAACATTCAGCCACAACTAAAAATTAGACGTGCTTAAAAGAAAGCGTACACAGCACCCTCTACAATTAGTGGACATCGTCAATGCAAAAGCAAAGTGTCCGCTAATTAAAGGGTCCGTCGTTTGAATATTTTTGCAATACAACCCCAAATTTTGAGAATAAAGCCGTTTTTTGTACGTGAAAGATGTAATTTGGGTAGTTAGTGGGTATCGGTTTGAACTCAGATAAAAAAAAAAGAAAAAAAGAGTTGGAATGAGTATCAATACGAGTCTTTTGCTAGCATGTCTACATGAACAGCCCCTTGGTGGGGGAAATGTTAAAATGCAGGCATAAGCCATCTAATGAAGTGGACGAAAATGCAATAGCAATCATCAATACTGATTTTTTACGAAAGGCTGAGCTATGTGCCACAGAACATTTTAAAATATGTTTATGTTCTTGTAAGTTCCAAGCATCTATATCACGGCTCAAGTTAGTCGAAGGAGGTCAATTCGTGGAGGATGGCTATAGATTCCTGTAATTTACTGCTTTCATGGACAAGAAAATAGATAGATATTATCATAGATATCAATAGATAGATAGATCATATCATAACCAACGATTTCACAAATACGACAATTAAAACAGGGATAATTAAAACAGATATTTCTGATCATTTTCCAATTTTCATTACGTCACAAACAACTCATTTACACAATTGCTCTGAAAAAATAAAAATAACAAAAAGATTGATCAATGATAAATCTATTAGTTATTTTAATAACCTGCTGTATTGTGTTGATTGGAGCCTTGTTTTAGAGAACAATAACGCTGATAAAGCTTATGAAATCTTTCTTCAAACATTTCAACAACAATATGATCAGGCATTCCCAGAACAAACAACATTTGTTAAAACTAAAACTTTGTTAAACCCTTGGTTAACCAAAGGTTTGTTAAAATCATCTAAAAAGAAACAGCGCTTGTATGAAAAGTTTTTGAAAAGCAGAACTCTTGAGCATGAAAAAAAAATAAAGATTATAAACATTTGTTTGAAATTATTAAGAGGCGCTCCAAGAAATTTTACTATAGTGGACTGATAAATAAACATAAAAACGATGCGAAGAAGAGTATAATCAATGAAGTAATAGGTAAAACAAAATTAAGCAAAGAAAAACTTCCAAAAAGGTTGAATATTGATGGAAATAAAATCGAGAATAAGTGTCTAATAGCTGAGGAGCTTAATGATTTTTTTGTAAAAGTGGGTTCAAATCTGGCATCTCAGATTGAACCTAGCAATTTGAGTTTTAAATCCTTTCTCACTGTTAATAACACACAAATGGAAAATAACGAACTAAGTGAAAATGAATTATTCAAAGCGATCGACTCACTACAATCAAATAAAAGTCCAGGTTTTGATGACGTCAATAGTAACGTTGTTAAGCAATCAAAAAATGCTATAAAAATTCCACTAATGCATATATTTAACCTTTCCCTGCTGCAAGGATATTTTCCTGAAAAACTTAAAATTGCAAGAGTTCTACCAGTATATAAAACAGGCGAAATGACTAATGTATCTAATTATAGACCAATATCAGTTCTTCCATGTTTCTCAAAAATACTAGAACGCATAATGTACAATAGATTTTACTCTTTTTTAACTGCTAATAATATTTTATACGACAATCAATTTGGCTTTCAAGCAGGTCATTCTACTGATCATGCAATAGTTAAACTTGTTAATGAACTATCAAAAGCGTTTGACGAAAACAAGTACATGCTAGGAATTTTTATAGATCTAAGCAAAGCATTTGACACCGTAGATCACAAAATTCTACTAGAAAAACTCAAAAACTATGGTATCAACAACTCAAACATTCGGTGGTTTGAAAGTTATTTATCCAATAGAAAACAGTACATTTCCTTTGACGGTGGAAGTACAAATTACAAAACAATCATCTGTGGAGTTCCACAAGGTTCCATATTAGGACCACTCTTATTCCTTATATATGTAAATGATTTAAACAAAGCTTCGAATATTTTACATTCAATTTTATTTGCAGATGATACAAATCTGTTTTATGCACATAAAGATATAAAAACATTATTTCGCACAGTCAATAATGAACTCTCTAAGCTGGCAGAATGGTTTAAGGCAAACAGACTGTCCCTAAATATTTCTAAAACAAAGTACACACTTTTTCACAGGCAAAATAAAAAAGATGATATACCATTGAAATTTCCTGATTTATCTATTAATAATATAAGTATAAAAAGAGCACAATCCATGAAATTTTTAGGAGTTATTCTTGATGAAAATCTTACTTGGAGAGAACATATAAATATTTTAGAAGAAAAGGTCGCAAAGAATATTGGCATCCTATTTAAAGCAAAATTTGTTCTAGATCAGAATTGTTTAAAAAACATATATTCTTCTTTCATTCACTGCTATCTAAATTATGCAAATATTGCGTGGTGCAGCACCAACGCTACAAAATTGACAAAATTACAAAATAAACAAAAACATGCAATCAGAATTATTTTAAATGTTGACAGGTATACTCACTCCAGAGAGTTATTAAAAAAGCTCAATGTACTGAATGTATACCAACTAAACATTTATCAAACTCTTATTTTTATGTTTAAGCTTGAAAACAATATGTTACCAAGAGTATTTAATAATATGTTTCAGAAGATACAACATAAATATCCATCCAGATTTTCTATTAACAGTTTTTTTCAACCTAGATTATACAATCGCAAAGTTCTCTATAACTAGCAGAGGACCTAAATTGTGGAATACATTTCTTGGTAACGACATGAAAACTATTACATCACTTAACGAATTCAAACATAAACTAAGACATAAACTATTGACTACTGACAACCTATATTTATTTTAGAACACACGACAGTTACAACGTACGACACATATAACACAATTCCTCATCATCTTCAATGCTAACCTTTTATATAGGTTGGGGGCTTGGTGATAAGGCTATTATAGCCTTCTTCTCGCTCCTGCCATTTTTTACCTCTTTAGCTAATATTTTTAGCATATGCAATCCTATCTTTAGATTATACAATAAATAGCTTAAGATTTGTATTTTATTTTTACGGAAAACTGTAAATTCTTCAAAGGAACAAAAAAAAAAAGAAAAAAAAAAAAAAAAAAAAAAAAAAATTGTATTAGATCAAAGCTATAAAGATCTATTTATGTTTGCTGGTTCCTCCTTTTCTTGGACTATCCTCTAATTAGAAAGGAAAAAATCCATATTCACTATTTTGTGCAAAAATATTGTCGGCTAATTAGAGTTTCCGCTTATTTAGTGTTCGCTATTTAAAAAGTTGACTGACCAGAAAACGACCAGTGAAATAAATCTGACCACAAACCAGAGATGTCCGCCTTGTAGGTTGTCCGATAACTAGTGAGAATGCTGTATACATGTTTCTTTTAATAAGAATCATACCTTTTTATTTGAGCCTCACGATTCTTAAAAGATTGAGATTTTCAGAATTGTTAAAGCGATTCCTTGCATAATTGTTAAAAAATATTTAATAACGGCTAAAATTTGCGGTTACATTTGAAGCATGGTAAAACAAACGAGGGAAGGCAATATCCAAAAATTAATTCATGTTATTTCACAAATGTTAAAATAATACTCGAATAGAGTTTTTTGTCGCTAAATGAATTTGTTATGATGTGATCAATTACTGTAGCGTTCTGTTTAGTTACCCGGGTTGGTTTATTTATGAAAGGAATATACCCGCTCTGAAATATAAATTAAAGAAGAAAAACTGAATATTTTTGTTTGTTTTGTAATCATAAGGTCAAGACCTCCCACGAGCTGCTTTGTTGGTGCTTTTATTGTTCGTTATAATAAGGTTTAATTAACGTTAAAAGATTACGAATTGATACTGCAGGCTGCCTGTATATTAAACAATAAGGAGCTACCAACAAAAAAAACCACATGACACGCCTTTTTTTATTGAAGAATCATAATAGTAAAAAAACAATTGCTCAACAATTAAGCTGCAGCTTAAAAATAGGCATCACTTGGGCAAATCTTTATTTATTTAGAAATTTTTCTGTTTTAAAGTTTACAAATATAAGGTTATAAATACTGTCCTAGATAATTATTATATGTTAATTATATACTTGCAGTCATATTGCTGATATCTCGCCACTTAAAACTAGAATAGAGGAACACATCCAAAGAGACACTAATTCTCATATCTTACAACAATTTTATTCGAATGAGTCATGTTTCTCAGCTTAAAATATTATTGTTTTTAAATAAGAGATAAAGGTAAAAACAAAGGTAATGTAAGAATCAAAGAAGCCCTGCATATCCAATGGGAGAAGCATGATTCTCATACTGCTCACTTAACACTTTCTTTGTCTATTTAACCGTGCTATTTTTTTCCTTTCTTCTCACCTTTTTTTTCTCTGTATTCTTTCTCTTTCTTTATATTATTTTCCTCACCTTTTACATTGTGATTTTACATGAAAAAAAAACATGATGACGTCGGACTAGGGACAATACATAACACTAATTATTATTATTCTTAGCGGGTTTCCTGTGCAATATTTTTTTGTGCAACCTCTTTTGTTTTGTTTCGCTTTTGTTATACACCAGCTGTTTCGTATAAATTCAAAACAGCAACTGTTGTTGAACCATTTCGCAACATAGAAGGTCATTGATAACCAACCAAGCTTAAGACGGATCTTGAGATCATTAAGTAATCTAAAGTTTAAAGAATTTGCACGGAAGTTCCAGGTTACAAAGATTATATTGAAGATTATTAGAAATTAGATATACAAAAAAGGAGTATTCAGTAAGTAGTTTTTTCTCAGTAATTTTACAATCCCGTAGGAACATCTTTAAAAATTTATTTTGTTAGGAAAAACAACATTCAATTAAGGAATGTTGTTTTCTTCTCCCCTTTACACCAAATTTGCCGTTTTTAATACATATAGTGAAAAACCCGTTTACGTTAAAATATTTTGAAATTTTGAATTCTTGAGCATAGTACGATATGTAATTATACAAAGTGACGCTTTTATTGACCAGGGCAGACTGTTATATGATGTTTACGCAAAATTAGGCAAGTTCTTGTTACTTTAATATAGTTAATAAAAATACATTCTTTACTGCATATAACTATTCTATTGGCATATTAAAAATTAAGTAGAAATATATCGTCTGTTTTAAGTAGCCTAAGCCCTAACTCGATGAAAGCACCAAGGTAAATTTAGTTTCTAGGGATTAAGTTTTTGATGAGCTTGCTACACGTTTTTTTTAAAAGAACATGCTAAATAGATAGCTTTTTTTTTGAGCATTGTGATTCTAAGAAAATTGACATTTCACCAATAAGAAACCAATTCTAGTTAACGTTAAACATCACAATAAATCGTTAGTGAAGCATAAATTTCTGCAAATAGAGTTGCTTTACTGGAGTTGGGAGAGACAACGCAACAATAGCTAAAACTATTAAATGCATGGGACTAAAAAATTAAGAGTGCCGTGATGTCACGGAAAATTAAGGTATTTTCACGGCAAGTTACGAGAAATTAAAGTTATAACAGCAAATTAAAACTCTAGATAATTATTATATGTTAATTATATACTTGCAGTCATATTGCTGATATCTCGCCACTTAAAACTAGAATAGAGGAACACATCCAAAGAGACACTAATTCTCATATCTTACAACAATTTTATTCGAATGAGTCATGTTTCTCAGCTTAAAATATTATTGTTTTTAAATAAGAGATAAAGGTAAAAACAAAGGTAATGTAAGAATCAAAGAAGCCCTGCATATCCAATGGGAGAAGCATGATTCTCATACTGCTCACTTAACACTTTCTTTGTCTATTTAACCGTGCTATTTTTTTCCTTTCTTCTCACCTTTTTTTCTCTCTGTATTCTTTCTCTTTCTTTATATTATTTTCCTCACCTTTTACATTGTGATTTTACATGAAAAAAAAACATGATGACGTCGGACTAGGGACAATACATAACACTAATTATTATTATTCTTAGCGGGTTTCCTGTGCAATATTTTTTGTTGTGCAACCTCTTTTGTTTTGTTTCGCTTTTGTTATACACCAGCTGTTTCGTATAAATTCAAAACAGCAACTGTTGTTGAACCATTTCGCAACATAGAAGGTCATTGATAACCAACCAAGCTTAAGACGGATCTTGAGATCATTAAGTAATCTAAAGTTTAAAGAATTTGCACGGAAGTTCCAGGTTACAAAGATTATATTGAAGATTATTAGAAATTAGATATACAAAAAAGGAGTATTCAGTAAGTAGTTTTTTCTCAGTAATTTTACAATCCCGTAGGAACATCTTTAAAAATTTATTTTGTTAGGAAAAACAACATTCAATTAAGGAATGTTGTTTTCTTCTCCCCTTTACACCAAATTTGCCGTTTTTAATACATATAGTGAAAAACCCGTTTACGTTAAAATATTTTGAAATTTTGAATTCTTGAGCATAGTACGATATGTAATTATACAAAGTGACGCTTTTATTGACCAGGGCAGACTGTTATATGATGTTTACGCAAAATTAGGCAAGTTCTTGTTACTTTAATATAGTTAATAAAAATACATTCTTTACTGCATATAACTATTCTATTGGCATATTAAAAATTAAGTAGAAATATATCGTCTGTTTTAAGTAGCCTAAGCCCTAACTCGATGAAAGCACCAAGGTAAATTTAGTTTCTAGGGATTAAGTTTTTGATGAGCTTGCTACACGTTTTTTTTAAAAGAACATGCTAAATAGATAGCTTTTTTTTTGAGCATTGTGATTCTAAGAAAATTGACATTTCACCAATAAGAAACCAATTCTAGTTAACGTTAAACATCACAATAAATCGTTAGTGAAGCATAAATTTCTGCAAATAGAGTTGCTTTACTGGAGTTGGGAGAGACAACGCAACAATAGCTAAAACTATTAAATGCATGGGACTAAAAAATTAAGAGTGCCGTGATGTCACGGAAAATTAAGGTATTTTCACGGCAAGTTACGAGAAATTAAAGTTATAACAGCAAATTAAAACTTTCCGCGAAAAATTAGAACTTTATTCTGCGGCAAATCGAATATTAAGTTATTAAAACAATTTGGGAGAGAAATACAAAAGGCAAAACATGGTAAGTAACACCTTTCCATATCCTTGGATCCTTTAATTTTATATACATTAAGCAAACGCAATATTGATTTTGTGTTCAATAGCTTTAGATTTTACAGCTTACTTTTTTAAATGAACTTTTATGAATCAACAGAATTAGCTTTTAATAAACCTTGCGAGTTCTTTTTTATGTAAACTTATAAGGGGGCAGGAATATATGTGATATACCAAAATGACTGTTTGATTTGAAGTGAAAAGTGTTTAAACAAATGGTTTGCGTCATTTTTGAGCAATCCCTTATTTGAAAGTACTAAGCCAACTAGAGGCGGAGTAATATTATTAGCAAGCTTAAATAATATGTAGCTATTTAAATTCTTACGGTATTGATAACGTCAATGTGCCAGTGTCACGTTTTTAACATTACAACTTGGCTAGTTTACAAACACACTTGACAGAATTTCGATAGAACTCTACTTCCAGCATTTCTGCGAGTTATTAGTGTTTATTTTTTCGAGCACATTGCTTATTCAAAACGCACATCCTATCAAAATCGTATATCATCTGATGGACCAGAGGTATTAGGGAGCCGTCGTGAAGAATATCATAGGTATAGAAGAGCTCTGGGGATGTTGGCAGAGGCATTCAATTTTAAAAAGAAAAGAAGCCGTTGGGACGAGGTTGATATTAACAATGTCTAATCTTTTTGTGCACAACGCTAAACATAGGATAAATATAAAATAATAGTCGTTAATCCACGGGAATTCCAGTCATAATCCACTTATACACTTAAAGGCACTAAATTATTACAAATATTTAATCAGAAATATATAGTTTGTTTATAACTTTTCTATGTTCAATAATTATTGACGGAATTATCAGATGGTTTGTGTTTATATTTTGTAACGCAGCTTACTGTACTGTTGAACGACTTGATTAAAAAAAATGGTTGAAAAAGTGAATTAATTTATAATGTTAACTACTGTTTTGCCGTGGAAGAAGCCGCGGAAATTCGCCCATCGTACATATATTTTCTGCAGAGGTAATTTTATGTTAACATATTACTTTCCGGGGGGGGGGGGGGGCTGGGGGGAACCGAAATAAAGCTGCAGCGCAACTCTTGTGAATACACAAAATACGGTTATCATTACAAAAGCTTAATTCCTCGTTCCTTTGTTAAATGATTAATGCGTAAAGTTATTTTTAAACAAATACAAACTACGACAATTCGACTATGTATACAGGTTGTGTGGTTTAAATCTGGTCAATTGCATACAAATTGAAGGGACTGAGAGACTCTTTAGTTTGGATATCTGATAATTTCTAGCTAATAGTTTCTTTAATTGAATTCTATCTTTAGATATCGTTGCGTAAAATTATGGCCGGATTTAGTTTTAAAAAAATTGACCTTTCATGCACAGAGGAAATAAAACATTTAGAGGTTTTCGACATACCACTGAACGTTTCTGGTGACATAATTGGAGAGGGGTCGTCGGCAGTAGTGTTTAAACACACATTGCGAGAAAAGACTGCTGCCGTAAAAAAGTTCAAGCAGATGCTCTCAAAAAAAGCAATTTTGAAAGCAGCCAATGCCTTATTAAAGTTAAAACACGAAAATATTTGCAGATTCCGTGGTTACTCCTTGAGACCTTCTGCCTTGTTATTTGAATATTGCCAAATTATGATGGATGAAGATTCACACTGTATTGTCAACGACCTTAAACAACTAGTCACTCTATTCAACGATCATGACTACTTTTCATTCTCTGAAAGAAAAGATTATTGTTTTCAAATCTGCAATGGTCTGGATTATCTGCACTCAATGGGCGTTATTCACAAAGACTTAAAACCGTCCAATGTGCTTGTCAACGGCAGTAAAGAACATATCCAGTTAAAAATCTCCGATTTTAGTGAAGTAGCCGTTTTCAAGGATACGATACTTACTACTTTAACAAAAAACCCATTACTTGGTGCGTAAAGTAAAATAAAAAATATTAAAATATTAAAATATCTTGAAATTTTAATATTAATTTTTATGTAACTTTTGTTTCAGGCACAACATTGGCATATATTTCACCAGAGCTGATCAAAGGGGATAGTGAGGGATCAACAAATTCTGATATTTACGCGCTAGGCATAACAATGTTTGAAGTTCTAAGTAACTTACACTCTCCATGGGATGGAGTGATACCCTTCTTCACAGATATTGTTTTGAAAGATAAGATTTTGTCGGGGCAAAGACCTAACGTTAATAACTTAAAGGAGCTATATGGTGAAGAAGCAAATCAAATTTGTTGCTTAATTTCAACTTGCTGGTCTGATAATCCAGATAATAGACCAAATGCAACACAAGCTCTAGAAGTGTTTCAAAGTAAGGTTGAAGATGCTGTTGCGGTAAGTAATGAAATTTAAATCACATTTTTTTGAATTAAAAAAAAATTAATCACACTTGAAACATGGTACATGCTTTGCAAAAGAGACAAAATTTCGAAATTAAAATTAAGTAAATTTGATACATTTTGCATACTTTTTATGACCGTAAGTCGTTTCTTAGGCAAATTGTTAAAAATAACATTTGCTTTTCTAATTTTACCAAACTTTGGAAAGACCTTCAAGTGCCCCGTCACAATTATTCTATTTGTCAGCATACATTATTTAAGTATTATTCAAGGCAATATGCTTGGCGTCTGCTAAATACTTATCCGGTCCTCGTTAACATTCTTTGTGTTTACACATATAATTTTAGACTGTCCGGAGAAGCGCAAGAAAAAGAGAGCCAAATACCCCGTGTGATGCTGCGAAGCACCATATACGGTCTCGTACAAACCCAGATCATATCGAAAAACACAAAATTGATGATGTGATAGGTAATATTTTTTTACTTCCAAAGCTTATTTACCAAAAATGTTATTTGGCGCAGAGGCTTATTTAAAGCAAAGGAAACGGATATGTGGGCATATTTTTGTCCAGGGTGCTCTTTCGTTACGTACATGGGAAATGACGTCAGTTATATCCATTCAATTATACCTTATTCCCCTATATAAGTATTGACGAAATGCAATGGCTTAAAAAAATTAAATAAAAAACATTAAGGTCAAATTAATACACTAACGTCTAAAATTCTTCATTCTTTCTTACCTTAGATACGAAAAATTAAAAAATAAGTACATTACGAGTGACAAATTTGGTGAAATTTGTATATCCCCTTCCTGTAATGTGTAGAACTTGAAACGCTGATCATAAAAATGTATAGGATCGTATGCTTTTGAAAAACGGTTACGGAAATATTGTGGTTTAAAACTTTTTTGATGACGTCATAAACCCGTCCATTCCGAAACGGATTCGGGTACCCAGGTTTAGGAAACTTACCCAATTTAGTTCCAGGTCGTCCCTAGTGACCCACGCGGTGAAAAATAGCTGTTACAGACAGACAGACACAGTCTCTGTCTGTAGTATTAGAAGAGATGCTTAACCAAAAAATTGTACCACAATCGTCTTTGCTTTTTTATAGGTTTTGGAGTCTTTGCAACTAGACTAATTAAAAAGGATGACTTCATAGGAGAATATATCGGTGAACGTATTTCTGCACAAGAAGGAGAAAAGAGACTTGGATCGCAAGACTCGGATTCTGTTAGGAGTTTCCTTTACTTTTTTGCCCACCAAAAGAAAAATTACTGGTTTGTACATTTTTTAAAAATACTTTGAAAAGACTTGACAGAGCTTGGAAGTATAAAGGATGCTTTATATTAATGCAAAACATGTAGGTTTAGAATATATGTTTTATCAAGAATATCATGACATTGTCAGGACTTTTGGGACGCACGCAATCTGGAGTATTAACGATATACCTTATCGGTAAAAAAAAACCCGGCAAAAAGTGACTAAATTTTGGCTAGGTGACTAATATTTTTTGCTGACTTAAATTTTTGCCGACTTTTTTTTACCGAGCAAACTTTTTTGCCGACATTTTTTTTCCGACGTAACTTTTTTCCGACTTTTTTTCAAACCACCTTTTTGCCGTTTTTTCTTTCTTGTTGTTAATTTTTATTAGTTTTATGCGATTATTCTTTATTACTGATTAAATTCAAAAATTTAGTTGGCAAAAAGTGACTAAATTTTGTCCAAGTGACTAATATTTTTGCCGACTTTTTATTTTTGCCGACTAATTTTTTTGGCGACTTTTTTTCTACCGATAAGGTATTCTATGGTTTATTATAATCTTTAGCATCGATGCTACTAAAAACAACGAAGGAATGGCAAAGTATATTAATGATTCCCAGAAAGGAAAGAATTGCCAATCTAAAGTTATCGTCATGGAGGATGGCACACCACATTTATGCATTTTTGCATTAAAAGATATCCCCGAAGGCATGGAATTACGATACGATTACGTTGAAAAGGGATTATTTTGGAGAAATAATGTAAATACGTTTTGTCAATTTGCCTATTTATTATTTGTATGCTTGTTTTTTCCTTTTAATCTTTAATTTGCTTTATTTATGTTCTACTTAATAACAAGGCTCAGATAATCAATGCGCTCCATTACTTTTCAAATTATAGGAGAAACAAGAATTCAGCATTTTTCTAGAAAATAATGATATTTAATCTTTATTAGAGTGACTTCAAGAAATACAAAAACCCTTTACGTAAAAACTCACTGCAGTTTCTTGGCCAAGTAAGTTTCCGACTTTAATTAAATCTTTTATATCCTTCTGCACTTAATTTTCTTTCAACTTTTTTCTTAACTGTTGTTCTCTGTCCTTCTTCTAGGACTTATCAATAGGTAGTGAAGAAAAAACACAGGTGCATTATGATTTCATTTATACTTTTTCAATGTGATGCAAAACTTACCTTATTAGGATATTTATTCTTTAAAAATAATTATGAGACACGAGACAAATTTCTGTTGGTAATCGTTTTTCTGCTGGTTTTGCATTATGGAATAAGATACTTTTACTGAGAACTTAAAATGAGAACGATATTATGTAACTTTATATGATATTGTTTTTATGTTTGATTTCGCTTTAAAGAATGCGGTCGATTCCAGTTGTTGTCCAAGACTAATGGAGGAACCGGCAACTAGAAAAAGCGCAACAATAAACAATGCCGAAAAGGTTTCTGAAGGACAAGAGGTATTACATGATGATCCAACAGCAACAAAGAGGGCAGTAGCAGAAAAAAGCCCTTTGTCCACTATTGAAACTCGCGTAAGAATTTTACTTTCAATTTAGAAATAACTTTGTACGTATCGATGTTGCAGAGTAGGATGGTAAAATTGTGCTCAAGTCTTTAACTTTTTAATTACCTTATCGAACAAAACTTTGTCGCACAAAAGTGACTAAATTTTTCTTTGGTGACGAAAATTTTGTCCGACGAATAAATTTGTCCAAAACCAAATTTTCTAATATTTTAAAAATTTACATATCTCGAAAGCTCATATAAGTTATACTCTGTTGATAGAATTTTATAGGCAATCAACTGGTCCTTTTACAACAAAATTTATTGAAATTCATGCCAAGGACTCAAAATCTCACTGACTTGGAATGCTTTTTTTGACCTAATAATTGCCTTTCCCCCTTCAGAATTCAAACTTATCGAGATCCAAGCAATAAAACTCAATTTAATCACAAGCATGAGCAAACCAAAAGTAAATCCTTCTTGTCTTAGGTATAAGACTTTTGAATAAACTTTTAGGCTTTTGGGAGGGATTTTTGAGAAAAAACAATCACAAACATTTAAAGAACAATTTCTTTCACTGATCTTATATATTTTACAAAATTACACTTGTAAAATACCTTTGATGCTATATTCATTTAAAGAATATAGGTTTGCTAAGGATATTTTTGGAGGTGACGAAAATTTTGTCTGACGAAAAATGTTGTCCGACGAAAATCTTGTCCGACAAAGTTTTGTCCGATAAGGTACATAATATGAAAAAGATGTTGTTTGTTTTTCATCAACTTATATATAAAATTCTAGATCTCTACCTTTGAGTCCGATGGTGACTGCGAGGGCGGTGAGTAAACTCTTTACTTATTATGCATTTTAGAGGTAACATAAAATATGTTGATTTAACGGATGTTTTAAAGTCAAAAATATGTAGTTTAAGGATAGCCGATTGTTATTTTTAGAGCTATATCCTGAGGAAGTGGATTTTGATGTTAATATGGACGAGGTATGTGTTTAGCTTTACGCATACTTCTCAACTTTTGCTTCTCTCGGTAGATTTAATTATGAAATAATTAATTTTTGAACAGGCACCACGTACAAGTAATTTAAAATTTCAACTCGACGGAGATACAAAAGGTACAATCGAAAAAAATGAGAAAAGCAAAGTATGTAATTTTTAATTCAACGTAGCATGACATGAACACGATTTGAATCGTTTTATGCAGGAATTATTCTTTCTAATCTGTAGATAGTTCAATTGCCTACCAAACTGCGCCGTTTTCCCAATAGAAAAAAAGGTAAAGTGGATGTTCAATCTAAAAAGGTATGTAGCAGCTGTCATTTATTGAACAGGTTTTAAGGTCCTAAAATTGTCCTAAGGGCATACTAAAAATCTGTTAGTTGTCAAATATAGCCAATCGATAAAAAGCGGAAGAATAATGGAAAATTTTCGACATTAGCATTTTGATGACGACAGTAATTGTAATTTGATACACAAAATAATTTTTTAGACATTCTTTGTATATACACTGCTGAAGTCATCAAAAAATTTGCCTATGTGGATTTTTTTAGGGGCGTAACAATAGGCATGTAACCTTTATATATGGAATTGTATAATTTAATGTATCGTGCTTTTGATTTCTAGACAACACAGTCAGAAGATAATTATACGAATCATGGCAGCGTCCCTGTCAAACAGAATGATAAAGTTGATGTGCATTTTGGAAAGGTGTGTGTCAGTCGAAATTTGTGAAACAGGTGTTAGGGTTGTAAAACTGTCTGAAAAGTATTTTTTCTTTTTGATAGTAGGTCACAGGGCTGGGCAATCCAATTTACTTCGCTTTTAAGAATAGTATTGATGTAGCATTTAATGAATGTGCGCTTTAAAGTGTGTAAGTAAATGTGTTTTTTGTATCTTGTGTTTAGAAAGGGAGACCATATCAAAAGCCCTATCGTACATGTCCTTTTTGTGGAAGATTGTGGTCAAAACTTACGTCACACATACAAAACTGTCACAAAGACAACCCTAGGGTGAAAGCTGCTCTACGCATGACAAAAAAAACACGCATTAATGAATTCAAAAAAATGAAACGTGAAGGTATCGTCATGTACAACAAAAAGCAAGCACAAAAGAAAATTCCACTTTATCAAAGTGAGAGAATAAAAAGAAAATACAAAGCAGTCATGCTATGTAGTACTTGCTCTGCCACCATATCCAAAAAATTCTTTTACTCACACAGGAGAAATTGCATCAAATCATCCGACCAGGTTCCTGTGGCCGTTCCTCTGCTTTCTCATTCTGGCAAAGGACTGTCAGATGAATTCCTTACCACTGTCCTGTCGAAAGTAAGGGAAGATGACATTGGAAAGGTGGTAAGGAACGATGAATTCATTTTGTACCTTGGGAACAAATTTCATAATAAATTAAAGCACAAAAAAGAAAAATTGTCGACGGTTGGCAAATCTGTGCGCAGTGATATGCGTACATTGGCGTCACTCTACACTACATTACTTTCCTTTACAAATATAACAAAAATTCACAACAATCTAGTTGATATGTTTTTAAGGGATAATTTTCACTCGCTATCAGATGCGGTTGATTCCATGACAACAAAAGAGGACAAAACGATGAAAGCAGGGCTGAGGCAAAACTTGTTTTTTCTTTTGTTGAAGTCCTGCAAGCATATTAGAGATCGCTTGTTTTTGGAGAAGCAGGAGGAATACTCAAGGGAGTTGGACTGCTTCTACCAGTGTTTAAAATCCAACCAAGACATTCTTCTTGGTAGTGCCCAATACCAACTGGAAAACACAAAATTAAAAAAAAACAGAAAGCCTTGCAGTTTACCAGTGGAGGAGGATATAGCAAAACTGCATAAATATGTGTTAGGGAGGATGGAGTGTCTGTGCGGAGAGTTTGAGTTTTGGTCAGCTCAAACATTCATAGAGTTACGAAACTTAACTATGGTCCGCCTGACACTCTTGAATGCCAGAAGAGGAGGAGAGGTCGGTCGGCTTCAAATGGAAGATTGGCTGGAAGCAAAAAACAACGGCTGGATTGATCGGCAGAGGCTAGAAAGTCTTTCGGAAGCCGATAGAATTCTGGTAAACTCCATGAAAATTGCATACCAAACAGGAAAGGGAAACAGGCATTTGGTATCTCTACTGATACCAAAAGATACTGTGCCGGCAATGAATATCCTGTCGGATGCAGATACGCGACAGAGATGTGGTGTATCAAAAACCAACACTTTTGTATTTGCCAGTACACAACTGTCTCAATTTTGCTTCTCCGGCTGGCATGCCTTAAAAGACATCTGTAAGAAGGTTCTTTTGTCCAAGCCAAATTTATTAAATGCCACCAACAATCGCCATCGTGTCAGCACATTGTATGCTGCACTCAATCTTTCGGAGCGTGAAAGGGAGCTTTTTTATAAGCACATGGGACATTCTGCCGAAATGAACCAACACGTTTATCAGGCACCATTGGCGGTAATGGGGATCACAAAAGTTGGGCGAAATCTAATGCAAATTGAAGCCGGTAAGAGCATATCATAAGACCGAAAGGTTGAATTAAGTTCCAAATGATTTTTTTACTTAGATGCAAAAAAACAACAAAAAAAACATGGAAAAGTCCTTAACCGATTATAAAGGCTATGCTTTTTTTTAGGTACAGATGAATTAGAAACGCTTGACCCATCAGATCTTTCAGGTGACGAAGAAGGTAGCAATCTAATTTATACAAAGTTTTTTGTAGGCAAACTTTTTAAATTTATTTAATTACACGTAAATAAATACTCTGTTTTTTCAAAGTTGAATAAAATTCAATAATTTAAAAGGGCTTAGTTTTTACTGACACTTTTTTTCTTACCAACATTTGGCTTTTTATAGAAGTTGCCATGTCATTGAAAAGGAAGAATGTTTCCGCTGAAAACGACACTGATGACGAATATCTTGCGGTTTCCGGATCAAAAGGTGCAAATAGATTTTTAAGACCCAGTAAAACAGTTTTAGATACCATTTTTGACCTTTGTTTCGCCAAGTAATTAATTTTTCAGCGTTTTGTAAACTTATTTGTTCTTATTATTTAGAAAACAAAATGCAAGCGTTAAATAACATTTACTCTGACAGTCAGAGTGATGATGAAACCTTAGCAAATAGTGCTGTACCAAGAGGTGGGTATACAACTCAACTAATTAAGTGTAAGTTAAATTGGCAACCAGATATCTACAAAACACAACCTGATGAAGAAATACTACACATCAAAACATCAATTTGAGATATCCGAAAATAATTAGCTAAAATTTATTTTAACATCGGAAACAAGTTCTGCGCATGCGAAATGTTTAATATTATTCGACAGTAAATTGACAGTACTAAGCAGATGTTGTATGGTAGAATATATTCTTCATAGTTGAATGGTAAAATGAATAATTTAGCCTCGCTTTCCTGTTTTTAAGCTACAAAACTGGGTCGAATCTAGTATATTAATACTCGTAATCGTCTGCTCAAAACCAATTTTATCTTTTTTATTTAATTCAGGTAAGAGGTACCCGTCAAGAAGAGGTGAAAATTTTTCTCACAATATTTGTTTTTTATTTGAAATAGTTTTGGTAATATTAAGCTTTCAATTTTATTATTACCTCGTCAAATCAACTGACGCTTTTTAGTGTCCAATAACCAAATTTTTTGTACATTTAGCTCGATTTCATAATTCTGAGAAGTTTAGCAATAAAGGCAGTTCAGAAGAAAACAGCTTGCAAGGTAAATATATATATATATATATTTGGTAACACTTTGCATTGCAAATTAATTCTTTTTTGGTTAACTCGAAAGGATTATGAGGTAACTCATTTTTGCGAATTTAAACCTCGGAAATTACAGTTCGTTTCTAATATTAAATAATTTAAGAAGGTAAAGTACAAATGCTATTCAACTAGTTTCTGTTAACATTTTAGTAAAGAAAAGTGCTAAATGGACAACTGAAATGTGCGAGTTGTTTACTGAGCGATTCGGTGTGTATGTTCGACGGGAAGTTGGAACACCTTTCCCAAGTAAGTTTGATTTTTTTAGTAGATTAATGATGCATTTTATTTGTTCCTATAAAGTTTATAATTTAATTTAGGTAAACCAGAAATGATTTCATTCATTCAAGATATAGGTAATCCTTTTGGTGTATCTTGCGTCCGCAACAAAATTAACAACGAGAGGGCGAAATTTGATGAAATAAAAGCTGAACGGCTGAGAAGTTTGGGTATCACAACGAAATAATTAATGTGATGTTATTTAACTTTTAACAGTTTGGTGACTGGACCTGTTATTGCTTCCATGCATCTTATTTTACGTACTGACTAACGGTTAAATTTATATCGTCCTGGCAAACACCATAGTTTTCATAGAAGACTATAATTTTGTACGAAATGCTTTGCGTCTTTCGAGCCGTATATGTAATTTTGCGTGCACTGTAACTTTTATGTAGTGTACATTCGTTCAAATGGCACCATGTAAGTTTTTTGGTGGCGAAAAAAATTTGGCGATTTTGGTTTCAAATTGGCATTTATAAGAAACCAAGACTACAAAGAGCTCTTAGATTTAAAAAATTTTTTAGCCAAAACTTACTTTATCTAAAAAAAAATTGTTTTGTGGTGCTTCGGATGCGGCATTTTTGATGTTCGCAAGATAATCAGAAACGGAGTCTCAGCTCTGCGAGGGAGGGTGTAATGAAGACGCAATACCACAGACTGGCTTAATAAAGATCCTTAGTATATATAATGTCAAGGTTTTTCCTACTGGAAAATAGCTGCGAAGACTTTCCGTTTTGGCCTGAGGAAAACGGTTGGTTTTTTAGCCCCAGACATTATATATATGGTTGCAAATTAGGACACATCACACGAGTTAGATATATCGAGACTTATTTTCTAATTCGCTTTGCTCAACCGAAAATAACCTTAATTTATTTTCTAAACTCCATGTGGGACAAGAATAACGCGGTATTAGTAGTGTAGTAGTTTATAACAATTTTTACGTCATCAAAAAATATATGTACATAATATAAAATAAACAACAAGCAATCAGAAGGTATTCGCCTTTTTTCTACTGATTTAAGTGCAAGGCTTTACTTAGAGATTTGCCTTTTCCAGGATAAAAACTCTCCGGTACCTCGCAGTCCCAAATGAGGTTGGTTTCATTTACCTATTTTCCGAAAAGAAACCATATAGAAGCGGCATATTTCTAAGCTTAAAGTAAGGCAATTACCTTATCATTTTTTACAAACTTTTTAGGGGGTGGGTGGGTGGGCTTTCTCCTTAACTTGTTACAGCTCTGATGGTTAATCGACTTGTGAGAAGGGTGGGAGTTGTTGCACGTGTTATAACGTTAAGACTGGAACTAAGTGTGCCGTGTAACGGCACACGAATATTTCGAAACGAAAATAAATACGATTATTTTCTAATTCGCTTTGCTCAACCGAAAATAACCTTATTTATTTTCTAAACTCCATGTGGGACAAGAATAACGCGGTATTAGTAGTGTAGTAGTTATGTTCCTAAAAAGTAAGGGGCGAATGATGTTTTCAGAGACCTAAACTTTCAGAAACAGACAATAAAATACTAATGTCGTCTTGCACATATCCATCTTTTGCCTTTTCGGATCTCCACCGTCCATGCCTTTTGAATAATCTGTCTGGTACTCCTCTATTGCTGCTGCAGTTGCGCCACCCGATCTTAAACTATGTAGGCTAAAATTTTTGGTGATCTACATTGCCAAGCCTTTATTGCGTCTTTAAAACATTCACGGGCTCGAGTATACGATAATGGCTCGTTTTTTGGTCTCCAATCGTTCGTTTTTTCTTGAAGATGTTATGGCTCTAAAAATATACTCATCGTCTTCTTTATATGGTTGCAAATTAGACACATCACACGAGTTAGATATATCGAGACTAACTGTACCGTACTGCTGTGCTTGAGAAAAACAAAACTTATGTAACTAATACCTCCAATATTTGTAGTTTTGTATTATCCGACTGTAAGAATAGAAAGGAATAAACATTTCCCCAATAATAGCACATTTTCTCGTTTTCCCTCGTTATTGGTTTGGCAAAAACGTTGGATTTATAGTAAATTTTAGTTGCCCATCGCTTGTTTTTTGAAAGCAACAAATCTGAACTAAAAAGAAAAAAATACACTAAATTACCCTTCCCGTACCCGCACATAACAAACTTTAAGTATTACAATAATGAAAATTTTTAAAACACTTTATGACGTTGACTTGGTTTCTTTTAAAAACGCGTTTATTAACTCGTTCTATTTCGACGTACATTAGAAACGAAAATTTTCGGACGGAAAAGCTTTCGGAATTTTTTTTTTGTCCGAAATTTGTGTCTGCCGAAAATTTTCGTTTTTGTCTAATTTTTTTTAAAAAAAGACCAGTGCATAGAAATTATATATAGGGTACTCAAGAAAGTCAATAAAAAATGCAGTTTTAAACTTATTATTTTTGTCATTTTGCCGAGGCTCGCTCTATCTATAAAGTTGGATCCTGAAGACCCCTTTTTTTAGATCTTGATTTAATATATGTACACTATAAATGCTTCTAGCCTTCTTTTTGTGTCATTTCCCGTAATCCATTAATTTTGAAATTTGGTTAAAATTCGTTCAAAAGACTTACCCTTACATTTTTGACTTTTATAAATTTTGTCCGAAAATTTTTCCGCTGAAAATAAAAAAATTGTGTCCGAAAGTTTATCCGCCGAAACATTTTCCGCCGAAAATTTTAGTTCTTAATGTAGAACACTTATAGAGAGATCTTGGGGAAATATTTTTTATCTCTTTTTAATATTACTAGTCGATAATACTTAGGCAGAAGGGCAATGGCAAAGCAGGTTGTTTTACGATGTTTTGCTGACGAGAACATTGCATGTGGAAAAAAAAATTGGGCGAAAGTTAGTTTATCCCGTGGCCTGTAATGTGTAAAGGTTAAAACTGATCAAAATAGTGTATTTTGAATCATTATGTTTTCCCAAGAACGCCTAAGAAGATACAAGGGTTCATGTTAATATCAAAGTTTGGTAAATTACAAAACAAATTTATAGGTGATGTTTTATAGACTTTATCAAGAAAATAGTGAATAATATAATCCACTTTTTCAAAAGTCACACACAGACACACGGAAGCTTCGTATTATTATATAAGATTACTTTTGTTTTATAGGTAGTAATAATTTTTTGCATTACGTTACAACAAAAGCTTAATTTTAAACGAGGTTTTTATAACCAAACCAGGTACTATAATGTAACAACATTGTTTTGATCAAACTTAAAAACGCATTGAAGAATAATCCGTGTATTCCAACATCAGTAAATACTTTTTTCTATATACACAAGGCCATTGTATTTTGTATCAATAACTCGATAAGCGCGTCCCCAGTCAATGGGAATCTGTGTTTGTAGGGCAGTCATAAAGCGTTACTTCTAAAAAAATCTATTGTTTGATATCTGCAAACAGAAACAATTCTAATTGAGCAGAAAAGCTAGATAAGAAAAGAAGGCAACAAGCAAACAGAGAGATAATTCTTAACAACAACAATTTATTTTTGTCTCCCTATATCTGATGCATTTTTCGACAACTAGCGGTATTAAGCCTATACCTTTCGGGGGGAGGATTTCTTTCCCCTTGGTCGATTTTAAGATTGTCTATTAACAGTGTCCATAAAGAGATACAGGCGAACAATTTTGCTTTTTTACGGTTGAACTGTGTCAAAATATCAGTCTCAATGAAGAGATAAAGGCGAACAATGTTGTTTTTATACGTTAAACTCCGTCAAAATATTAGTCTCAATGAAGAAATAAATGCAAAGAATTTTTCTTTTTAATTTAAACTCTGTCAAAATATTAGTCTCAATGAAGAGACAACGACGAACAATTTTGCTTTTTTACGTTAAACTGTGTCAAAATATTGGTCTCAAGGAAGAGATAAAGGCGAACAATTTTGCTTTTTTAACGTTAAACTCAGTCAAAATATTAGTCTCAATGAAGAGATAAAGGCGAACAATTTTTGCTTTTTCACGTTAAACTGTGTCAAAATATCAGTCTCAATGAAGAGATAAAGGCGAAGAATTTTGCTTCATACGTTAAACTCTGTCAAAATATCAGTCTCAATGAAGACATAAAGGCAAACAATTTTGCTTTTGTACGTTAAACTCTGTCAAAAATTATAGTCTCAATGAAGAGATAAAGGCGAACAATTTTGCTTTTTTAACTTAAACTATGTTAAAATTATAGTCTCAATGAAAAGATAAAGGCGAAGAATTGTGCTTTTTTACCTTAAAATGTGTCAAAATATCAGTGTCAATGAAGAGATGAAGGCGAACAATTTTGCTTTTTTACGTTGAACTCTGTCAAAATATTAGTCTCAATGAAGAGATAAAGGCGAACAATTTTGCTTTTTTAACTTAAACTGTGTTAAAATATTAGTCTCAATGAAGAGGTAACGGCGAACAATTTTGCCCTTTTACGTTAAAATCTGTCAAAATATTAGTCTCAATGAAGAGATAAAGGTGAACAATTTTGCTTTTTTACGTTAAACTGTGTCAAAATAATAGTCTCAATGAAGAGATGAAGGAGAACAATTTTGCTTTTTTACGTTAAACTGTGTCAAAATATTGGTCTCAAGGAAGAGATAAAGGCGAAAATTTTGCTTTTTTACGTTAAGCTCTGTCAAAAATATTAGCCTCAATGAAGAGATAAAGGCGAACAATTTTGCTTTTTTACGTTAAACTCTGTCCAAAGTATTAGTCTCAATGAAGAGATAAAGGTGAACAATTTTGCTTTTTTACGTTAAACTGTGTCAAAATATTAGTTCAATGAAGAGATAAAGGCGAACAATTTTGCTTTTTACGTTAAACTGTGTCAAATATTAGTTCTCAATGAAGAGATAACGGCGAAGAATTTTGCTTTTTACGGTTAAACTCTGTCAAAGTATTAGTCTCAATGAAGAGATAAAGGGTGAACAATTTTGCTTTTTTACGTTAACTGTGTCAAAATATTGTCTCAATGAAGAGATAAAGGCGAACCAATTTTGCTTTTTTACGTTGAACTGTGTCAAAATATTAGTCTCAATGAGGACATAAAGGTGAACAATTTGCTTTTTTACGTTAAACTATGTCAAAATATTAGTCTCAATGAAGAGATAAAGGCGAACAATTTTGCTTTTTTACGTTAAACTCTGTCAAAATATCTGTCTCAATGAAGAGATAAAGGCGAACAATGTGTTTTTACGTTAAACTCGTCAAAATATTAGTCTGAATGAAGAGATGAAGGCGAACAATTCTTGCCTTTTTACGTTGAACTCTTGTCCACAATATTAGTCTCAATGAAGAGATAAAGGCGAAACAATTTTGCTTTTTTAACTTAACTGTGTTAAACAATATTAAGTCCTCAATGAACGAGATAACGGCGAACAATTTTGGCCCTTTTACGTTAAATTCTGTCAAAATATTTAGTCCAATGAGAGATAAAGGTGAACAATTTTGCTTTTTTACGTTAAAAACCTGTGTCAAAAATAAAGTCTCCATGAAGAGATGAAAGGAGAACAATTTTTGCTTTTTTACGTTAACAACTGTGGTCAAAATATTGTGTCCAAAGGAAGAGATAAAGGCGAGAAAATTTTGCTTTTTTAGGTTAAAGCTCTGTCAAAATATTCAGCCTCAATGAAGAGATAAAAGGCGAACATTTTGCTTTTTTACGTTAAACTGTGTCAAAATATCAGTCCAATGAAGAGATAAAGGCGAAAAATTTTGCTTTCATACGTTAAAACTCTGTCAAAATATCAGTGTCAATGAAGAGATAAAGGCGAACAATTTTGCTTTCTTACGTTGAACTCTGTCAAAATATTAGTCTCACTGAAGAGATAAAGGCGAACAATTTTGCTTTTTTAACTAAACTGTGTTAAAATATTAGTCTCAATGAAGAGATAACGGCGAACAATTTTGCCCTTTTACGTTAAACTCTGTCAAAATATTAGTCTCAATGAAGAGATAAAGGCGAACAATTTTGCTTTTTTTAACGTTTAAAATTACTCTGTCAAAGTATTAGTCTCAATGAAAGACATAAAGGCGAACAATTTTGCTTTTGTACGTTAAACTCTGTCAAAATATTAGTCTCAATGAAAAGATAAAGGCGAACAATTTGGCTTTTGTACGTTTAAACTCTGTCAAAATATTAGTCTCAATGAAAAGATAAAGGCGAACAATTTTGCTTTTTTACGTTAAACTCTGTCAAAATGTTAGTCTCAATGAAGACATAAAGGCGAACAATTTTGCTTTTGTACGTTAAACTCTGTCAAAATATTAGTCTCAATGAAGAGATAACGACGAACAATTTTTCTTTTTTACCTTAAACTGTGTCAAAAATATTAGTCTCAATGAAGAGATAACGGGCGAAAGAATTTTGCTTTTTAACGTAAACTCTGTCAAAATATCAGTCTCAATGAAGAGATAAAGGCGAAGAATTTTGCTTTTTATAACGTTAAACTGCGTCAAAATATTAGTTTCAATGAAAGAGATAAAGGCGAACAATTTTGCTTTTTTAACTTAAACCTGTGTTAAAATATTAGTCTCAATGAAGAGAATAACGGCGAAACAATTTTGCCCTTTTACGTTAAACTCTGTCAAAATATTAGTCTCAATGAAGAAATAACGGCGAACAATTTTGCCCTTTTACGTTAAACTCTGTCAAAATATCAGTCTCAATGAAAGATAAAGGCGAAGAATTTTGCTTTTTATACGTTAAACTGCGTCCAAAATATTAGTTTCAATGAAGAGATAAGGCGAACAATTTTGCTTTTTTAACTTAAACTGTGTTAAAATATTAGTCTCAATGAAGAGATAACGGCGAACAATTTTGCCCTTTTACGTTAAACTCTGTCAAAATATTAGTCTCAATGAAGAGATAAAGGCGAACAATTTTTGCTTTTTTAACTTAAACTGTGTTTAAAATTATAGTCTCAATGAAAAGATTAAAGGCGAAGAATTTTGGCTTTTTTAACCTTAAAATGTGTCAAAATATTAGTCTCAATGAAGGGATTAAACGGCGAAGAAATTTTGCTTTTTACGTTAAACTCTGTCAAAAATATCTGTCTCAATGAAGAGATAAAGGCGAACCAATGTTGTTTTTATACGTTAAACTCCGTCAAATATTAGTCTGAATGAAGAGATAAAGGCGAAGAATTTTGCTTTTTTACGTTAAAACTGTGTCAAAATATCAGTGTCAATGAAGAGATGAAGGCGAACAATTTTGCTTTTTTACGTTGAACTCTGTCACAATATAGTCTCAATGAAGAGATAAAGGCGAACAATTTTGCTTTTTTAACTTAAACTGTGTTAAAATATTAGTCTCAATGAAGAGATAACCGGCGAACAATTTTGCCCTTTTACGTTAAAATCTGTCAAAATATTAGTCTCAATGAAGAGATAAAGGTGAACAATTTTGCTTTTTTACGTTAAACTGTGTCAAAATAATAGTCTCAATGAAGAGATGAAGGAGAACAATTTTGCTTTTTTACGTTAAACTGTGTCAAAATATTGGTCCAAAGGAAGAGATAAAGGCGAAAAATTTTGCTTTTTTAGGTTAAGCTCTGTCAAAATATTAGCCTCAATGAAGAGATAAAGGCGAACAATTTTGGCTTTTTTACGTTAAACTGTGTCAAAATATCAGTCTCAATGAAAGAGATAAAGGCGAAAAATTTTGCTTTCATACGTTAAACTCTGTCAAAATATCAGTGTCAATGAAGAGATAAAGGCGAACAATTTGCTTTCTACGTTGAACTCTGTCAAAATATTAGTCTCAATGAAGAGATAACGGCGAACAATTTTGCCCTTTTACGTTAAACTCTGTTCAAAAATATTAGATCTCAATGAAGAGATAACGGCGAAGAATTTTGCCTTTTTACGTTAAACTCTGTCAAAATATCAGTCTCAATGAAGAGATAAAGGCGAAGAATTTTGCTTTTTATACGTTAAAACTGCGTCAAAATATTAGTTTCAATGAAGAGATAAAGGCGAACAATTTTGCTTTTTTAACTTAAACTGTGTTAAAATATTAGTCTCAATGAAGAGATAACCGGCGAACAATTTTGCCCTTTTTACGTTAAACTCTGTTCAAAATATTAGTCTCAATGAAGAGATAAAGGCGAACAATTTTGCTTTTTTAAACTTAAACTGTGTTAAAATTATAGTCTCAATGAAGAATAAAGGCGAAAAATTTTGCTTTTTTACGTTAAACTGTGTCAAAATATTAGTCTCAATGAAGAGATAAAGGCGAAATTTTGCTTTTTACGTTAAACTCTGTCAAAATATTGTCTCAATGAAGAGATAAAGGCGAACAATTTGCTTTTTTACGTTAAACTGTCAAAATATTAGTCTCAATGAAGAGATAAAGGCGAACAATTTTGCTTTTTACGTTAAACTGTGTCAAAATATTAGTCTCAATGAAGAGATAAAGGCGAACAATTTTGCTTTTTTACGTTAAACTGTGTCAAATATTAGTCTCAATGAAGAGATAAAGGCGAACAATTTTGCTTTTTTAATTAAACTGTCAAAATATTAGTCTCAATGAAGAGATAAGGCGAACAATTTTGCTTTTACGTTAAATCTGTCAAAATATTAGTCTCAATGAAGAGATAAAGGCGAACAATTTTGCTTTTTTACGTTAAACTGTGTCAAAATATAGTCTCAATGAAGAGATAAGGAACAATTTTGCTTTTTACGTTAAACTGTGTCAAAATATTAGTCTCAATGAAGAGATAAAGGCGAAAATTTTGCTTTTTTACGTTAACTCTGTCAAAATATAGTCTCAATGAAGAGATAAAGGCGAACAATTTTGCTTTTACGTTAAACTCTGTCAAAATATCAGTCTCAATGAAGAGATAAAGGCGAACAATTTTGCTTTCATACGTTAAACTCTGTCAAAATATTAGTCTCAATGAAGAGATAAAGGCGAACAATTTTGCTTTTTACGTTAAACTCTGTCAAAATATTAGTCTCAATGAAGAGATAAGGCGAACAATTTTGCTTTTTTACGTTAACTGTGTCAAATATTAGTCTCAATGAAGAGATAAAGGCGAACAATTTTGCTTTTACGTTAAACTCTGTCAAAATATTAGTCTCAATGAAGAGATAAAGGCGAACAATTTTGCTTTTTACGTTAAACTGTGTCAAAATATTAGTCTCAATGAAGAGATAAGGCGAACAATTTTGCTTTCATACGTTAAACTCTGTCAAAATGTCTCAATGAAGAATAAGGCGAACAATTTTGCTTTTACGTTAAACTCTGTCAAAATATTAGTCTCAATGAAGAGATAAAGGAACAATTTTGCTTTTACGTTAAACTCTGTCAAAATATTAGTCTCAATGAAGAGATAAAGGAGAACAATTTTGCTTTTACGTTAAACTCTGTCAAAATTTAGTCTCAATGAAGAGATAAAGGCGAACAATTTTGCTTTTTACGTTAAACTCTGTCAAAATATTAGTCTCAATGAAGAGATAAAGGCGAACAATTTTTCTTTTTACGTTAAACTCTGTCAAAATATTAGTCTCAATGAAGAGATAAAGGCGAACAATTTTGCTTCATACGTTAAACTGTCAAAATATTAGTCTCAATGAAAGACATAAAGGCGGGCAATTTTGCTTTTTTAACTTAAACTGTGTCAAAATATTAGTCTCAATGAAGAAATAGAGGCAAAGAATTTTGCTTTTTACGTTAAACTGTGTCAAAATATCAGTCTCAATGAAGAATAATGGAGAACAATTTTGCTTTTTTAACTTAAACTGTTCAAAATATAGTCTCAATGAAGAGATAAAGGAGAACAATTTTGCTTTTTTACGTTAAACTCTGTCAAAATATTAGTCTCAATGAAGAGATAAAGGAGAACAATTTTGCTTTTTTACGTTAAACCTCTGTCAAAGTATTAGTCTCAATGAAGACATAAAGGCGAAACAATTTTGCTTTTGTACGTTAAACTCTGTCAAAATATTAGTCTCAATGAAAGATAAAGGGCGAACAATTTGCTTTTTTACGTTAACTCTGTCAAAAATATTAGTCTCAAATGAAGAGATAAAGGCGAAGAATTTTGCTTTTTTACGTTAAAACTCTGGTCAAAATTCTCAATGAAGAGATAAAGGCGAACAGATTTTGCTTTTTACGAAATAAAATTACTTGTTGCTGGTGTATGTATAAAAGTTGTTATTGTATTATTGTTAACCGTCTGAATTTTTCAGCGGGCAATACGCGTTTTAGGCATTCTGATTGGCTTAGCACTCTTGACAACGGGCCGATATTTTGCGGTATTGCCGTCGTCAAGAAAAATGGTAGCTTAAAATGTAAACAAGCACGAAAAACAAGTTTTGAAAAGCATTGGAATTGATTATATAACTAACTCCTGCAATACATTTATCGATAAAAACATTTTCATATGATAGAAACAACAATAATGTCAAGTTTAACAGTTAAAATAACCAGATTCAGCAACATTCCGTCTGGATGCTTCTTCAACATGGCTTGTTAACTAGCTACATTGTCCATAAAAAACGATGATCTGATATCCAGTTTATCAAAACTACTAAATACAGGGCGTCGAAATCATAAAAAATACGTCTTCCCTCATTTTCAGGTTCTTTCCTTCAGCCTTGTGGTTACCGAATCAATATAAAATGTTATTCTTGGCTAGCTAGCTAGTTAAAAACATTACTTCAATATTCGTTGTAACTATATTTTAGCTTCGGATTCAACTTTACACATTATTCTGTACGTGTCGAACATCGTAATGTTTTGTTTACAAAGTTTTATTCTATAGGGACTTTCGAATTCTAAATAGAATGCTTGTTTTTAGACAGGAACTGTTTCGAATGTTGAGCTCGAGTGTTAACAAAAGTAGTGCTAGTGAATTATATTATTATAAGAACACTAAACTAAAATCTTATTTTTTATTTTATCTAACTTAGACGGTTAACAAATACAATAATAACCGATTACCCCGTGCTGTAACGAAAATATCGCCCTCAGTCCATTGCACCGACCTCGCAAGCTCGGTCGGCACTTAGACCTCCGGCGATATTTTGCGGTACAGCCCGGAGTAATCGGTTATTATTGTATTAATAAACCACGCAGCAAAACGCATTTTATTAAAGCAGATTGTGATTATTTGTATTATGAATATGTAGATGTTGCTCTCAAACTAACTCATCTATTGCCGCATTTTGTAATGATTTATCCTTCATAAAAAAGGACATGGGTGAAATTATAAGTAAGCAAAGCAAATACCTGTTTAAGTCTCGTGGAAGAGAAAATTATATAAATGTACATAGGATAACAACATTGAAGGGAAGCCACGCATTCCCCTAAACCTTCTTTATAGACATAAAAAATTAAATTTTTTAAAACGATATAAATGTAATTGAATGTGAATGGTACAGAAGAAATAGACAAATAAAAAGTAAAGTAAATTTATGAAAAGAAAAATTTAAATTGATGCGAAATATGGAAATTTAAACTTTCCCTTATTGTCTATAATTTTGCATATTGCCCTTAATGTGTAATTTAGGACTATATATATATATATATATATATATATATATATATATATATATATATATATATATATATATATATATATATATTTATATATTTCGTTAAATAGACTTTAAGTGGCCTTTTCTTCGTGCAAAATGTGACTTAAATGAACTTTCGCTTAAAGTGGATTTTTGAGATCCACTTTCAGTTTTGACCATCCTTTTCTCAAAGCAGAAATTTTTGTAACTCAAAATTCCTTTTTGTTTCAAGAAACCTAGTTATCGTTACGAAACCACTAGGCCTTGGTTATAATTAATTTGGGTCCTTTTGTGAAACGTTTTTTTAGGATTTTTGGAAATAGAATGTATATCTCACTCTTATGTAAATTTGGACTTAAAGTGCCACCGGTATATATGTGGGCGTTTTAACCCCTAATTCGGTCCGGGTTTTTCGAAACGTACTATTGACCAGGGGGGGGGGGATTCCCCCCCCCCCCTCAATAACTTTTCATAGGGTTGTTCAAAATGGAATCAAACTTGGCACACTTAATAGTACGTCAAAAAGGAACAAAATGGCGACAATAAATTTTTGCTTGCGTCAGCACATTTTCTGTTACGTCATCAGAAGCTTGAAATTTGTTAAAAATGCCACTATCTGCTTAAAATTTAATTACTTTTGTTCTAGAGCGAATTTTTACATTCTGTTTTGAAGTTTCTGAAAGCTAAATAAAATTTACTTAACATATTTTCCGGTTTTTACATGGATCGCATAAAAAATTGCCAAAAATTGCCCGAAAATCCGGTTTTTCCCGATTTTCGGGTAAAACCCGACAAAAATCGGGAAATCGGATTAGTCACGTGTCTAATTATGCCAAATGATTCTTCTTGATGAAACAAAGCCTTTTTTTGAAAGTTTCAAGTTCTAAGGATAATCCTAACAGGAGTTATTAATATTTTCCCCCATTATAAGGATTTCATAGAGATTTTTAGGGGTAGTTTTCGAGTAATGGCCAATATCAAAGCTCTGAAAGGTATGGGACCTAAAAATTTCGCATGCAGGTGTCTAATAGCATAAATAATAAAACTCAGTAAGTATCATAGCCATATAACAAAGGCAATAAGGAAGTTATTAAAAAAAAAAACGTTAGGGGGGCGGAATCCGCACCCCCGGGCCGGAATAGGGTTAAGAAGACTGGGCCGTATATCTTAACTTCCTTTTATATTGGTTGCATGACGTAGTTATACAGTTGTTTTAACACTTTTTTATCAAATATGTGAAACAACCTATCCTTGGGATTAAAAAATCTTGAATATATACATGCAAACATGCCCATTTTTTTTAAATTGATGCAAAACTGCCAAATTTTATTATCTGTTTAGGTCCGAAGTAATTTGTACGATAGGAACTAGTTTCAGAGAGACCTTTTTCGGATGAGAGCAAAATATAAATTGTTTGGTTGAGATCCATTATAAGTCCATTTTTTTCTACCATATATATATATATCCACTTTTATTCAAATTTTTTTCGAATCTAAATATTTTATGTCATAAAGCTTGTTTGTATTAAATTTTGCGTGTCTAATTTTGGCGCAGTTAATAAAGTTTTTTTCTTGTGTATTATTATTCATGTAATAGCAATAGGACATGTTTCGCGCGTATTAAATTCGCGCAAGTTTCAATTTTCTCAAGAAAAAATAGTGATATTCTCGGTTTCGAACAAAACATAGATGCATTTCTTTTATGTAAGCTGTATGGTTATATATTTGCTTGTAGTAATTTGTGTGCAAAGACTTTTGCGCGTATTTCCTGTAAAAAATTGCACGCAATAACAAACTAGACGTGAATGCTCAAAAATTTGTTTGTATTTCAATTTCTTTTTAGCAAAAAATTTGGATTACGATCAAACATCCATAAATAAGAGACCATTTCAAGAAAACGGCTTTATAAGCCGGATTTTATGTTGTTCCGGACAAATGCGTTAACTCTATTTTTACTTTTTCGGTTTACCTAAAGAGGTGGAATAAAAGGAAAACAAAAGTTGGAAACGTGAATCAGCGGCTGTTACTACGATATTCCACCATCATTGATCAACCATTTTCTCTTATCGTCAACAAAAACATTTCAGCAACAAACAACAAACCTTAATAACGTTGAAGTTAAATTGAATTTAACTATACCTTAAAACCGCAACCCGCTCCCTGAATTTTTTAATTTTTTTAAGTACATCACGTTCATTGAGGCTAAGGAAACAGTACAAAACGATTTCAAAAGTGTAGGAATTGTGAAAACAACCGAATTAGATATAAATAATTCCGTCATTAGATTTCTTCGAGGATACCAATTTCTTTTTTAAGGCTGTGAGTTTACCGAAGGATTATACAAGAAGAGAAACTCGGATCTAAGGGATTACACGTGCTTAGCTCTCGTTGAGGTCGGACGTATCTAAAACGCTCCGGTCTTGGCGCGCTAAGTCGAAGAGAGAAAAAAGAAGACTAAAGCTTGAAGAGCTCCTGCTTTGACAGCTAAGGGATCGTCTCCGAGATCGTTTCAAAAAAAAATCGTTTCAAATCGTTTCATTTTTTAATTAGCATAGCATGTGATACGAATTTGAAACGATTTTAAAGTAATGTTTAATTTTTTGTACTGCCTTCTTTACTTCATTTATATCTTTTCATTTCCTTAATTTGTTGTTTTGTTAGTTTTTAAATTATTGTTTTTGATAATAAATTGTTTTTATCCCAGTCAGTTTTTTATCCATCTATCATCTAATATGGTAGCTTTGCTGTGTTGTGGGTTCCTGCTGCTCCTTCTGTGTAACATCCTAAGGAAATGGGCTTGCCTCAGATCCTTCAAACATAGTTTTGGAAGAGCACATAACCGTAGAATGATCTCCCTACGACTTAAAAATAACTTTACTCAGGTAGGAAACCCCACATTTACGCTAAAACTGATATTTGTGTTCGTTGTATTTTTGAGAAATACAAAACCTTCGTTCAAAAGTAGCTCGCCCAACAACAACGAAATGAGTCGACTAGATAGGAGTTTTTTTTCTATCTCTTCACTTGATGCCTGCAATAGAGTTTCTGAAAGCCAGCTCACTCTCCAATTAAAATTAATGGCTTTATCAAAACTTAAGCCAAGCAGGCACAAGTATTTCTATTTTTTAATCCTCTTGTCAGGGGACATCTGCCTCAACCCAGGTCCTGTTAAGTATCCCTGTTCTTCATGCTTAAAACCTGTGGCAAAAATACACAAAGCACTTTCTTGTGACAAGTGTGGATTATGGGCTTATAAAAAATGTGAGCGCATTTCTGATAAAAAATATCAACAATTTATGAAGACTCCTGAAGATAAACTGTTTTTCGTTTGCAGTCCCTGTCTTTCTCGTAATTTGCCCTTTGCTAATGAGGAGTCATTTGGTGACGAAATTCCGGACAACATCAATATTACTATTGATGAAAACTTTGATTTTGAGGCAATCAGAAATGGGAAGGGCTTAAAAATGGCCCATCTCAACATTAATGGTCTGTCATCCAAACTAGACTATGTTAAACTTCTGCTACATCAAACAAAACTTGATGTATTCTCCATCTGTGAAACCAAAATTGATGACACCATCACTGACAATGACGTTAAAATTGATGGCTATGTTTGTTATAGGAATGATCGGAATAGACGAGGTGGGGATGTTCTGATTTTTGTTAATGAAAACTTGGATAGCCACCTTTTAAAACACCTTTACTTCGAAAATGTTGAATCACTATGGGTGAAAGTGTGCCTGAAAAAAACTAAACCTATTTACGTGTGTGGGGTTTACAGGCCACCTGGAGGTAGTGATTTGCAGAGTACTGAAAACCTGTGTACTCATTTTAAACAGTGTTTTAACAAGCTCCCAAAAGAAAAAGAAGTTTTATCTTGGGAGATTTTAACTGTAACATGCTTTCAAAATATGCTCTTTCCTCCAAAATAAAGGAATTATGCTCCACTCTTTTCCTAAAACAACATATTACGGAGCCAACTCGTGTTTCTGAAAATAGTAGCACTCTTATAGACTTGATACTTTCTAACAGTTCTTGTATTTCTAAAACTGGTGTCATGGATTTAGGCATCAGTGATCACAATTTAGTTTATGTGATCAGAAAATTCAAAAGGCCAAAATTTGAACCTAAAACATGCAAGGTTCGTAGCTACAAGAACTTCAGTGAAGAGGCTTTTCTGAAGGACCTCAGGAATTTAGACTGGTCATATTTTAATAATTATGATGACCTTGATGAAGCATGTGAGAAACTGAATAAAAATGTTAAAACAGTGGCTGACAAACATGCCCCTTTCAAAACACATAGATTTTCTGGCCGTGTTGAGGCATGGGTCACTGATGAATTAATAATAGCCATCAAAGAAAGAGACTTCTTGAAACGGAAAGCATCAAAAACAAAATCCATCATAGACTGGGAAGGTTTCAAACAAAAAAGGAACCAGGTAATAGGTCTCAAAAATCGACTCAAAAACGAGTACTATAATGACGTTTTGCAGGACTTTCAAAAACGGCCAAAACAACTTTGGAAAACCCTAAAAAAACTGGTTCCTGATAAGTCAGGCAATACTACCTCGATAAAACGAGTAGTCCAAAACGATGGTACAGAAACTTCTCACCCAAAAGAAATTTCCAACACATTCAATTCATTTTTTGTCAGTGTTGGTGCCAAACTAGCCTCTAAATTTTCTTCTGACACTACTAATGTTAATCCACCTGTTAGCAGACACGATTTTCGGTGGGCTCGTATTGAGACCAAAAGTGTCGAGAAAATAATTAGTTCACTAAAACTTAATAAAGCTACAGGCTTGGACGGAATTGGTTCACGACTGCTAAAAGCAGGTTCGTCAGTTTTAAGTATTTATTTATCAAGTCTTTTCAACAAATCTTTATTTACTGGTTATGTACCTAAATGTTGGAAGACTAAAAGGGTCTCGCCTATTTTTAAAAGTGGCAATAAAACAGATCCTACTAATTATCGGCCTATCTCCATTTTGCCAATTCCTATGAAAATTTTTGAAAAGTTAGTGCATGAGCAAATGTCTCATTTTATTTCTGAGCACAACTTCCTGAATGACAGACAGTCCGGATTTCGAAAACTCTTTTCCACAGAAACTGCAGTAGTCGATGTCTCTGATTTTATTCTTACTGAGCTCGACCAACATAACTTTGTTTGTGCTGTGCTCATTGACCTTAAAAAAGCTTTTGACACTGTTGATCATAAAATTTTGTTAAAAAAACTATGGTGTTTTGGCATCAGAGATGCTGCCTTTGACTGGTTCGAGTCCTACTTAACGGGCCGAATGCAGCTGACTCTTGTAAACGACACAGGATCAGATCTGCTTCATGAAGACGCTTTTGGGATGCCGCAGGGATCTGTGTTGGGGCCCCTGCTCTTTCTTTTGTATATTGATAACTTAAAATCTGTCATCAATTCAAACTACCACCATCTATATGCAGATGATACAATAATTATTTCGTCTCATAAAAACTTGGATACCCTTGTCTCCCAGGTCGAGTTAGAACTTTCGCAAGTCGACCTCTGGTTGAATAATAACAAAATGACTATTAATACGGACAAAACTGAAACAATCTTTTTCGGCAACCACAGCCAGTTAAAAAAAGTTGAGAACAAAACTATCAACTATATGGGTATTCCTTTGAAGAGGAGCGAAAAAGTTAAATATCTTGGGGTAACATTTGATCAAAAAATGCAATGGGAAAAGCACATTAATGACATTGTTACGGCAACTTAGCGGTAGCGAGTAAGGGGCGGGTTTACTGACACGAAGTGGCTTTAGTAACATTTATTCCACACTTTCGCGACGCTACAAAAAAAACAAAAAACTAAGTTACAAACTACGTATAAAATAACAGAAATTAAACCTAACTACAAAATGCCTGATGCCGAACGGCCAATACAATATAAAGAAGAAATAACACATACGAAAAAACATATACTTACTAAAACACAAAAATCCCAATACTTCACCTATACAATACACACACAGGCACAGATACTTCACACTAACGAACAAGAAACTTACGCACACAAATTACGACAAATACACTATACCCAAGAGACAAAACACAAGAAACGTTGCATACAATAAACAAAGGCGAAGCGAATACATAAAACATATAGCAAAACACTAAGAAGGAGAACCAAGTGTTCCTTCGTAGAGTTTGAGGCCTACTCGCGCTCAATGCAGGAACACCTGGCTCCCCTCAAGATATAAAAAATATCTTGACAAACAAAAATTGACTACTATCATATAAATTTCAGATACATAACGGATTCGGCTCCTCTGGCTCCTCTGGCTCCTTGTCGGGGATTCGACCTTTTACTTCCTTTTCACGCGATTCTAGAAGCAATACGATCTTTGAAACCGGACGCTCGTATGCGTTTCGTGTTGACGTTTGAACAAAAACACTTCTCACTTGACCGTCGTCGTTTGAACGGACGTCTGTAATTCTCGCAAGACGCCATTCATTTCTTTGATGAGCGTCGTCTTTAATTATCACTATATCGCCAACAGCGAAATTGCGTCTTTGAGTTTGCCATTTTCGTCTTTGTTGAAGCGTTTGGAGATATTCTGTACGCCAGCGCGTCCAAAACTCATTGACCAGATGCTGCACTCTTCTCCATCGTCGTCTACTGTACACGTCGTTTTCGTTAAATTCCCCAGGTGGTGCCATGACAATCTTAGACTTCATTGTCAGTAAAAGATTAGGGGTAAGGGGAATTAGACTGTCACTGTCATTAATAGTTTCTACAGACAAAGGTCGGCTATTAACTATCGCTTCCACTTCTGTTAGAACGGTTCGAAAGCATTCATCATTCAAACTATGACTGTGGTTGTTAAGTAGTGACGATAAAATAGAACGGCAAGATCTTATTTGTCGCTCCCAGACACCACCCATGTGGCTTGCAGTAGGAGTGTTAAAGTCCCAACCGATCCAATCTGTGTTGTTTCTGAGAAGAAATTCAGCAATCTTCTGTTGGTCCATTTCTTTAACAGCTTTCTTCAGTTCTGCTGAAGCACCAACAAAATTTGTCCCATTGTCAGATCGTAATCGACGTACATCCCCTCTTCTACTAATAAAACGGCGGAGGGCCATGATGAAAGAATCTGTCTCGAGACTGTTTGTACTTTCCAAATGAATGGCTCGACTAGAGAAGCAGGTAAATAAAGCGCCATAGCGTTTAAGTTCCTTTCTTCCTTCTTTGATCAAAAATGGACCGAACATGTCCACTCCTGAATACGTGAAAGGTGCAACTTCCGAACATCGCTCTGAAGGTAAGTCTGCCATTCTTTGTTCACCGAATCGTCCTCTAAGCTTCCTGCATGTAACACACTTGAAGATTTCGTTTCGAACACGTGAACTTGCATTAACAATCATGATACCTCTCTGTCGTATCTCGTTTAACGTTGCATCTCGACCACCATGTTGCACCTTCTTGTGGTGATATCGTATCACCAATTCTGTAACAGGATGCTTTTTTGGCAAAATGATGGGATGCTTTATCCTCCAATCCAGACTTGACGATTTTCCAATTCGCCCACCGACTCGTATGATAGAATCCTCATCCATGAATGGGCTTAAACGAGAAAGAGAACCCAAATTTCGTTTCCTTTTGTTCGCTAACAGGCATGTCAATTCCGTCTTGAATGCTCTTCTTTGAAAGAGCCTGACGATGGCCAGTTCAGCCTTCTCAAGGACACTCACGTCAATCTTCTTCTTCTTATATGTCCATGTCAAAATGGTAGCAATGATCCGTTTCAGACGATACCAACTGGAAACCCTTTCGAAAAGCTTCTGGAATGGATCGTTTTCATCTTCTGAGATGGTTTTCAGTCCTTCATTTGGCAGGTCCTTTTTTAAAGTAGTTGCATTTACTTTCACTTTCTTGACTTCAACGTCGCCACTGTGAACTGCGAAGGTTTCACCTGTATCCCACTCGACTGAAGATTGGAGTAGGAATTTGGGTCCAGATAACCAACGGTCGTTTTTTATAAAGTTGAAGACTGTTTGACCACGTGATGCATCGTCAGCAGGATTTTGAGAAGACGGAACGTAACGCCATTGTTCAACACTGGAAGCTTCATGAATAGCTTGTACTCTATTAGCCACGAACAAATGAAACTTCCTTGACTGATTTGTTATATAGCCTAACACAACTTTGCTATCTGTCCAGAAAACTTCAGACGATAGATTAATATTGAGCTCCCTTTTAAGCTGCGTAGCTACTTTGGTTGATGTGTTAGCTGCAGATAACTCGAGACGTGGGACGGTAATTGGTTTTAATGGTGTGACTCTTGCCTTGCCCATCATGAAACAACAATGAACTTCACCTTGATCATTGACTAGTCGAAGATACGATACTTGCCCATACCCACTTGTGGAAGCATCAGAGAAATGGTGAAGTGAAACATCACAAACTTTACCAAAACATTCCGGAACAATGCAACGTCGTATGCTTATGTCTTTCAGCAGAGGTAAAGAATTCCTCCATTGTTCCCATATTGCTCGTTGTTGTTGAGAGATGTCATCGTCCCAATCCTTTCGTTCACTGCAAAGTTGTTGTAGGAGTTGCTTGGCCGGTAAAAGAAATGGGGCTCCGAATCCAAGAGGGTCATACACAGAACTAATTGATGATAGAATACCTCTTCGGGTCAGTGGATTGTCCTTCAACACAATTCGGAAGCAAAACGAGTCTGTTTCAACACACCAACTGACGCCAAGGGCTCTTTCGATTGGGAGGGTTTGAGCATCGAAATTTAGGTCTTTTACATCTTTCGACCTTTCTTCCGTTGGAATACCTTCTAGTACTTTCCTTGAGCTACTTACAAACTTGGTCAAAGGAAAGCCACCAGCAGCACACATTTTTTTTACTTTCTCAATAAGGCGTAAAGTCGACAAGGCATTTGATGAAGATTTCAACATATCGTGGACGTAAAAATTTCTTATCAGGGTTAAAGCAGCTTCTTCACCATATTTATCGATGTTGTCATGAGCAGTTTTCCTTAAAGCATAATTGCAAGTACTTGGAGAATGTGTGCCTCCAAATACATGCACACACATCTGATATTCTTGCAATTCGGCGTCAAGGTTACCTTCCGGCCACCAAACAAAGCGTAGCATGTCTCTTTGATTGTCTGGTACTTTGACTTGGTAGAACATACTCTCGATGTCACCAGCAACTGCCACTTGCTCTTCTCTAAATCTTGTCAAAACTCCAACGATTTGGTTTGCCAAGTCAGGACCTTGTAAGAGAAGAGAGTTAAGGGATACACCTCCATATGTAGCACTACAATCGAATACAACTCTGATTTTATTTGGCTTTCTTGGGTGGTACACCCCATGGTGTGGCAAGTACCAAGTTCTTCCCTTCTCACAAGAACGATCTGCTCTCTGTGCAAATCCTTTATCGAGGATGGTTTTCATAAATGTGCAATAGTCATCATGCATCCGCTGATTCTGTTGAAGCTTTCGTTTGAGGCTGTGGGCTCGTTTAATGGCTTGACTTTTATTGTTTGGAACTTCACACATAGGATCTTTGAATGGCAACGGAAGTTGATAATGTCCATCTACCAATTTTACGTTCTCATCCATCAGCTTTAGAAATTTTCGATCTTGCAATGAAAGTTTTTCAGGTTCTCCAGCCAATGTATTTTCACTAAAATCCTGACGAAACATCATAAGCATCATTTCTGCCAAACCATGCTCCTTCACATTATCTTGAAGAACGAATCGAGTTGGCACGTTATCGTCAGAAATTGATACATAATTACATCTTTTTGAGCTGTTTCTTGAACCTTTAGAAATTATCGGACCTGTTACACACCATCCTAGCACTGAACGAAAGGCATAAGGACCATTTCCTTGACTTGGAATGATCTCAATAGGCTTGAGAGCTCGAGGACAATTGGCACCTATCAATATGCCTATATCTGTTTCGTCTTCATCTTGTTGAAGGTTCTTGTGGATTTCGTTTAGATAACTCCATTTTGCTACTTTATTTGGCGTAGGTATTTCTTCTTTATCAACAGGTAGAAATTTCCGGCTGAACACTCTGGGTAAATTAAGCCTTTTGCTCGAATCCTCAACAGCGGATACTTGAAGGTTATTGATCGATTTGCATCGTTCAGTTGTTTCACCTGTCATTGTTTTAATAGAAATCGTTGTCGGTATTGTTGGCACATTCAACTCCTCCAAGATGTTTTCGTGAACGAACGTTCCTTGGCTTCCGTTATCTAGTAGTGCTTTCGTGATTATCTCTACTGATGACAAAGGATGCGTTATCTTTACAGGAACCACATTGAGACTTATCACTTCTATTTTTAGTTTGGAGTAATTAACACCTATCGGCTTATTTTCATCAGGAGGCTTGTCTTTATGTCGGCAACCATGTAGACCAGTAGGATGTGGTTCATCGCACACATCGCATTTTCGTTTTTTAGGACAACTTACAGCAATGTGATCCTTACTAGTGGGTTCGTAACACGAAAAGCAAAGTCTGTTCCGAAAAACGAATTTTTGTCTGTCGAAAGGTTTAAGCATCAAAAATTCTCTACATTCGTCCAAATCATGAAGTCTGGTACACTTAGGGCATGGTTTTGGTTTTCCTTTTGAGCTCGTTAGCAATGTCTTCACGAATCTTTTCTGATTGGAATGAGATGAATCTTCTTTTAGCTCAAACAATGCATTTTTTGAGAAGTTTGGATCATTAACAAGCATCATTTCTTCTTCCATGAAGTCTATGAAATTATCAAATCCCGCCTCGACTTGCTGCTTCTTTCTAATGCGATAGCTTTTCCTATTCCATCCCTCTTGTAAGTTGGATGGCAAGACCAACTGAAGCCTTTGAAGTAGCTCTGGACTATCGTAACGTTGGCAATTCCTAAGGGACATCATTGTTGACTTGTATTTCATCAAAAAACTGTAAAACTTCCGGAATCCCTTTCCATCGTAAGCTTTGAGTTTTGGCCAAGACTTTAATTCCTTCCGGTACTCACTCATGATTCGGTACTGTTCTCCATAATTCTTTTCTAGCAGTTGTCTAGCTTTCTCATATCCTTTATCAGGTGGAAGATATACACATGACTCAACTAGTTCCTTAGCCTCGTCTTTGAGATACTTAAGTAGCCTGGTTAATCTACCTCTAGAATCTGGTATCCTTGTCTCACCAACTTCACTGAATGTTGTAATGAAGTAGGGGTAATCGATGCAGTTTCCACTAAAGGTATCTATCTCGACTGATGGTGCTTGCAGATGATTTACAAGGGTGGTCAAATCATGAGACACTTTTCCTTCAAACTTGGGCACATGTCCTCTCACTTCATGATCATCTGTCATTCTGTCTGTGGGAATTGACTGCAGAAACTCATCATTTAACTCGAAGTTTACTTCTGCTTTCTTAAGCAATCGTGATCTCAAGTTATCTAACTGGTCATAACGATTCACATCTCTATCAGGAGATTTCTCTCTGGTCTCGCCTTTAATTTCATCCTGAACTTCTGTATGGTGAGCATTGACGTATGCTGCTACCAACTTTGATTTATCAACTTCGTCAAAGAGAGATTTTGGGAGGATCTGAGACTGCTTATCATCTTCGATGCACTGATAAGCTTTTATCTTAGCTTCGGTTTTAGCCAGCTCTAGCTTCAAACTCAGTGATTTAGACTGTTGTTCTAATTTCTGCTGTCTTTCCATGAATTCGGCTTCCACTTGAAGCTCTGCTAATTTAGCCCTCTCTTTAGCCATTTGACTTAAAATACTCTTTGAGGAAGACATTCTAGTGGATCCGGATTTAACTGATCTGCGCGAGGTATGCTCTACCTTCGTTGCTTCTTTATCATTACTGGCCTTATGTAACAAATCACCTGACTCGTCCAATACTTCAGCCATTTTACGCTTGATAAAGGTCACTTTCCTATCAATGGAAGCTGTACTGTAATTATCCACGTCATCTACTCCTGACTGGATTAATATCTGGCATTTTGCATGACACTTCATGTATTCACTAAACAGTTTGTCTACAACGTCAAATTCATTTATCAACCCTTCAAATCTGTTATCTTCTATAGAAAGTTCCATCCTTATGAGCTGCGTACGAATTCTGTTATCTAACTGTCCTCGACGTCTTTGGTTCTCACCAAGCTCATACAGTCTGCCTCTTTCAGTGAGACTCCTTAACCTCACCTGTCTATCTGGCTGCGTGTAAGACATAACTAAGCTGTACTAAGGTAAACAAGGTTACTACGTTTTGTGTTTTACTGTTACGGCAACTTAGCGGTAGCGAGTAAGGGGCGGGTTTACTGACACGAAGTGGCTTTAGTAACATTTATTCCACACTTTCGCGACGCTACAAAAAAAACAAAAAACTAAGTTACAAACTACGTATAAAATAACAGAAATTAAACCTAACTACAAAATGCCTGATGCCGAACGGCCAATACAATATAAAGAAGAAATAACACATACGAAAAAACATATACTTACTAAAACACAAAAATCCCAATACTTCACCTATACAATACACACACAGGCACAGATACTTCACACTAACGAACAAGAAACTTACGCACACAAATTACGACAAATACACTATACCCAAGAGACAAAACACAAGAAACGTTGCATACAATAAACAAAGGCGAAGCGAATACATAAAACATATAGCAAAACACTAAGAAGGAGAACCAAGTGTTCCTTCGTAGAGTTTGAAGCCTACTCGCGCTCAATGCAGGAACAGACATCAATAGAAAAATACTAATTAAATATTCTAAAATTAGAACCATTGCATCCTGTTTAACACCTCACACAAAAAACCTTTTAATTAATGCACTTGTCATGCCATATTTCAACTACTGCTCCTCGGCATGGGCTTGTGCCACCCAAGGTAGATTGGGAAAACTAGAAAAACGATTAAAATGTGTCCGTACCTTTCTTGGGAAAGAGAGGGAATATTCAATGAATAATTTACTCATCAAAAACGATGCCATATTAGTTTTCAAAGCCATGAATCACATTGCTCCTGATTACATGCGCTCAAAATTACTTTTGACAAAAAACTGTCATAATCATCAAACAAGAGGAGCTTCAAAAAACAGGTTCACACTTCCCTTGGTCAACACGGAATTTGGCAAAAAAGCCTTCCCATTTAGAGCTGCAAAAGTGTGGAATAATCTTCCAGACCAAGTTACCTGTGATGGAAGTCTGCTTTCGTTTAAGACTTCCATCTCTAATGTATTTGGCAAATTCTAATGGAGATCACTTTTTAACTTTTTAATTTTTGTTTTTTATTCTTTTTCTTTTCAATTTTCACAGATTATAAATGTTACTATGTTTGATTGAGCTGAGGCAGTCTAAGGTTTATCATTTTTTGTTTCTTTTTTGTTCTAGTGGCCCCCAGTGGAAACAATCCACTAACTATAGGTTTTTGTGATTTTCTGGGCTAGCAACTTTAAATATTTATTATTATTATTATTATTATTATTACTCACAGTGGATGTTGGTGATTAGATTAATAATGAAAATAATAGGTGGATCATGGAAAAAAGATAACGAACAAAACATTTTAGATGTTTTGACTAACAAAAGAGACGACTTCTAACGTTGCAACATTAACCATAGAGGGTGGATATAAAAAATTTAAATTGTATTTCGTTAATTCATTTAATGTATATGTCTCTTTAAAATATTTAATATAGTAAGAGGCTCTTTATATAAGTCCGGTTAGTGGGCTGGCCTGTTTACCAAGATCTCACATTGTCAAACGGGCTGGCTCGGTAGGCGAGATTTCGTTTCGCAGAGGCGGAATACCGGTAAGCGAAATGAACATTTTCTCGAATAAACAGTAACAAAGGTAGCCTGCCTAGCCGAGATGGTTTATTATGCTTAATTAATAAATTCTTTTGTTGTTTAAAGTATTTCTATTATTCTACATTATTTATTGTTTTCATTGATCAGAGTCAGCCGGCGTAACTGAATTAGTTTTTTTCCTTATAAGTACAAGTTATGTTAAAAGCCAGCTCAGCAAGTGAGGCAGCCCGTTTGTCGAGCCAGACTGCCTCTATAAAAAATGCACCTAAAATCATATTGTACTACTCTTGCTGCTACTGGAAATATCAGTTTTTGTTGTGCAAGTTAAAATAACAGTATTTCTTCAATTTGGAAAACTAGAAAATGGGATCAAATAATAAATATATGTGATGCACAATTTTAAATTCTGTAGATTCCACAATTTTTGGGGTCCTATTCGCACATTTTAATTCCGCATTGTGTATGTTCAAAAAAAAAAGCAAACAAAACCAACAGTCTCCGAAATTTTCTCTCTTCTTATTTGTATTTTTCCTTTCTGGATTCCGCCTAAACTCAAGAAGAATTGTCTCGGGACAAAAATGTTTCATATAAACACAAAATGATTTTTTTTCATATAAACAGCCCTTTGGATTTTGGTCAGATTTTAAGTTGCTTACTTTTAAGCCTACCACCATCTATATGCAGATGATACAATAATTATTTCGTCTCATAAAAACTTGGATACCCTTGTCTCCCAGGTCGAGTTAGAACTTTCGCAAGTCAACCTCTGGTTGAATAATAACAAAATGACTATTAATACGGACAAAACTGAAACAATCTTTTTCGGCAACCACAGCCAGTTAAAAAAAGTTGAGAACAAAACTATCAACTATATGGGTATTCCTTTGAAGAGGAGCGAAAAAGTTAAATATCTTGGGGTAACATTTGATCAAAAAATGCAATGGGAAAAGCACATTAATGACATAAATAGAAAAATACTAATTAAATATTCTAAAATTAGAACCATTGCATCCTGTTTAACACCTCACACAAAAAACCTTTTAATTAATGCACTTGTCATGCCATATTTCAACTACTGCTCCTCGGCATGGGCTTGTGCCACCCAAGGTAGATTGGGAAAACTAGAAAAACGATTAAAATGTGTCCGTACCTTTCTTGGGAAAGAGAGGGAATATTCAATGAATAATTTACTCATCAAAAACGATGCCATATTAGTTTTTTTAAGCCAAAATGTAAAATATTTCTTTATCATGAAATTATTTCAATATATATATATATATATCAGGAAACTTTTTTAACGTAGGACTCGAACCAGTCAAAGGCAGCATCTCTGATGCCAAAACACCATAGTTTTTTTAACAAAATTTTATGATCAACAGTGTCAAAAGCTTTTTTAAGGTCAATGAGCACAGCACAAACAAAATTATGTTGGTCGAGCTCAGTAAGAATAAAATCAGAGACATCGACTACTGCAGTTTCTGTGGAAAAGAGTTTTCGAAATCCGGACTGTCTGTCATTCAGGAAGTTGTGCTCAGAAATAAAATGAGACATTTGCTCATGCACTAACTTTTCAAAAATTTTTATAGGAATTGGCAAAATAGAGATAGGCCGATAATTAGTAGGATCTGTTTTATTGCCACTTTTAAAAATAGGCGAGACCCTTTTAGTCTTCCAACATTTAGGTACATAACCAGTAAATAAAGATTTGTTGAAAAGACTTGATAAATAAATACTTAAAACTGACGAACCTGCTTTTAGCAGTCGTGAACCAATTCCGTCCAAGCCTGTAGCTTTATTAAGTTTTAGTGAACTAATTATTTTCTCGACACTTTTGGTCTCAATACGAGCCCACCGAAAATCGTGTCTGCTAACAGGTGGATTAACATTAGTAGTGTCAGAAGAAAATTTAGAGGCTAGTTTGGCACCAACACTGACAAAAAATGAATTGAATGTGTTGGAAATTTCTTTTGGGTGAGAAGTTTCTGTACCATCGTTTTGGACTACTTGTTTTATCGAGGTAGTATTGCCTGACTTATCAGGAACCAGTTTTTTTAGGGTTTTCCAAAGTTGTTTTGGCCGTTTTTGAAAGTCCTGCAAAACGTCATTATAGTACTCGTTTTTGAGTCGATTTTTGAGACCTATTACCTGGTTCCTTTTTTGTTTGAAAGCTTCCCAGTCTATGATGGATTTTGTTTTTGATGCTTTCCGTTTCAAGAAGTCTCTTTCTTTGATGGCTATTATTAATTCATCAGTGATCCATGCCTCAACACGGCCAGAAAATCTATGTGTTTTGAAAGGGGCATGTTTGTCAGCCACTGTTTTAACATTTTTATTCAGTTTCTCACATGCTTCATCAAGGTCATCATAATTATTAAAATATGACCAGTCTAAATTCCTGAGGTCCTTCAGAAAAGCCTCTTCACTGAAGTTCTTGTAGCTACGAACCTTGCATGTTTTGTTCAAATTTTGGCCTTTTGAATTTTCTGATCACATAAACTAAATTGTGATCACTGATGCCTAAATCCATGACACCAGTTTTAGAAATACAAGAACTGTTAGAAAGTATCAAGTCTATAAGAGTGCTACTATTTTCAGTAACACGAGTTGGCTCCGTAATATGTTGTTTTAGGAAAAGAGTGGAGCATAATTCCTTTATTTTGGAGGAAAGAGCATATTTTGAAAGCATGTTACAGTTAAAATCTCCCAAGATAAAAACTTCTTTTTCTTTTGGGAGCTTGTTAAAACACTGTTTAAAATGAGTACACAGGTTTTCAGTACTCTGCAAATCACTACCTCCAGGTGGCCTGTAAACCCCACACACGTAAATAGGTTTAGTTTTTTTCAGGCACACTTTCACCCATAGTGATTCAACATTTTCGAAGTAAAGGTGTTTCAAAAGGTGGCTATCCAAGTTTTCATTAACAAAAATCAGAACACCCCCACCTCGTCTATTCCGATCATTCCTATAACAAACATAGCCATCAATTTTAACGTTATTGTCAGTGATGGTGTCATCAATTTTGGTTTCACAGATGGAGAATACATCAAGTTTTGTTTGATGTAGCAGAAGTTTAACATAGTCTAGTTTGGATGACAGACCATTAATGTTGAGATGGGCCATTTTTAAGCCCTTCCCATTTCTGATTGCCTCAAAATCAAAGTTTTCATCAATAGTAATATTGATGTTGTCCGGAATTTCGTCACCAAATGACTCCTCATTAGCAAAGGGCAAATTACGAGAAAGACAGGGACTGCAAACGAAAAACAGTTTATCTTCAGGAGTCTTCATAAATTGTTGATATTTTTTATCAGAAATGCGCTCACATTTTTTATGAGCCCATAATCCACACTTGTCACAAGAAAGTGCTTTGTGTGTTTTTGCCACAGGTTTTAAGCATGAAGAACAGGGATACTTAACAGGACCTGGGTTGAGGCAGATGTCCCCTGACAGGAGGATTGAAAAATAGAAATACTTGTGCCTGCTTGGCTTAAGTTTTCTGAGAAATGGAAATAGGTAGCATAGAAAAATTCTTTTGGACAGAGTTTTCTGACAAGCTAGCTAGCTATGCACTACACAGTGAGTGAGATAATTCTATATACTCTGTAGGAATGTCCCATCACATAGCTTGTTATAGCTACTATCGTCCACAAAATTTGTTGTCTCTGGCAATTTTGTACTCAAAACAAAGAACCAAAAAGTTTAGCAAAGTCGGTCCGTTCTCACTTGTGATCAATGTTTATATAAAGGTATATGATGTCACATGTATTCGTTTACGTTCCTTAGCCACAAAGGGCAGTTCTTAACATTGAGGGGGAATGGAGAGCCATGTTTTTGTGGACGATTGTAGCTAATATATATTGTACGCACATCCAGGAAATAAACTTTTTTAACCCTGCCGGTGAGCATACACCAGTGCGGCTCAAGTTACAGAAACGGCAATTATTTCAATATATATATATCAGGAAACTTTTTTTAACGTCTACATTACCGAGGCGTTTATATAAATTCTGACAAGCGGTTCCCATGCAATCGTCAACACCTACTGAAAATCTTCAAATATATATATATATATATCATTCATTTTTTGGGTTCAATCAGAACAAATTTTAGAAAACTGAAAAAATTTCCTGATCGTGAAATCTCACAATTTCTAAACCAGGAAATAATTTCCTGATAAGGAAATATTTTCTGTTTTTGTAACTTGACCCGAACTGTACACTGATGTCGGACACCTTTCTTGTTCCGTTTAACCTTTTTGCGGAGCAAAGCGGAGTGCGCGCTAGCGCACGGAGCGTAGCGGAGCTAATTTCCTCGTTCCCATAAATATATTAGAGCGTGACGTATTTCCGTGATTTTCTCCCAATACATCAAAATTTCAAAACGTCGGCGTTTTTGGACCCATTTTTGCCCCACTTATCCAATTTTTTTTAAGGTCATTTCTTCCGTGAAAATCTGGTTGATCGAGACACGCCGTTTTCAGTTGAGATCAGGTCGGCACAGAGCTTTAGCCACGGTCACTCTTACTATTATCACGTGACATTTCTCCAGATACATAGCGCTTGAAATGAAAATTGCATTGATATGGCCATATTGGCTTGTTGGTCGTAATGGACGGAAGGTCATTTTCAAGAAACGAAGAAAGGGTATGTTTAGCTAGCTAATATATCACTATTTTTTACATGTAATGATCCCCTTCTTCGCCTTTCTCACACCTAAAGCTAGCTAGCATAAAACTTCCGACTTAGCTGGAATAATAACAGAACTTAGATAGCATAGCTAGCTTTGTTTGCTCTTTTTTGTGCTAGCTATAGCTCGCATAAAAAAGAGCAAACAGTGTCATATAGCTAGCATAAAAAAAGCTACAAAGCTAGCATAAAATTAGCTAATGTAGCTAGCATAAAATCAACTACATACCTAGCATAAAAAAATTATTTTGGACAGATTTTTTAGCTACTACTAAAAAATCTAGCTATATGCACTACACACAGTGAGTGAGATAATTCTACTCTGTAGGAACATCCCATCACATAGTTCGTTCTAGCTACTATCGTCCACAAAATTTGTTGTCTCTAGCAATTTTATACCAAAAAACAAGAACCAAAAAGTTTAGCAATGTCAGCAAAAGAACATATCTAGCTAAATATTTTGCAGATAGTACGTTCTGTTCTTACTCATGATTAATGTTTATATAAAAGTATGTCATGTGTAATCGTTCACGTTGCTCAGCCACAAAGGGCAGTTTTTGACATTGATGGGGATTGGAGAGCCATATTTTTGTGGACGGTTGTAGCTAGCTATATTGTACGCAAGTCAGGAAATAAACTTTTTAAGCCCTGCCGGTGTCGGTGAGCATACACCAGTGCAGCTCAAGTTACAGAAACTAAAATTATTTCAATAAATATGTATCAGGAAACTTTTTTAACATCTGCATTCGTGTTATTACGTTTACGTTAGGCGTTTATTTAAATTCTGACAAGCGATTCTTGTGTAATCATCAACACCTACTGCAAATCTTCATATATATTATATATATTATATCATTCATTTTTTGGGTTCAATCAGAACAAATTTCAGAAAAATGAAAAATTTCATGATCAGGAAATCTCATAATTTCTAAACCAGAAAATAATTTCCCGATAAAGAAATATTTTCCGTTTTTGTAACTTGACCCGAACTGTACACTGATGTGGGACACCATTCTTGTTCCATTTAACCATTTTTAGCATTTTCTGATACATCAGGTTCTAAACAAAATATGTCACTGGCCCATGCAATTTTGCGTCCGGAACACACTGCGGTGCTACTAATGTAGAAACCCCAGGAAATGTTTCATCAAGGCGAAGATGAAACCGTTTGATCGATTACCATGAAGCACGTGGGAACTTTGTTTTTTATACGATTCGTTATTCGTTATACGATTCACCGGAAAGGGACATCTAAAATTTTTCGCTTGCGAACCTAGGGGACTCAGTCCCATGCTCCGCAACACTTTCTATACTAGTTTAGCATTTTCTGATACATCAGGTTCTAAACAAAATATGTCACTCGCCCATGCAATATTGCGTCCGGAACACACTGCGGTACTGCTAATGCAGAAACCCCAGGAAATGTTTCATCAAGGCGAAGATGAAACCATTTGATCGATTACCATGGGGCATGTGTGAAATTTGTTTTTGCGGAGCAAAGCGGAGTGCGCGCTAGCGCACGGAGCGTAGCGGAGCTATTTTCCTCGTTCCCATAAATATATTAGAGCGTGACGTATTTCCGTGATTTTCTCCCAATACATCAAAATTTCAAAACGTCGGCGTTTTTGGACCCATTTTTGCCCCACTTATCCAATTTTTTTTAAGGTCATTTCTTCCGTGAAAATCTGGTTGATCGAGACACGCCGTTTTCAGTTGAGATCAGGTCGGCACAGAGCTTTAGCCACGGTCACTCTTACTAATATCACGTGACATTTCTCCAGATACATAGCGCTTGAAATGAAAATTGCATTGATATGGCCATATTGGCTTGTTGGTCGTAATGGACGGAAGGTCATTTTCAAGAAACGAAGAAAGGGTATGTTTAGCTAGCTAATATATCACTATTTTTTACATGTAATGATCCCCTTCTTCGCCTTTCTCACACCTAAAGCTAGCTAGCATAAAACTTCCGACTTAGTTGGAATAATAACAGAACTTAGATAGCATAGCTAGCTTTGTTTGCTCTTTTTTGTGCTAGCTATAGCTCGCATAAAAAAGAGCAAACAGTGTCATATAGCTAGCATAAAAAAACTACAAAGCTAGCATAAAATTAGCTAATGTAGCTAGCATAAAATCAACTACATACCTAGCATAAAAAAATTATTTTGGACAGATTTTTTAGCTACTACTAAAAAATCTAGCTATATGCACTACACACAGTGAGTGAGATAATTCTACTCTGTAGGAATATCCCATCACATAGTTCGTTCTAGCTACTATCGTCCACAAAATTTGTTGTCTCTAGCAATTTTATACCAAAAAACAAGAACCAAAAAGTTTAGCAATGTCAGCAAAAGAACATATCTAGCTAAATATTTTGCAGATAGTACGTTCTGTTCTTACTCATGATTAATGTTTATATAAAAGTGTGTCATGTGTAATCGTTCACGTTGCTCAGCCACAAAGGGCAGTTTTTGACATTGAGGGGGATTGGAGAGCCATCTTTTTGTGGACGGTTGTAGCTAGCTATATTGTACGCAAGTCAGGAAATAAACTTTTTAAGCCCTGCCGGTGTCGGTGAGCATACACCAGTGCAGCTCAAGTTACAGAAACTAAAATTATTTCAATAAATATGTATCAGGAAACTTTTTTAACATCTGCATTCGTGTTATTACGTTTACGTTAGGCGTTTATTTAAATTCTGACAAGCGATTCTTGTGTAATCATCAACACCTACTGCAAATCTTCATATATATTATATATATTATATCATTCATTTTTTGGGTTCAATCAAAACAAATTTCAGAAAAATGAAAAATTTCATGATCAGGAAATCTCATAATTTCTAAACCAGAAAATAATTTCCCGATAAAGAAATATTTTCCGTTTTTGTAACTTGACCCGAACTGTACACTGATGTGGGACACCATTCTTGTTCCATTTAACCATTTTTAGCATTTTCTGATACATCAGGTTCTAAACAAAATATGTCACTGGCCCATGCAATTTTGCGTCCGGAACACACTGCGGTACTACTAATGTAGAAACCCCAGGAAATGTTTCATCAAGGCGAAGATGAAACCGTTTGATCGATTACCATGAAGCACGTGGGAACTTTGTTTTTTATACGATTCGTTATTCGTTATACGATTCACCGGAAAGGGACATCTAAAATTTTTCGCTTGCGAACCTAGGGGACTCAGTCCCATGCTCCGCAACACTTTCTATACTAGTTGCGGAGCAAAGCGGAGTGCGCGTCAGCGCACGGAGCGTAGCGGAGCCTATTTCCTCATTATATAAGCCAAATAAAAGGGACGGAGGAGAGTATATAGGATTTCCCCATTATTGCGGAGCAAAGCGGAGCTATTTTCCTCGTTCCCATAAATATATTAGAGCGTGACGTATTTCCGTGATTTTCTCCCAATACATCAAAATTTCAAAACGTCGGCGTTTTTGGACCCATTTTTGCCCCACTTATCCAACTTTTTTTTAAGGTCATTTCTTCCGTGAAAATCTGGTTGATCGAGACACGCCGTTTTCAGTTGAGATCAGGTCGGCACAGAGCTTTAGCCACGGTCACTCTTACTAATATCACGTGACATTTCTCCAGATACATAGCGCTTGAAATGAAAATTGCGTTGATATGGCCATATTGGCTTGTTGGTCGTAATGGACGGAAGGGCATTTTCAAGAACCGAAGAAAGGGTATGTTTAGCTAGCTAATATATCACTATTTTTTTACATGTAATGATCCCCTTCTTCGCCTTTCTCACACCTAAAGCTAGCTAGTATAAAACTGCCGACTTAGCTGGAATAATAATAGAACTTAGATAGCATATAGCTAAAGCTACCTAGCTACTTCTTGTTTGCTCATTTTTATGCTAACTAGCTAGCATAAAAAAGACCAAACAGTGCCATATAGCTACCATAATACACTAGCTACAAAGCTAGCATAGAATTAACTACTTAACTGGGATAAAACTACCAATGTAGCTAACATAAAATTAGCTATTTTTGTTGCATAAAATCAGCTACATAATAGCAGCATAGAAAAATTCTTTTGGACAGATTTTCTAACTATACATATAGACCTTTTTGAATGTTTACATTTTCCGCGGTAAGCCCTTCTGGCTCTAACAACTGCGTGGCAGGCAGAAAGATGCGGAAGCTTGCTGAAGAAAGGTATTTTTCAGCCCATTTCTTTCTACGGAAATATTTTTGAGGCTTTAAACTATTATCGAGTGTAGATGGGTAACTTCTGACTGACATATATTCATATAAAGTCGTAATGATACCTTTGTGCGAAGAAACAGAGTAAAAAGGACCTCACTTCACCTAGCGCCCCCATCTTTTTGCCTGCCACACAATTGTTAAAGCCGAAAGGGCTTACCGCGGAAAATGTAAACATTCAAAAAGGTCTATACTACACAGTGAGTGAGATAATTCTACTCTGTAGGAATGTCCCATCACATAGCTTGTTCTAGCTACAATCATCCACAAAATTTCTTGTCTCTGCTGGCAATTTTATTCCAAAAACCAAGAACTAAAAAGTTTAGAAAGTCAGCAAAAAAAGAACATAGCTAGCTAGCTAGATATTTTGCAGATAGTACGTTCATAAAGGTATGTCACGTGTAATCGTTTACCTTGCTGAGCCACAAAGGTCAGTGTTAAACATGAGGGGGAATGGAGAGCCATATTTTTGTGGATGATTGTAGTTATATATATAATTGTACGCACGTCTAGGAAATGTTTCATCAAATCGAAGATGAAACCGTTTGATCGATTACCATGAAGCACGTGGGAACTTTGTTTTTTGCGGAGCAAAGCGTAGTGAGCGCCAGCGAACGGAGCGTAGCGGAGCCCATTTCCTCATTATATAAGCCAAATATAAGGCTGTATAGGATTTCCGCGTCTCGCCCCTATACATCAAAAATATCGAGCACTCTCCCCCCACTACGAAATTCAGACAAATTTGACTGTGTTTCCCAGTAACTTTGTCTGGTAATTTTTCCCGTAAGTTTCTAATTGAGCGAGACAACGTATTTTTTTAGCACGGGGATGGAGTTTTTGTTGTTTTTTAAAGATGGTGCTAAGCGTAGCTAGCTAGAAACGATAGGAGATTTTTCAAGAAAGAAGTGGAGGTTTTGTACCTAGTAGTATATCACTATTTTTTACATGTTATGAACCCCTTATTTAGCCTTACTTACACCTAAAGTTAGCTAGCACAACAGTAGGAGCTAAGCTAGCATAAAACTACCAATTTAGCTAGGATAAAACTACATATTAAAAATTTTCTCTTATGCTACATCATAAGAGAATTCTTTATGACAGATTTTCGAGCTATCTAGCTATTCCACATTCTCCCACAGTTAGTGACATAATTCTGCTCTAATTAGGAATGTCCATCACATAGCTTATGCTTGGTAGTTACATCCGTCTCCACAAAATATGTTGGTCCTTGGCAATTTTAACTTGAATGTAGCATAAAATTAGCTAGCTAGCTACATACTAGCTTGAAAAATTCTTCAGACAGATAACATAGCTAGCATAAAATTAACTACTTAACTGGGATGAAACTAGCAAGGTGGCTAGCATAAAATTAGCTATTTTTTGAGTGAGATACTTCTACTCTGTAGGAATGTCCCATCACATAGCTTGTTCTAGCTATAGTCATCCACAAAATTTCTTGTCTCTGACAATTTTATACCAAAAACCAAAAAGTTTAGCAAATTCAGCAAAAGAACATATCTAGCTGCATATTTTGCAGATAGTACGTTCCATTCTGACTCGTGATCAATGTTTATATGTATTCGTTTACGTTGCTCAGCCACAAAGGACAGTTCTTAACATTGAGGGGGAATGGAGAGCCATATTTTTGTGTACGATTGTAGCTATATATATTGTACGCACGTCCAGGAAATACAGTGCGGCTCAAGTTACAGAAACGGAAATTATTTCAATATATATATATCAGGAAACTTTTTTAACGTGTACATTACCGAGGCGTTTATATAATTTCTGACAAGCGGTTCTCGTGCAATCATCAACACCTACTGAAAATCTTCAAATATATATATATATCATTCATTTTTTGGGTTCAATCAGAACAAATTTCATAAAAATGAAAAAATTTCCTGATCGGGAATTCTCATAATTTCTAAACCAGGAAATAATTTCCAGATAAAGAAATATTTTCCGTTTTTGTAACTTGACCCGAACTGTACACTGATGTCGGACACCATTCTTGTTCCGTTTAACCGTTTTTAGCATTTTCTGATACATCAGGTTCTAAACAAAATATGTCACTGGCCCATGCAATATTGTGTCCTGAACACACTGCGGTACTGCTAATGCAGAATCCCCAGGAAATGTTTCATCAAGGCGAAGATGAAACCGTTTAATCGATTACCATGGAGTATGTGGGAACTTTGTAAAATTTTTCGCTTGCGAACCTAGGGGACTCAGTCCCACGCTCCGCAACACTTTCTATATTGATTATACGATTCATTATACGATTCAATTGAGAGGGGCATCTAAAATTTTTCGCTTGCGAACCTAGGGGACTCAGTCCCACGCTCCGCAACACTTTCTATACTAGTACATCAAATTTTTTTAATTTTGGTAAATTTTTGACAGGGTTGCCCAGTAGTTTAATCTGGTCATTCTTTACGTAAGCTTCTGATTGAGCGAGACAACGTGAATTTAGCGCGGCGATGGAGTTTTTGTTGATTTTTAAATATGGCGACGATGTGAGAAGGACCACGAGAATTTTACTTGAGAAAGACCACGAGAATTTTACTGGAAAAGTTTACCTTTTATATCTATCAATATCAGGTAGTAATATCCTTATTTAATTCTCATTAGATATACTTTATCTTAAGTTATTAACTTTTAGTGCTTTCTTCTTTTCGTTATATATATATGGATACTTTGTCCAGCGTAGCTCTACCTAGCTAGCTAGCTATAAAGAAAGCTGAAGGGAATTTTTCATTGAATACGTGGCTAACAACCTAGCTAGCTAGCTAGCTATCTATGTAGTAGCTAGTATATTATTTTTTACATACAATGAACCACTTTGCTTGTGGTAATAAAACCCGAGTCGGCAAGTCGGAAAAAAACCGGAAAAATCGGACCGCCCGCCCGACTCATTTTTACAGGAACTTCTGGACGCGAACATATAACATATTTTGATGATGATAGCCTAAAGCTAGCTAACAGACTTATACTGATATTTTCTAGTCTATGTATTAGCTACCTAGCTAGTGCTAGTTCCACATACTAGGTAGCTAGCAGACACCTTCAGTGAGATATTTCTTGCCATAGCTAGTTAGCTACATATTTTTTTAAAAGAAACCTAAGCATTTGGTTTAGCCTGCAGGGGTGGATACAGGATTTTTTTCTCCTTAGGCGGATTTGCGAAGCGAAGCGAAGCCAACGTGCAATTTTTGCCACGCAAAAATTGCGCGTTTTAAATCAGATGGGGGTCTTGGGGGGCGCTGTAAGTCCCCCCAAGTGGGTTCTGGGGCAAAGCCCCAGAAGCTTTAGCTTATTTACCTATTTCAGCACTCCAAAATGCAGCAGACAGGACCTTTACAAGCCCATTTCTTACATGTTATTTGAAAAAAAAAACAATCATAAAATTCTTAAATGAAAGCCAAATAATGTTTTCAGAAGAATTAAGGCTAAAATTAGCTAGCCAGCAAAACTTCTTCTTTCTTTCACATCCAGAAAAAAATATTTACAGGCTTGTTTTTGCAAGTTATGAATGTAATAGCTTTTGGCTAATATTGAGGCAATAAATTTTTGGAAACTAGGTTCAGTAAAAAAGACATACATTATTCTTATAATTCGGTAATGCAAAACGGTATATATTACTAATAAAAACTTTTCATGTTTAATCTATTCAAAAATTTAATAACATGAAAAAGGAGGCCTAAAAGAAAAATAAGCAAAAAACAACAACACAAAAATGCATATGTAAACAGGCTTTATTTGTATTATTAGATCATAGTAACAACAACATAAACAACAAGAGATAAATACAATAAAATAAAAATGACAAGAATATATCAAGATTTTGTACAGGTAAAGGCAGCTACTTAAAATTTGGATTTTTAAGCAGCAATAGCTAATTAAAAAAACAAACTTACAACACAACAACACAACATTCAGTCAAAAAATATTTAGCCCTATTAGCTTAATAGCAAGAAAAACACTGTTTTTATTTTTCGGTAACCATTTCTGGCTCAGACTCTTAAAATGTTGAATCAAACTTGAAAATACCTTTTAGCTGTTATGCGATAATTACTATAAATAGCTGAAATTTTTAACAAAACAAAATCATTCAAGAACAGATATCGTTAACTACATTATTACACATTTTTGTGTCCATCTGGATAGGGTTGTAATAAGTATATATGCTAAGTCATTTTCGCCATGTTGGTAGAACCACAAACAAATTCCATGTCTATCAGCATGACAACTTCTTTAGTGAAAATGTGAAAAACTTTTGTCATTTCACCCATTAAATAAAACCATGCCTTTTTCTTATTCGAATTGTATATATATAATTAGCACCATTTCCAGGAATTATTTCGATAAGAGGATAGAGATTTTAAACCGAAACATCATCAAGTCTTGTCAAAGTCTTCCTCCCAAAACTAGTGTTCTCTTCCTTGGCCTTGTCGCATGTTAAAAAATCGTTTGGAAAGTGTTTATTGCCAGAAGCTTTGAATCTACAAAAGTAAACATATAAAGTTGTTATGAAGTCAACAAATTGTTATACATTACACCTTTACCAGCTACAAAAAGTAACCAGCTGGCTAGCTATTCGATTTATTGTCTTGTTATAAAATGTCTTGTTACTTAAATAAAAAAGAAACCCAAGATAACACAAAGCTCTTTTGAATATGACACAAGGCTTTTTCAAATTTGTTGAAAGTGAAACTATAAACAGTTTCATGTTCACACTTGCTAGCACAGCAATAGAAAGCAATTGTGTATCTTACTCTAAGATTAATGGAATTAAAAGTAAACAGATGTACCTGAAAGCGTAGTCAGTGAGTTAAAGCTATTATTTTTGTTAAGTCAAAGCCTCCTTTTCTGTCAAACAGCTTTTTTGCAATCACAGGCGACACAGAGAATAAACGTTTTCCAGTAATGTTTCTTCTTAGCAACATTGCTCAACTTCATTCCCTGATCATATATTCAAAACTTCCATTTACTTGCTGCAAGTCAATACAAAACAATTCCTTTAGCCTTCTTTCAGTTGTATTGCAGCTCGCCGAAGTTGGCCGAACCTATCAAACAGACCGGCTACCGCGAGGCAATAACAATAGGAAGAGTAAATTATTCCTACGCACCCATCCCCTAATATCAATCTTTCTTTCACCGTAAATTTCGACGACTTCTTGTTAAAGAGAGTCCAAAAGTCCACACTTCGGCGAGATTCTTTTTACGTCACAAATTCTTTTGTTTTAACCAGAGTCCAAAAGTCCACACCTCGGCGAGATTTTTCTCGACGTCATAATTCTTTTGTTTTTCTTTTGTTTAAGAGAGTCCAAAAGTCCACACCTCGGCGGCCGCCGAAGTCGACTGTTTTTACGGCAGAAAACAAAGGAATCGAGAGAAACAAAGTCCCGCAAAATGTAGTTCGACTACCGTAAGAACCATAGTACTTCGGCAAAGCACATCGAAGGAGAGTCGAGCCCCGGCAAACACTCCTGAGTGGAGATAAGAATATTACCTCGGATCCTGGGCGCAAAGGAATCTTTATTAAACGCTTATAATAAAAATTATGCGTTGCTTTAAATCAATTTCTACATTTAGATACACATGATTTTCTCATTGGCAAAATTTCTCCTTAGGCGAGTGCCGAAGTGGCCGAAGTCTAAATCCGCCCCTGGCCTGGATGGAGTTTCTTAAAATTTGAGCCTCAAGCGTTTGGACTATGGTTTTGATATATATGAACAACATTTGCTAGCTATGTTTGTACGTATTTTTTCTGTTGTACATTAGCTATATGTATAAAGTTTCTTAATGCTGGAGATTTCTAAAAATTTGGTCTTTCTGAGCCTAAGGTTTCTTATACACTGGTTTCTTATAAAAACAAACATGTATATAATCGTTTACAAAAAATGAAGGTGACCGATTAATTAAACGATACAAAGCGTGTTTTAAGGAATCTGTTCAAAATAAGGGCCACTAAAAATTTTCGCTTGCGAACCTAGGGGGCTCAGTCCCACGCTCCGCAACACTTTCTATATTGTTTTCTGTGCAACAAAATCAGTGGAATAGATGAGCTCCACCGTGAACGTTTTTTGCGGAGCGGAGCGAAGGGGAGCGCAGCGAAGCTATTTTCCTCGTTCCCATAAATATATTAGAGCGTGACGAATTTCCGCGTTTTCCCCTAATACATCAAATTTTGAAAACGTAGGCGTATACACCCACTTACCCAACTTTTTTTTGTGGTCATTTCTTTAAAATGTTCCGTGAAAATCTGGTTGGTCAAGACATACGCCGTTTTTAGTGGAGATCAAGTCGGCATGCAGCTTTAGCCATGTGATTCATTGGTCACTCTTACTAATATCACGTGACATTTCCTCACATACATAGCGCTTCAAATGAAAATTGCGTTGATGGCCATATTGGCTTGTTGGACGTAATGGACGGAAGGGCATTTTCAAGAAAACGAAGAAAGGGTATGTTTAGCTAATATATCACTATTTTTACATGTAATGAGCCCCTTTCTAGCCCCACTCACACCTAAAGCTAGCTAGTATAAAACTGCTGACTTAGCTGGAATAATAACAGAACTTAGATAACATGTAGCTAAGCTAGCTACTACTTGTTCTTTGCTCTTTTTTATGCTAGCTAGCTCGCATAAAAAAGAGCAAACAGTGTCATATAGCTAGCATAAAAAAGCTACAAAGCTAGCATAAAATTAACTACTTAGCTGGGATAAAACTACCAATGTAGCTAGCATAAAATTAGCTTTTTTTGCTGGCATAAAATCAGCAAAATAGCTATAGCTAGCTAGCATAGAAAAATTCTTTCAGACAGATTTTCTAGCTATAGCTAGCTAGCTTTACATATACTACACAGTGTGTGAGATAATTCTACTCTCTGGGAAATGTCCCGTCACATAGCTTGTTCTAGCTACAATGTGCACAAAATTTGTTGTCTCTGGCAATTTTATACCAAAAACCAAGAACCATAAAGTTTAGCAAAGTCAGCAAAAGAACATAGCTAGCTATAGTTACGTTACGTTCCCACTTATGATCAGCTGTTTTAACCCTGTCGCTGAGCATACACCAGTGCGGCTCAAGTTACAGAAACGGAAATTATTTCAATATATATAGCTATATATCAGGAAACCTTTTTAAGGTGTTCATCACCGAGGCATTTATATAAATTCTGACAAGTGGTTCTCGTGCAATCATCAACACCTACTGAAAATGTTCAAATATATATATATATATCATTCATTTTTTGGGTAATAATTTCCCGATAAAGAAATATTTTCCGTTTTTGTAACTTGACCCGAACTGTACACTGATGTCAGACACCATTCTTTTTCCGTTTAACCTTTTTTAGCATTTTCTAATTTATGCCCTGAACTTTTCCACCAATGCGGGATATCAAGCTTAAGTCCAGTAGCCTAATTAATTGCTATTATTTTGAAGTTTCTGTTCAGTTAGAAATAAGAATTTTTTATCCTATTGCCATGCAGGGTCACAACGGCTGTTTCTGCTGTTTTATTTAAACCGAAGTTACCGTAAAGTTTTTTTGAAAAAGTATTACGCCTATCCGATTTCACGATTAATTTTTGATCTTGCACAAGAACTGTGTTTTTATTTTCAAATGTTACAAAAACTTTTCCGCAAAATAAAATTGCTGAATGATTGTTTTAGCTGTGTAGGATAACAACAGGGTGTTTACTGTCTGTTTATTTGAACCGAAGTTAGGATAGTTTTTCGGAAAGGGGTATTATGTCGAAACGTATATGTGCGCCACAGTATATCTGTACTAATCACTCAGCCTAGTGTTAACGACAAGCTATTACCTGTGTTTCTATTTAACAGAAGTTGTGCTAAAGTTTTTTTGAAAGGGTTTGTTTACCTATACTAATGGTGCACCACAGATTAAAGTACATATATATTTTAAGTTTCACCGGGAACATTTTGTGAAAAATAAAAAAGGTTTGCTGACTGTTTTCGCTATGACATGGCACAATATGTAAATTTTGTTTTTATTCCAGCTAAAGTTGAAGGAAATATATTTTCTGAATCTGAAAAATATAATTACACCCGAAACACCTTAAATGTTGTGTGTTTCACTCGATTTACGATATACTGCACACCTGTACTAAGGCGCTCCACCTGAATGTGTGGTACAGTTTACAATTTGTATTAACTGTTCCATCAAGCGTTTTACGCCAGGTAACACAGTTACTTGTGGCTTAACCAGCATTTCTCAAAAGTTTATTTAACTAGGCTGTGTGCTGTAAATTCCTAAGTGTATATAATATTCACTTGTAAAGTTTTGTATATATATATATATTTATGCCCTGCTGGTCTAATGGCTATGACACTCATGCAAATGAGAGATCCAGGTTCAAATCCTGGACAGGGCTAGGAAAAACATACTTATCTTGCACCTATGATATTAGCTATATTGAGTATAATAGGTAATCTTTGAGTCGTAGAGGGGGGAGTTGCATACATTTATCACTTTCATTTATAGAGCCCATGTTTTTTGTAATAGATCTATCATCTTTATGGTAAAAAGTTTTGTGTTGATAAACCTGGTAGGCACAAGAAACCAAAAAAGGCGTTTTTTAATATATTTTTTTGCCTTTCTCGTGGGCTTCTCTGATTATTTCTATATCTTGACTTTTTAATGTTGTAGTCATTGGAACCAAGTTAATCTCAGATTTATCAAAAAATGATATGGCGTTATGACCGATTGTTTAAATACTTGTATTGGCACATAATTCTGCTAACATGATTCACTGTATATTGACCTGAGATAAATTTGAGACTTTTTTTTGAGATATTGAATTTGAAAGATTTTCACCTCAATATTTTCTATACTGCTGGACTAATATGATACTTATCTTAGATATATTGAGTATACGCAATCTTTGAGTTTTAGGGGGGAGATTTTCTATTAAAGTCAGGCACCCCTGCCTTGCCGTTCCATTGCCTTGCCAGCACTGACCGTGCCTTTGCCTACCCTTCCTATGCCTTTTCTGGTGCCTGCCTACTCTGCCGTTGCCTGTGCCTCCCATGCCTTGCCTACCCCTGCCTTGCTGATTCCTCTTCCTGTTTCCTTGCCTGCCTTTGCCGTGCCCTTTCCTTGCCGTGCTTAATTTAATGCCTTTGCCTTGGCAACCTCTCCGCAACACTTTCTATATTGATTTCCTCGTTCCCATAAATATATTAGAGCGTGACGTACTTCCGTGATTTTCCCCCAATACATCAAAATTTCAAAACGTGAGCGTTTTTTGACCCCCTTATCCAACTTTTTTTTATGGTCATTTCTTCCGTGAAAATCTGGTTGATCGAGACACGCCGTTTTCAGTTGAGATCAGGTCCGGCACAGAGCTTTAGCCACGGTCACTCTTACTAATATCACGTGACATTTCTCCAGATACATAGCGCTTGAAATGAAAATTGCGTTGATATGGCCATATTGGCTTGTTGGTCGTAATGGACGGAAGGGCATTTTCAAGAAACGAAGAAAGGGTATGTTTAGCTAGCTAATATATCACTATTTTTTTACATGTAATGATCCCTTCTTCGCCTTTCTCACACCTAAAGCTAGCTAGCATAAAACTGCCGACTTAGCTGGAATCAATATAGAAAGTGTTGCGGAGAGGTTGCCAAGGCAAAGGCATTAAGCACGGCAAGGAAAGGGCACGGCAAAGGCAGGCAAGGAAACAGGAAGAGGAATCAGGAAGGCAGGGGTAGGCAAGGCATGGGAGGCACAGGCATGGGAGGCACAGGCAAGGGCATAGTAGGCAGGCACCAGAAAAGGCATAGGAAGGGTAGCCAAAGGCACGGCCAGTGCTGGCAAGGCAATGGAACGGTAAAGCAGGGGTGCCTGACTTTAATAGAAAATCTTCCCCCTACAACTCAAAGATTGAGTATACTCAATATATCTAAGATAAGTATCATATTAGTCCAGGAGTATAGAAAATATCGAGGTGCAAATATTTCAAATTCAACATCTCAAAAAAAAGTCTCAAATTTATCTCAGGTCAATATACAGTGAATCATGTTAGCATAATTATGTGCCAATACAAGTATTTAAACAATCGGTCATAACGCCATATCATTTTTTGATAAATCCACGAGAAAGGCAAAAAAATTTATTAAAAAACGCCTTTTTTGGTTTCTTGTGCCTACCAGGTATATCAACACAAAACTTTTTACCATAAAGTGATAGATCTATTACAAAAAACAAAGCATTTTTGGGCTCTATAAATGAAAGTGATAAATGTATGCAACTCCCCCCTCTACGACTCAAAGATTACCTATTATATGAAAACCTGGTTGTTGTAGGTGCAAGATAATTATGTTTTTCCTAGCCCTGTCCAGGATTTGAACCTGGATCTCTCATTTGCATGAGTGTCATAGCCATTAGACCAGCAGGGCATAAATATATATATACAAAACTTTACAGGTGAATATTATATACACTTAGGAATTTACAGCACACAGCCTAGTTAATTAACCTTTTGAGAAATGCTGGTTAAGTCACAAGTAAACTGTGTTACCTGGCGTAAAACGCTTGGTGGAACAGTTAATACACATTGTAAACTGTACCACACATTCAGGTGGAGCGCCTTAGTACAGGTGTGCAGTATATCGTAAATCGAGTGAAACACACAACATTTAAGGTGTTTCGGGTGTAATTATATTTTTCAGATTCAGAAAATATATTTCCTTCAACTTTAGCTAGAATAAAAACACAATTTACATATTGTGCCATGTCATAGCGAAAACAGTCAGCAAACCTTTTTAATTTTTCACAAAATGTTCCCGGTAAAACTTAAAATATATATGTACTTTAATCTGTGGTGTTAGTATAGGTAAACAAACCCTTTCAAAAAAACTTTAGCACAACTTCTGTTAACTAGAAACACAGGTAATAGCTTGTCGTTAACACTAGGCTGAGTACAAATATACTGTGGCGCACATATACATTTCGACATAATACCCCTTTCCGAAAAACTATCCTAACTTCGTTTCAAATAAACAGACAGTAAACACCCTGTTGTTATCCTACACAGCTAAAACAATCATTCAGCAATTTTATTTTGCGGAAAAGTTTTTTGTAACATTTAAAAATAAAAACACAGTTTAAAACCTGCGTTTACACTCCTAAAGCAAAAAGAATCCTGCAATATTTTATGGGAAAATTTCTTGTGCAAGATCAAAAATTAATCGTGAAATCGGATAGGCGTAATACATTTTTCAAAAAAACCTTACTGCAACTTCGGTTTAAATAAAACAGCGGAAACAGCCGTTGCTACCCTGCATGACAATAGGATAAAAATTCTTATTTCCAACTGAACAGAAACTTCAAAATAATAGCAATTAATTAGGCTACTGGACTTAAGCTTAATATCCCGCATTGGTGTAAAAGTTCAGGGCATAAATTAGAAAATGCTAAAAAAGGTTAAACGGAAAAATAATGGTGTCCGACATCAGTGTACAGTTCGGGTCAAGTTACAAAAACGGAAAATATTTCTTTATCAGGAAATTATTTTCTGGTTAAAAAATTATGAGATTTCCCGAACAGGAAATTTTTTCATTTTTCCGAAATTTGTTCTGATTGAACCCAAAAAATGAATGATATATATATATATAATTTGAAGATTTTCAGTAGGTGATGATGATTGCACGAGAACTACTTGTCAGAATTTATATAAATGCCTCGGCGATGTAGACGTTAAAAAAGTTTTCTGATATATATATATAGCTATATATTGAAATAATTTCCGTTTCTGTAACTTGAGCCGCACTGGTGTATTCTCAGCAGCAGGGTTAAAAAAATTGATCATAAGTGGGAACGTAGCGTACCATTTGCAGAATATGTAACTATAGCTAGCTATGTTCTTTTGCTGACTTTTTGCTAAACGTTATGGTTCTTGGTTTTTGGTATATATAAAATTACCAGAGACAACAAATTTTGTGCACAATTATAGCTAGAACAAGCTATGTGACGGGACATTTCCCAGAGAGTAGAATTATCTCACACACTGTGTAGTATATGTAAAGCTAGCTAGCTATAGCTAGAAAATCTGTCTGAAAGAATTTTTCTATGCTAGCTAGCTAGTTATTTTGCTGATTTTATGCCAGCAAAAATAGCTGATTTTATGCCAGCAAAAATAGCTAATTTTATGCTAGCAATATTGGTAGTTTTATCCCAGCTAAGTAGTTAATTTTATGCTAGCTTTGTAGCTAGTTTTTTTTTGTAGCTTTATATAGCTAGCTATGTTTGCTCCATTGTATAACCAGCTGTAAAAGTCTTAAAAAGCTAGCTATAGCTATATGCTATCTAAGTTTCTGTTATCATTCCAGCTCAGTCGGTAGTTTTATGCTAACTAGCCTTACGTGTGACTGAGAATAAGAAAGGGTTCATTACATGTAAAACAAGAGTGATATACTAGCTGGCTAAACATACCTTTTCTTGGTTTCTTGAACAAGCCCTTTCGTCGGTTGCGATTATAGCTTAGATTAACGAAAGTTTGAGTTTGAGGCGGTATGTGTCCGAGAAAAGGTCATGTGATATTAGTCAAAGTGAGTAATGTATCGCGTGGCTAAAAGGTGTATGCAGATTTAATCTGAACTGGAACGGCACCATTTACGCTTGGTACCATCTTTAAAAAACAACAAACGCTCCTTCGCTATGCTCCTTAATAAACACGTTGTCTCGGTTACTAAAAACTGTATTTAAAGAATGACCATATTAAATTTTGAGTAACTAAGATTTTCATGTCGAAATTTGAAAATTTGATGTATAGGGACGAAATCGTGTATAGAAATCCTATATACTCTCCACCGTCCTTCCTTTTCCCTTATATTTGGCTTATTTAATGAGGAAATGGGCTCCGCTTTGCTCCGCAATCAATATAGAAAGTGTTGCGGAGAGGTTGCCAAGGCAAAGGCATTAAGCACGGCAAGGAAAGGGCACGGCAAAGGCAGGCAAGGAAACAGGAAGAGGAATCAGCAAGGCAGGGGTAGGCAAGGCATGGGAGGTAAAGGCAAGGGCAGAGTAGGCAGGCACCAGAAAAGGCATAGGAAGGGTAGGCAAAGGAACGGTCAGCGCTGGCAAGGCAATGGAACGGCAAGGCAGGGGTGCCTGACTTTAATAGAAAATCTCCCCCCTACAACTCAAAGATTGCGTATACTCAATATGTCTAAGATATGTATCATATTAGGCCAGGAGTATAGAACATATTGAGGTGCAAATATTTCAAATTCAATATCTCAAAAAAAAGTCTCAAATTTATCTCAGGTCAATATACAGTGAATCATGTTAGCTGAATTATGTGCCAATACAAGTTTTTAAACAATCGGTCATAACGCCATATCATTTTTGATAAATCTGAGATTAACTTGGTTCCAATGGACTACAACATTAAAAAGTCAAGATATAGAAATATCAGAGAAGCCCACGAGAAAGGCAAAAAATATATTAAAAAACGCCTTTTTTGGTTTCTTGTGCCTACCAAGTTTAATCAACACAAAACTTTTTTACCATAAAGATGATAGATCTATTACAAAAAACATGGGCTCTATAAATGAAAGTGATAAAATGTATGCAACTCCCCCCTCTACGACTCAAAGATTACCTATTATACTCAATATAGCTAATATCATAGGTGCAAGATAAGTATGTTTTCCTAGCCCTGTCCAGGATTTGAACCTGGATCTCTCATTTGCTATGAGTGTCATAGCCATTAGACCAGCAGGGCATAAATATATATATATATATACAAAACTTTACAAGTGAATATTATATACACTTAGGAATTTACAGCACACAGCCTAGTTAAATGAACTTTTGAGAAATGCTGGTTAAGCCACAAGTAACTGTGTTACCTGGCGTAAAAACGCTTGATGGAACAAGTTAATACAAATTGTAAACTGTACCACACCATTCAGGTGGAGCGCCTTAGTACAGGTGTGCAGTATATCGTAAATCGAGTGAAACACACAACATTTAAGGTGTTTCGGGTGTAATTATATTTTTCAGATTCAGAAAATATATTTCCTTCAACTTTAGCTGGAATAAAAACAAAATTTACATATTGTGCCATGTCAATAGCGAAAACAGTCAGCAAACCTTTTTTATTTTTCACAAAATGTTCCCGGTGAAACTTAAAATATATATGTACTTTAATCTGTGGTGCACCATTAGTATAGGTAAACAAACCCTTTCAAAAAAACTTTAGCACAACTTCTGTTAATAGAAACACAGGTAATAGCTTGTCGTTAACACTAGGCTGAGTGATTAGTACAGATATACTGTGGCGCACATATACGTTTCGACATAATACCCCTTTCCGAAAACTATCCTAACTTCGGTTCAAATAAACAGACAGTAAACACCCTGTTGTTATCCTACACAGCTAAAACAATCATTCAGCAATTTTATTTTGCGGAAAAAGTTTTTGTAACATTTGGAAAATAAAAACACAGTTTAAAACCTGTTTTTACACTCCTAAAGAAAAAAGAATCCTGCAATATTTTATGGGAAAAGTTCTTGTGCAAGATCAAAAATTAATCGTGAAATCGGATAGGCGTAATACTTTCAAAAAAAACTTTACGGTAACTTCGGTTTAAATAAACAGCAGAAACAGCCGTTGTGACCCTGCATGGCAATAGGATAAAAATTCTTATTTCTAACTGAACAGAAACTTCAAAATAATAGCAATTAATTAGGCTACTGGACTTAAGCTTGATATCCCGCATTGGTGTAAAAGTTCAGGGCATAAATTAGAAAATGCTAAAAAAGGTTAAAGGGAAAAAGAATGGTGTCTGACATCAGTGTACAGTTGGTCAAGTTACAAAAACGGAAAATATTTCTATATCGGGAAATTATTTACCCAAATATGAATGTATATGATATATTATATTATGAACATTTCCAGTAGGTGGTATGATGATTGCACGAGAACCACTTGTCAGAATTTATATAAATGCCTCGGGTGATGAACCCTTAAAAAAGGGTTTCCCTGATATATAGCTATATATATTGAAATAATTTCCGTTTCTGTAACTTGAGCCGCACTGGTGTATGCTCAGCGACAGGGTTAAAAAAGTTGATCATAAGTGGGAACGTAACGTAACTATAGCTAGCTATGTTCTTTTGCTGACTTTGCTAAACTTTATGGTTCTTGGTTTTTGGTATAAAATTGCCAGAGACAACAAATTTTGTGCACATTGTAGCTAGAACAAGCTATGTGACGGGACATTTCCCAGAGAGTAGAATTATCTCACACACTGTGTAGTATATGTAAAGCTAGCTAGCTATAGCTAGAAAATCTGTCTGAAAGAATTTTTCTATGCTAGCTAGCTATAGCTATTTTGCTGATTTTATGCCAGCAAAAAAAGCTAATTTTATGCTAGCTACATTGGTAGTTTTATCCCAGCTAAGTAGTTAATTTTATGCTAGCTTTGTAGCTTTTTTATGCTAGCTATATGACACTGTTTGCTCTTTTTTATGCGAGCTAGCTAGAAAAAAAAGAGCAAGAACAAGTAGTAGCTAGCTTAGCTACATGTTATCTAAGTTCTGTTATTATTCCAGCTAAGTCAGCAGTTTTATACTAGCTAGCTTTAGGTGTGAGTGGGGCTAGAAAGGGGCTCATTACATGTAAAAAATAGTGATATATTAGCTAAACATACCCTTTCTTCGTTTTCTTGAAAATGCCCTTCCGTCCATTACGTCCAACAAGCCAATATGGCCATCAACGCAATTTTCATTTGAAGCGCTATGTATGTGAGGAAATGTCACGTGATATTAGTAAGAGTGACCAATGAATCATGGCTAAAGCTGCATGCCGACTTGATCTCCACTAAAAACGGCGTATGTCTTGACCAACCAGATTTTCACGGAACATTTTAAAGAAATGACC